>PYXC01002643.1:412500-750000 GCA_015244755.2 Tenualosa ilisha
TCTGCTCTGTCTTGCGTAACTGTTGCGTTCAGTTTGAAACATTAAGCCATAACAAAAAAGTCCCAACACTGGAAATAGGTGGATGTGTCACTATGTGTTCATCAAAACATCCTCTCAACAAATAAATAACACTTGTGTCCTGCAGACAGTCTGGTACACACAGCTATTCTGACTTCTGACTGAGTTTCTGGCTATTCGCTGTTCTGTTGGTGTATTTTTATCTGTTGACCATAAATGTCTTCAAAACTGAGAAATACTGAATGTCAGAAAAAGGAAGAGGGACAACAAATATTCATTCTAAAATGCAAAGCTCAGCACACCTTTGATCTTTATATTTAGAAACCAACAAATACCATCACCAACACAACAGGAAAACCAACCAAACATATGTAAGCAAATATGACCCCCCTGACCCACATAATCAAACCAGTTTCTCCTTTTATTTTCCTTGCTCTGCTTCAAATAGCAAGACAAGAAGAACAAAACTGATGAACAAGTGAAAGTAGGTAATGAGTGTTTAGTTCGTATGGGGTCATCTGTGTGTGGTAGGGACTGACTGGGGAGAACAAGAAATTGAGAGAGAGAAAAAAAAAGACAGAGAGTAAGAGAGAAAGAGAGCGAGAGAGCGGGATGGCACAAAATTTGGCCTGTCTGAGCAAGAGTCTGAGAAAAGAAGGAAGGAAAGAGTGAATGAGAGACAGAGCAACAGAGACTGAGATGCAGAGTGAGAGAAATAGACATAGTCTATGCTACTGTAAACAGAAAGAGCGAGACTGAGTTTTAAAAAGATAGTGTATAACAGTGAGAAAGCGTGTGAGAGAGAGAAAACAGAGGGAGCGAGAGAGAGAGAGAGAGACCAAGAGAGGGCAACAGTGAATGAGTGAGTGAGTGAGAGGGCAAACGAGCGCCAGGCCGCTGTGGGTTTATCAAGTGGAAAGTTTAATGAAGTAGCCAGTGAGGGGCTGGTTTGGGGACAGTCCCTCGCACACAGATGGCCCTTTGTAGCTCTTTGTAGCCCCCTGACACCTGCCAGCTGCTTGGTCTTCAAAATGATGGTGCTGAGGGGGGAGGAGGGCATGTGTGTGTGTGTGTGTGTGTGTATGCATGTGTGTGTGTGTTGTGAGAGTTGTGAGAGAGGGGAGGGGTGTGTAAGAGAGTTGGTGGGGGCAGGCAGGCAGAGCCCTGCCTTCTAAGCTGCCTACAGTGGCTGGGGTTGACCCCGTGACCCCTGGTGTCAGACGGGCCGGTGAGTGTTTTCTCTGGGCCTAGTGGGTCCCCAGCTCTTGTGCTGGGGGGGCGGGTGGTAGTAGGGGCATGGCCTGTCACCACGGCTACACTGACCCAGCCTGCCTCCCCATGGCCAGCTAAGACCACCAACTCAAATGGACCAAGACTTTCAGTTGCTAACAATATGAATGTAATGTTCTCACACATGCTGAATGTAAATGTCTTTAAATCGTTTACAGATTTAACAGGACATATATCAATATCCAGAAAATATTGGCCTATCAATTCACTTTAAAAATAGAAAATTGTGACAATACAAAAATTATGCTCAAAGTCCAAAAATATACAAATATGCAATCCAACTTTTTTTCGCAGAGCTGTCATCAATGTTCTTCTTTATGTAGCACAAGGAGGAAAAGACGTTTGATATTTTATCTGAATTGACTGCTAGGCTACTTATTTTCAGTGGACTTTGTTTAGAGCTGTTGTTTTAGGCCTGTACAGAGTCCTTCCATAGGATGTCCCCTCAGTGTCTTTATTGCTTTTTCACAACCTGGTTTTCGTATGCTCATAGAGTACATTAAGTAGTTGGGGAATTAAGTCCCAACACTGGAAATAGGTTGATGTGTCACTATGTGTTCATCAAAACATCCTCTCAACAAATAAATACTGATCACTGATCTGATCTGACGCATAGCCATATTTTGGTATACTTGGTCAGTACACTATTAGAGTGGATAGCTTGTTGTGTGATAAATAATATGTTGTCTTGAAATACAATGACCGAATTGAGTACTCTCAGACCCCTTTAAAAGATTTAGTTGCCTTTGTTTGGCTATGGTCTGGCAACTGTCATCCGACAAGATGAATTGCTATTTATGTGGCGACCAGTGTAATTGCAGGGTAAAAGTGCCTTGCTTTCTCAACTGTTGGCTGTTAGTTCTTCAGACGATTTGGGACGATTATCTCTCTCAGAACACATCTGAACAAGCTAAGCAGATTTGAAGTGGTACCTGTGACCACGTTGTCAGTGAGAATGACAGGGTAGTTTAGTGTAGTCACACACTTCAGCCACATAATAAAGTATTTCAAAACAAAACCTTTGCTCACAGCCAAAACATGCAACATCTGAAGGGCTATTCTGCAACAGCTTGAACCAGTCATTGTTAACAACTTGGAAAATTTGGAGTTTTTAGAGTGACTTTTACAGCGAGGCAAAAGAGCGTTTGAATCATTTCCCATGTAACATGTTTCCAGATGCCTGTCTCAGTAACTTAGGATGCTAAATGTGCTTTATTACGAAAGTGTCCCACGTTACAACTCAACCTGCATATTTCTCGTCTTTTAAAGAGCACTTCTGGAAGCACTTCACTGTGGGAAAAGACCCTCACTGGACAAAAATCTGCAGTTACCTGTTTAGGGATTTTTTTCCAAAACTATTTCAGATCTTACCTTTTGTACAATTAGAAAGCAAATATGTGTCTATTGTTGACCCTTTTCTGGATGTAACAAAGTACAGAACGCAGAAGAGAAAGGAAGGAAGGATGCATTTGTGTACATGATAGTTCCACACACTCGGCAGGTTTTTCGGATTCCTCTTCTGGTCGAAGATGAAAGATGGGGTTGTGGAGTCACTGGGGTTTGTGTGTTTGTTTGCTTTGGTTTCAAGCTGAGTATTTTTGTCCCTGCTGAGTTACATGTTTATTTAATCCTTTTAAGTGCCAAACTGTGAGTGTTCAGGGAACCTGGAAAAATAAAAAGTGGTAGGCCTCATATTGAACTTAGTTATTACAGAGAATTAGCGGAAAGGGATAAATGAAAACTACCACAGAAGAAAAGATGCATGTTCTAAAGCTTCTTACTACAGCTTTCCTTTTTTACTTCCATGGTTGAAAATACATTTCTCTGTGTACAGAATAAAACAGTATTTGTCATCTGAAGTAGCTCTTCCACAAGTGCTTGTCCAAACAACTCCACATGTCACATCGAGACAAGACAAGGCACCCATTCAGCCTAAACTTGCGGTTGGGTGTGATGCTCTTTGGCATCTTCCTTCTAAACAGCATGTCATGGATGGGTTAGATTTCAGCACACACACACACGTACACACACACACACACACACACACACACACACACACACACGTCACACACGTCACACACACTCACCCTGACCTGGCGGTGCTCAGCAGTCATGCTAGGCTGTGTTGAGGTGACGGCGAACAGCAGGACGATGGGTTAGAGTCTGTAAATACTGGCTACTTGAATTACTGCATCAGCAGAGCATGGCCTGGGAAGTGATGTCAGGCCCACAGCTGTCACGCTGGAGTAATGTGTGGTGTGTGTGTGTGTGTGTGTTACGCCCTCTGCCCATCAGGACTCTGCGTAGGCAGAAGTTTACTGGCGCAAAGTATTTTCCATAGGAACACTTTGAGCGACACACCAATAAGTCAGCGCTTCTATTCGGTGATATATCATCACTCCTCCAAAAAATGAATAGTTATTAACTGTCCACGCATGAACAGGCAGCCTCACAGACACAACCCAACCTGGCCAAAGGGCTATGCTGACATCATGCTTCTGTAGCCCTCTTCTTTTCAGGGACAAAATAATGAGACTCCTTCAGTCCCCGAAAAGCCCCGTCCGCCTACACGCCATTATTAGCAGACCTGTAATTCCATTCAGACTCCCATTATACACCTGCAATCTAAACAGTAATTACCAAACATTCGTCCTGGCTCCACATCAGCAGAGCTCCAGGAGAGAGAGAGTAAGAGAGAGAGAGAGAGAGAAAGAGAGAGAGAGGGGATAGTGCCTAAGAGTATGCCGCCTATGGTATCCCCCAAGGACATGCTGATAGTCCCCTTCAACCCCTCCTGCCCATAGCCCAGTCATTCCCCTTTTCACCTCCAATCTCCTCCCTTTATTTCTTTTTATAGGGGTCTCTGAAAAGACAGAGAACATTCCTCCATAGTATGCTGGATCCCAGGGCCCAGAGCGAAGCCTGGCCTGCTGTCGTTGCTATAGGCCTGGGGCTGATGACGGAGGCCACTGCTGCTGCTGCTGCTGCTGATTCTGGTGCTGCTTCGGAGGGGTGACAGCTGGCTGGCTGCATCCCTTCCTGGAGATCCCATCACCTCCTCCCCGCCGGCCGGCGGTAAATGAGCTCTCCCGGGGGTCAGAGGTCACGTTCCCTTTCCCAAGGGGTCCGCCCAGCCAGAACAACATTCCCCTGAAACAGGAAGGGAGGGCATCGTCCATATGTTGTCTTCAGTCACAGCCAATGCAAGGCCGAGGCAAGGCCCCTGTGCATAAGACCAGGCCGGGGATCGCTGGCTGTGTGGGAATGAGGTGGGGTGAGAGAAAAGAAGGGGATAGAGAAGTGAAGAAAAGAAGAAGAGAAAAGAGAAAATGAGGGTTCAGTGAAGAGTTGAAAGTGATCATAAAGACACTGCAAAATGGAAATGGCCGCCCATCCTGTCTGTCAAGCGTCTTATTCATAGACGAATCCTCTGTCTGCATGCATGCGCGCACACACACACACACACACACGCACCATGTTCTTTTACTTCAAAAGCCACTACAAAGCAAAATCAAATTTATATTTTCTAAATGTGTGTGTGTCTGTGTTCACATGACAACCAGTAGGTTGTGATAGAGAAGACAGGCATCAAAAGCGATTATTGGAAACATATATGTGTGCTAGCATGATTCTCTGAACGTGTGTGTGTGTGTGTGTGGCTTTGTACTGCTGGGGAGTGTATGGGTATACATTGGCGTGTGTGTCAAGATCAAAGGGCCACTCAATTACGTCAGCCCTCTCCCACATCCCAAGAAGTCCCCAAAAGGAAAAAAGGGCTATGCCTTCTGTCCTCATGTCAGAGATATAACGTCCCTTTCCTCCTGTATGTGAGCGCTGTGGTAGTAGGGACATTTTCACGGCTTTGTGAGAAAGTGAGGAAGCCTTTCATTGGCACACGTGGAAAATGACTCACTCTGGAGATATGTGAACCAAAACAAAACACAAACAAAAGGAAAGCTTTCAATTCTCTCTCCCTGCCCCCGGGACCTACCTGGAAAGCAGAAACACTCAAAAAATACACTGGCTTTCCCTCACCAAAATGAGACAAACAAACAAGAAAACCCAATACTGACGAACACACAATACTGACCACCTGAGCGTGAGCCACCCATCCCAGCACAAGCCGCCCTGTTTTATGAACGCCGTTGATAGGGGGCATCTGCGCCGCCTCGTCGGAGATGAAGAGAAACATCTGCGGCAGCTGGTGGGCACCGGCCGCGGCAGCTGTGGGGCGGCAGCCGCCACGGGGAGGGTCACCGTACAGCTGGTGCCATGCTTCACCTCCACGAGCGCCAGGGCTAACGGCAAGCAGCTGTCGGCTAAAACCCTGTGTCCAGTCGAGCACGCCAGTTTTTGCCCGTGCTGCCCAGAGGGTCAGGGGGAGATGTGTTAAGGAGTGTTATTGGCAGCCATTTACCCAGAGGAATGCACAGCAACTGGATTGTGTTACACTTATCAGTGGACTGCCTCAAAGCAACGCCTCAGAGATGGTCGACAGTAAGATGAGGCAATCAGATGCCAACCATGTGCTCTTGGCATATGAAGTAGTGATAGGACACAGTTGATTAAATTTCATACTGACCCACCCTCGCTGAAGAGTAAGGGATTGTTTTGGAAAAACAAAACAAAAAACTGAGATGGAAAATCTATCCAACAATCTCTCCATCTACACTGAAGTCACCCTTATAGCCCAGTGAGTTGTTTACTTACCTGGGGTTGTTAAAGGAAAAATCAGTCAGCCCATCTGCCTGTTCCTGAAAGCTGCTGAGTGCTGTCAGTGTGTATAAGAATGACAGCATTTGGTAGATTAAAGACTGAATTTATGAACTGGCAGCTAACACTACCAGAATTGGGAGGGGGGGGGGCATAAGAACACTAAACATCCAAATAGTTAAACATCAAATCAGTTATTGCAGGCTGGTGTTTCACTATTTGGTCTACGTTGCACCAAATCCTGTTGTTCCCATATCGACAGCACACGGCAACGTGAAACAACAGAGCTACGGGTTGATTCACTCCGGATAATCCTTTTAATGAGTTGTTTACTTACCTAGGGCCCCATATTAATGAGTGGCAGGCAGCAGCAGGTCTTTATCCTCTAGTCTAGGAGAAGAGCAGGCACACCCACCACAAAGTATCTGACACCTCTAACCAGTCCCAATTGCGGCCTGGCCAGGTGGAACAACAGTGAAAGGTGACCATCAAGCACAGCAAGTCTGCAATCAAGCTTGCTACCACGCAGAATAACATATACAAGTAGATATACACACACAAAGACACATATGCATGCATGCAAACACACACACAAACACACACACTGAAAACTGTTCATTTTTACTGTGAATAGACAACAGGTGTGAGGCAGGTGCCCTGGCTGCTCTTTTTTCTTGTTTGTTTTAACGAGTTCTCCACATTAAAATATGCATGAGATGGCCCATTGCCTCACTGCTGTTGCCACGGCTTTATTCACCTGGCAACGGGGGACATCGTTGCACCACGTTCCTCTGCACCCTGCTGCCCAAACAAGGCCGGCTTTTCATTCGGGGCTTGTAATGAGTTTAAATATTCCATGAGTTTCTGCTGCCGTTTTAATAATTGAGGCACAATGCTACCACACAGACAGACACACACACACACACACACTTAGAAAAAAAAACACCAGCGGGCTGGGCAGGCCTGGGACCAGTAGGGGGACAGGGAGAGCAGGAAAGGCACATGGGAAAGCATACCGTTGTGGGGTTCCCAGAAAACCAGGGGCCGAACAGGGACCCGACACCAGCTGTCCTCTTCATTGCTGTGGCCCATCATTTGGGGAGGTGTGGGGGGCACTGGGAGTCATTATTGTCAGTTTGTTTTATGGCTCACAAAAAATAATCCACTAAAGGATGAAAGGATGAATCACCTAGCCTTTTTCTTCTTTTAGCTGCAGATATGAGCGAGAAGAACAATTTAATATGCATTTAATAGATTGTGTGAACACCAGGTTACCACAGACCCTGGAACCCTGGAAAGGCTCAGAGAACAGTGATATTCCCAGTAATGTTAGAAAACACCTTTAGAGACAAATCACTGTGGAATAATGTCAATACAATATAGTCAGATATTTAGTGATGTAGGCTAAAGATTAAACAGGATAATTAACATCACACGGGGGTAATGTGGAAAACAAATAGTCTGCATCATAATGCACACAGTAAAACAACTTTCCCCGTAGTGTCTGTTAATTGAGTAAATAACGAGAGCATATTTTCTTTTGAATATGCCATAAACATGTGAAGATATGACTCATTCAGTATATGACTTTCCTGATAACCTGGTCTTCATCTACGTGAGGCAGGGTAGTGGACTAATCCCTGTCTCTAAGTTGCCTATTTGTTGGCCTACACTCCAAGTCTGTTGTAAGGAAAAAAAAAAAACACAGGCCGAAGTCTCCCCCTTGTGACTATATGAGCAACTGCAGATGCCTGTGATGTGTGTAGATAGTAGCCTATATTGCATTACTTACTTACTAAAAATTAGACAAATGCGGACTAAAAAAGTCTATTGATCAAATAGCCGACACTAAAATAGGTATAATATTTAACAGGCCTAGCTTTAGAGATGTAGGTCTAACTTCACATATATCTAAAAATGTTATAGAAATACAAGTACTACTTCCTTTATGGGAGTAGCATATATTTTTTTATTAATATTAGTTGTGTTTATTGAATTCTACTTTTAAATTAGTCTAAAATTGTTAGTAGCCTAAATGCGCAGAAATCCAACCTCCCCACGTGGCATGCAGGAACCATGGGCACGAATGTGCCCTGCATGTTTTTGTCACGTGTGTATGAGGACCCGATTGCTATAGAAACCACGGGGGTAAGCACATCCACTGCCGGAATAAAATATATATATATATTTTAGAAAACATACCCCAGCATTGGACTTATTTAATCATGTGAAACTACGTCCACTGGAACTTTAACAGCATATCATTAATGGCCATTTATTTAACCAGACAACGCATAATTACACATCATTACCTACTGGCATTAGCGTCAATGCACGCAAGTGGGATTGGGGTAGTAAGTAGACGCCAAAGTCAAAAACATTCATGGAAACGACGGCGACGAGGTCGAGTTTGTTTTTATCTTGTTGCCTGTGTTTGGCGCTAAATAGTTTTATATGGGCCGACTAGATTGGAAGAAACCATGTAGTTTTGTTAAAACAAATTGCGCCGTAAGCTTTTAAAATGACCAAAAGTAGCCTATAGGTTAGATGGATTCAGCACAGATTAACGTGAGCAATAGTTTCAACATGTCGCGTCTCTGTAAGAAAACACAGTCTGTCTGCATGAATGAACCTTTGGCTGATGAGGAAGTCGGTAAAAAAATAACATTGCTGCGTCAGGTTGTAAGATCATGTTATGGTCCCTACGGTAGACTAAAGCAAGTCCACAATAATGTAGGAGGGTATGTTCAAACCACCTCCTCATCTTCAGTACTCTTTAGAACACTACAAACGTCTGAACCTTTACTGAAGCTGTTGATTGTTTCCCTACAGAATCACATAAAACGTTTTAGTGATTGCGGATTGTTTGCAGCTATTCTTTGTCTTGAACTCGTCGAAAACATTAAAAGACTTAAAGTAAGCACCAGCACTGTGATCTCTGTAAACAAACACCTACAGAAGCTATGCACCTTATACCTAAAGGGAAAAGAATGCTCCTGTAAAGTCAAATTAGACTTCAACAGCTGTCAGGAATTTATGGTCTTAGCTCGAAGCAGTATTATGAGTAAACCTGCCTGTGGTCTTAATCCCACTGAAATACATTACATCAGCGCTTTGGTTGTGAAGGCCTTTCTACAAACAATTTCCACTAATTCGTCTGAGAGTGTGCAGCTCGGGAGGACATTAACGGTTGCTTTGGAGGGTGAGGCTGTAGAGAAATCTGCAGTCTTTCCAGGGATCTTAGTAGACATGCCTGAGATGTTTCCATGCAAAACTGTAGAGAGACTTGAATCTGGGCCACACAGTGTAGTGGTGTTCAGTGCCTCACTGTCTGGAGATCTGTCAGAGGTTGGGGAGAAGGTCCTTGAGGTTCACCATGGAGTGGATCCAGAAGCAGAGCTCCTGGGTGACCTTCTGAAGCTCGGTGAGCAGGTGGTTAGGGATGGCGTGACTCTGTTTATGTGCCAGAGGGTGATCCACCCAGTCCTGCAGCAATACCTGGAGGAGCGTGGTGTGGTGGTGGTGGAGAGGCTGGGCCTCCATCTCTTGGATCCAGTCATCACCATGACAGGTTTAATTCATTTCTGTTCATGTGTACAGCCTGTCGTATTAATGCTACATATTATAACTGATTGTGAATATGTTAGTAGGCCTACACAAGTTTACCCTCATTCTTTTTGTCTAGCTGTACACATTATATTATGGCAGTGCACTGGCTGAAAACAGTGTTAATTCATTCTTGGCAATGAATCTTTGTGACAGGTGCTCAGGCCATGGCAACTTTCCACACTCCAGTTCCTGCAGAGGCCTATGGACAGATGAATGCTGTGAAGATACAGTGTTTTGGATCTAGAAAGATGCTACACCTAATACCCCCTGGGGAGCCTGTAGTGTGTACCATGGTGCTTTGCCACAGGAACGAAACCATGCTGCATGAACTCAAGGTAAATTATTCCGGCAAACTCTGTTGTGACAGTGACTATACTTAATTAATCTCATCCAAGAATAACAATAGTGTTGATAATTCAAATGCAAACCACATTTTTTGTAATCCAAGACTTGTTTCGGCTAACAGTTGCTTTGTTTGTGAATGACAGTTGGCATGTGAGAGTGCAGCTGATGGATTGCGGCTGACTCTGAAAGAGCCTTATGCACTGCTGGGAGGTGGCTGCACAGAGACACACCTAGCTGCTTACATCCGCCACATGGTTTGTCCCCCCGTTCTTGGTTTTCCTTTACTCTTGGCTGTTTAGTCAGTTTTGACAATAGTTATAATAAAGAATAAGACTGGTTTGCTTTTGGTGCATTCCTCTGGTTGGAATGTTGATCTGTTTTTTGATTGATCTTCATGAAATGTTTTAATTTGTTCCTTGTGGATTATTGAATTTGAATATGGTTTGCCTTTAGTGTGTTCCATTTTCATATTCATTTTCAGGTGCTTGGCCTCACAGTTACTTCAAAGTTAATTGTTCAAGATGTTTGACAGCTCTTCAGTTGTTTGTCTTTCACATTCTGATGAATTTGTCCCTATACCTTTTCTAATTACTTTCTAGAAACTGATCCAACTGGGACTGAGCTAATCTGCTTTTCGTGTATCCCTACAGAGTCAGGAAAATAGACTGGAGATTTCTACTGCACTTGGTTGCTCTCCCTCAGATGTCCTGCAGGGGGCAGATGCTTTTTGTCAGTCACTGGATGCTGTGGCAGTAGCACTTGAGCATGATGGCGGTGATTCCCTCATCGACCTGACACATGGTCACTGTTGGGCTTCCATGTCAGATGACTGCATGCAGACTGATTCAGTCGCTCATGTGGCTGTGGATTGATTTCGAACAGTACAGCCTTGCAATGGACCCACCTCAACACGAGATACCCTGATTTCTGCCCATTGCCCCCAGCAAAATCAGCTTCTCTGGTTTGTGTACTAGACTCCTTCCTGGCCAAACTCAGTGCTCTGAATGTGGCCATTGAGATGGCCAGCTTCCTCCTTGAGGTGAAGTATGTCATTAGGGATGTTAATTAAGAGGTGTAAACATTGTGCAATACATTTCAAAATTATTATTTTTTTTAACATTATATGAATTAGTCATTACATAGCCCAGCCCAAGCACAAGGATCACCCCTTAAACACAATCTTTCTCAATCACAAGCTTATTAGAAGCCATAGTCAGGAACTAGACCTCCAGGGTGTCTGCAGTGAGTGTTTTATTCATAGATATTTCTAGTTGTTTTTGTAGCTCAAATTATATAATTGCTATATATTGTAATCTATTCCATCTCAACCTTTAACACTACACTATCTATCTCAACCTTTTGCACTACACTACGGTTTCTATAGTATTATAAATATGTTGTTAAATAGAGAGGGAACATGGATTGAATGCTTAACCTGGGATTTGCTTCCGTTTGCTTTGTGACAAATAAGATGTACGGATCATCAAGTTCCAGTTTCTTTAGTATCATGTCTTTTTGTATGATATTTGAAACTGTGCCCTGCATATAAAAGATATAACCTAATGCCAGTTGGAAAAAAAGACTCATGATGAATGAACTTATTAAAGTGTAATACACAGTGTGTTCTAGAATGAGTGAGGGCACAAAGACACAAATAACACAGTACAGAGTAATACAGCATGCATAGATATACGAATGCTAATAAAAATATCTTTTACTCTTTATAAGAGTTTGTATAAAAGACCTGCAACTATTTTTTAATGTTGAAAGGACATAAGGGACAAGCAAGAACAAGAACATAGTTTTCTGTGGAGGTCCTGCAATATTATACATGAAATGGAGGTAGTGCCCCAGTTAGACACGGTTTAATAGATGAAAGGAATGATACATCTTCGGGATTTGGGGTAATCCTCAAATCTCTCAAGGTAAAACCTGGAAAAGATAAACATTTTTGTGTAGTACAGGTTTTCGTCAGTTTCAGTAATACACAGGAAAGGATGATCAATTCTTTGTGCTATTGATGATATGCTACATAATGTCCACGAGATCTGTAAAAGCCTTCCTTCACAGTATATGCATGGCCCATAATCAAGTAACGACATAGTTTAACAAATGTAATACAACCAGACCAAGATCAGCAAGGAACTAGATAAACACAGTAAGACTAATGCAACCATAGATCCTGTATGAAACAAAGGAAACAATAAATCTCGCGTTGTTGAGCATTTCACAAGTGTTTCATTTAATCAAACCCCTAGATGTCTTGACAGTAGTGTAAGTGGAGTCCCACAATACCATACATCCCCTTCTACACTTACAGTATAATGGACATATGTCACAAGAAGAGACACTACCAGATACGGGGGCATTACAATCCTTTTCTCTTATTGGTATCGTGCCACTTCATCCATTGTTTTTGCTTTGTTTAAAGGCATCACTGATGGTCACCTAGTTTAGTGTCAGGACCAACCAGGTCTGCACTTGCCTGACATCATCCCACTTGTGCACATTGAACTGCCGCTTGTGGATTCCTCCGCTCTGTTTTCACTGTTGCAGTGCAGCTCATGTGTTGCAACTGACACTGAAAGAATGTTCTAGGAGGTGGCTGCATTGAGCTAGAACTAGCTTCCCCTTGTCTATTTTCACTGTTGTTCTAGGTAACTAGATCTTTACACTCTGAAGGTTTGATCTACCGGCTTTTCCGCTTCTCAACTGCTCAAGCTAACTGGCCGTTAGCAATGCTAAGACTCCTTTTCCAATGCTACAGTGCAGCACATAAACAACATATTTTCTGGACTGGCTTGTCTTTAAGTTGAAAAGATTGGATCAGCCCTTGTGTGATAGCCTACATTGACTAATAGCATTCTAGCTCTGTATTCATTAACTCCTCCCTCAGCTGGCTGATTAGACAGGTTAAAGAAGCTATAGGTTATAGAAGCTTCGCTACTTGTAGTGAAGCTGGTGCTGTAGTTCAATGAACAGAAGCACAACTGAATGGTGAAAGTCTCAAAATATGCCCTGGGTAACTGGGTATGCAGAAACCCTCTCAGGGACCAGATTGGAATGCCTTCCTCAACAGGCCATGTGGCACAGATCCAGAGACATTTGCAACATCCAAAAATACCTCATGAAGGTCTCTGTCCTCTGTCCTTGTAAAAGCCAACTAATCGTGGGATTGTGTCAGTGTGGAAACATCTGTCAGACTACTTCTTCAGTTAAGAAGTCAACTTTGTTACCACCTCCTTCCCAAGATCTCTCCTTCCTCAGTAAGGACAATGATTGGTGAAATTTAGGTCATGGACACAGCACTTTTCTGTGGTATGAAAATTCCATTGTCACGCCCATGCCCAAATACAGAGGATACAATACAGGCACATCACACAGCCTCTTGAACTTCTTTACACATCAGTGGCCGTGTGGCCATTAATGCCTCTCAATGACCACCACCTAAGTTATTTCCTTAACTCTTACACACCTCCCATTTAATCCATGTTAGTTAAGTTGAATTAACCTTCTGTTTTTCTCCGCTTGTTTCCATGTCTTCTTCAGAATGCCCTCTTCAAAACAACTTTTGTCTATTTTAACCTGTCATCTTGACTTGATTTACACCCCCCGTCCTAGTTTCCACACTCTAATTATAGATGACTACCCATGTGATTTGATCTGTTTTCAATTTTTCCCTTTGGTCCTTCTAAACGTTCCTTTAAAGGTGTGCTATGTTAGAAATTTAAGTTAATTTCATGGTCACTGTGATGGTTTTATGACTCAATACGGGATGAATGAAAGCTCTCTTGGCCACCCCTGCTGTTTCTTCCCAATTTAACTCATAATAAACCTTATGGATAATGTGTATTACTTTTCCATAAACATAACTCTTTGAAAATGAACATCACTGGTTCCTTATCCTTTAGATAACAAATTTAAGACAGTGGTGTAAGTTACAAAAAAATATCAGAGATGGTAGGGAAAGTTCCATAGTCAAAAATCCCTTGACTTACCTAGTATATCGTTAAATCAACATTGGTGCACAGATAATATTTTCTAAACACTGAAACTAGATCTTCTGAGACAGTATAAGTAGATAGCGACAATGGTGTCAATGCATTTCACATTACAGCCACACCCAGTGGCAGAGACAGTGGTTGAGATCTTGGCTGAAGTAACTATGTGAAATTAGACCTGTCTGCTTTATGAATGCTTTTGGTACCTGTGATGATTGTGGGCTCGGGGAATAATGAAACTCAAGGAGAAGAAGGCAAAAGAGAGGGACGGCAACGACCAGGCTGCTATGCCATAACCCAGCCACTCCAGAATCTCCCCAAAGTAGTTGGCACAGGACACATACTCAAACAGGCCTCCTGCCATGGGACAAACATAAGAGGACATCTGAGAGACTGTGTGATGAGGGCCATCAGTCATGTAAAAACTGCATGGTGTTATCACTGTCACCTCTTGGGATCTTGTAGGTTGTTTCCCCAGATTTTCGGAGGTTGCGAAGAATACTGTCACTGTGGATATTAATGGCCATTCCGAGGTAAAACAATATTGATCCTAAAAAAATGAAAAGACATTGGTTGCAAAAGAGTAGAGGACACCCCAAATATGAAAATGTATAATATTCAGTTTGAATGACACTAAAAATGGATATACCAATCATAAGCTGTACAACTGTGAGCCACGTTGTTTCATAGGTGCTGCAGTGCAACAGGTAGTGTCCCTGCATGAGGCCATTATTCGCACAGAAGGCCATTGCTGACAACATGATGTTAACAGGAAACGGATGTCCACAGGTAAGCGGAGCATAGATAAAAGTCCTAGATTCAGAGAGCACATCATGAGTTACGATGGTTACAGAGGATGGCAAAGGTAGATGTATGGCCTGTTTGAAAGAACTGTCATTTTTGTGTGCTAATAAGCAGGTCAATTACAAGTGGAATATTCCATGTAGTCTTAATTATTATTTGTCAGCTTGGCTGCTTTAAAACGTAATAATCAGCAAAGGCTGCTTCATTACCATTTAATGGTACCCGTAGATGCTCAATTTATTAACAATTATTGATTAAGAAATCGCCTCCTGTTGCTGAGGCAGGACTTCAGAGCAAGACAACTTTGTGACCAGGGGCATTTATTCCATAATCCAGCCCTGGATCTCACAGACACAGACTGATTTAACAGTTTGCTTTGCTTTTAAATTAGGGCTCATCGGTGAACTTAAAGTGAATTTTGCCTTTTGCCCTCTTAATCATTTTAAGTTATTCATGAAAAAAACATATTACTTAGTTGGACTGAAGTTAATCTATGGTCATTTTTTGTTTTGGTTCTCCTGTAAAGTTGCGGAAATATCACTTCTCTCCATAAGGTGCTAAGCCCTTGATAGTTTAAACTGTGTATTTCAGATGATATTTTGCCAGATTATGCCAGATGATGTTTTTGATTAAAACTCTGCGGACTATTAAATTTACTTATACTCAGCACTTGTGAAATTAAGAGGGATTGAAAATGTTTTTGAAGGATTCTAATTGGATTTTAAGTGAAAACCATGTCTCTGGATCTTGTGTAATTTCCTTATAATTAAGGCAAATCAGAGGGGGAAAAACAAACAAAACAAACTTGTATACAACGGCTTCATTCATGTTAGTCTCCTTATTTTTACCTCCGAAAATGCCTCTAAATTTTCACTTGAAATATAAACAATAGTTCACATATAAATACTATAAAGACAAACAAAAAAGACAACTTTGTCTGTGCACTTTGGAAATCTTCTATGGGGTTATTGTAATCCATTTCCTAGGCACATGCTGACCTACCTGTGAAAGTAGTGCATGCCGAACATCCCAAACAGTATGTACATGTCTGCAGTGGAGGCATCATGGGAGGTGAATAAAAGTAACAACAAGGGACACAGGAAAGCTGGAAGCTCCTGCAGGAACCAGGCCACTTTAGCTGGCACCACCCAACCACTGCCAGAGGGGCCCTGGTAGCGTCCGTAAAATGCAGGTGTTCTCCAGAAGCGCACCAGGTTGATTAGTGAGCTCACGATGAAGACGATACTTAGGATCTGCAATAGGACCCCCTGGCACTCCATGGGGGTGTTGCAGTTGCTTTGGTTAAAGTTAAGGTCTGGTTCAGTCCTGGGTCTTTTCCAAACTCCCACTTTTAACTGATGGGTGTTCTTGTCTTATTCTATGACCCTACCTGTTTGAAGCCTGTGATGGGGTAATCCACAGTGGCTGAGGTCTGGTCAGCTTCTCCTCTGCTGCTGTGGTGAAGTTAACACAGCAATGCATTAAGGAAGTGTGAGGCAGACGAGTTGAACTGGGAGAAAGTTTGGCTACTTCCACTTGGCGCAGTGTGCTCTTGCTGACATGCAGGGTGAAGGAGGGGATGAGAGTATCCCATTCTCCCAGTACTCCCAGTCCTCTCAAATGTACACTGTATACTTTGTTCTGTAACAACTGGGGTCATAACCTTATGACTACAAGTCATTTTAGGTCATGAAGTGTTACATGAAGAAGCTATTGGAGGTTATTATTGTTATTATTGTTATTATTATTACTATTTCATTTGTGGATCACAAGGACCACCACAAGGACCACAGTGCTGAATCCAAACCTCTACTTTAATTCACCACTACCCCCAGGCCCCACCCATCACTGCCATAAAAAAAAAAACAGCCTTTTTAAGGATCCTTTTTAAGCCCCTCTCTCGTAATTATGACACCGCCTGCAGAGACTTTAGTAATTATGCCAGTGGTGGACTGGACACAGGGCCTTCCTGTAAATATTGTACAGTCCGTTCATTCTCGATGTTCCACAAATCATTAAACTCATTAGGCAGTCTGACATAATGACTGTCAGCATGATCACCAACAGGCAGTAGATTGGTAGATATTTGTCCGTGCAAAAGTGTAGAATGGAGTTGAACATATATGTCTTAATAATAAAAAACAACCCTAACAGATAAAATTATGATTCTTAAACATGCTTTTGTACCTTTTTACCTCAAGGTGCAGCAAGGTCACTATTTCAGCATTACAATTCAGACATAGAATTTCCTGTTTTCTCTTGTCTAGTGTAAAGGCAGGAGAGGGGAACAACTAGATGACTGGTTCACAGCTCCAGCTGATGAACTAGAGTGAGATACCAAGCCTCATCAAAAACAAATTGAAGAGGAAAAAGGAAAAGCATCTGACTTCATGGAATAAGAGTTTTAGTTATGCTTTATAGCAATGGCATGACAAAGCCTGTGCGGACCTGAACCAAGACCAAATTTATGGTGTGCAATCTTGCCTCAGCGTTAGCACAATATCTCTGATTACTGTCCTTTGTCTTCCTGGATAAGAGGATTAGCTGGGTGTGGTTGTGTAGCACTGACCCGTGAACAAGAGTGCACAAATGCTTTCAGAATTAATTATTGTAAACAGGAATGAAATTTACCACCAGACACGAAAATCAGCAGGAGGGAATATTATTAAACATTCCTTGAGATGAAGAAACTGGACATTTGTGTGTGGGTGTGATGCAGAGATGGTCAGAGTTACTCTCCCTGCCCATGCCAGGATATTGAAACCTTGGCAAGGTCCTGATCACAATACTGTGACACAGTGGTCCTGAAATGTGAATGTAAAATATGATAACTCTCAACTTACTATGCTCTCAACACTATCCTTGTCCTCATAACATGCCCTGAATACCATGGCTAAACAATAGTACTCAGAAAAATGTGAAACACAGCTGTGTTAACATAATTCGCTTTTTTGATAACCAGTAATGAAATGTTTCTTTTCTGCTCCTACTAAAGCACAACATTATCCAAACTGTTACAGTCAAAGTGTGATGAAGACACAGGGTATTGTTTAATGATCACTGCTGGCAACGCCACCTCTCTGGTCACACCGAGGAAAAACAAAGCAAGCAGGTGTAGTAAATCTGAATAGCATATAAAGTTCTCTTCTACACAGGACAAGCTGAGATGGCCTGGGGGGCAGAGCTCAAGAAATTTGACATTGATGCAAGGCAGCACAGGAAAGTTTTTTAATTTCTTGCCTTAGATACAAATAGAGGGCATTTAGGACTTACAGGCCTGCTTTCTCTCTGCTCCATGCAGAATCTCTAGCTCTGGTTCTTTCCAGTGGGCCTGAAATAACACATCAGCTGCCATTGGCCACACACCAGTTTTTATTTACTTTGCAGAGTTGGACATAATCCTGCAGTCTTTTATTCGTTGAGACCACATCCCTATATTCACAGCACTAGTTGATGGGGCCAGGTCTTGCCTATTCACCAGAGTTGCCGATTTGCAAAATGAGTGGCAGTGGCCAATGAAACTACTCTCGTTTGCCTGCTCCCGGGAACTGTGTGCTATCATGACCTCATACTGTCTGTGCAAACAATCTGCAATCTATTAAAATGTCTAACAATTTTAATATAGGCCTATTTACAGCTTTATAATGACAACAAATCGGCAACTCTGACTGCAGCAGAACTGTCATTAGGCGGAGCACAGGTCTTCATATCTGCACTACCTCAATGTGGACTTGATCACAGCTCTTTGTCAAAGTATGTGAGGAACCTCCTATTGAATCAACTGTCATGATGGCAGAGCATATATATAATTGTACAATCAGTTGAAATATGTCCAGTCTGATTGTAATCCGATAAAATGGATCATGTTTGGTGTCCTGGCATAATTAACCAGCAGAAGGCAAAACTCTATATAACAAACATGCGATGAGCTAAGTAGTTGTTACACTACAAGCATCAACAAGTTATTTTCACATTGCTCTAAGCAAAGCCTGCCACAATGCGAGAACTGTTATTTTTAAATATGGTGCTATCAAGTTGGCCTACATTTCCACCAGTTCAGTACTCAGGGAGTGAGAGGAGCTGCATAATGCTCACTGGGGGAAAAAAAAATAAATTGATGGACCACTTCGACCTTGAGTTCAAGATGACAGAACATTGCAGAATGTTTTGTACGTCACCCACAAGGATGAACAGGAACCGTAGCAAAACGTCTCAAAAGGTTGTGAGTGCTGAACTTAGCCCTGGTTCCAAATCAATGTATTTCTTAAAATGAAGAATTCAGAAAGACTCAACATCTGAAGCATGAAAAAGCAAAGAGTCAGTTCTCTGTTGATGGGAAAGGTCTATAAAACAGACCTTATTTGCTAGGCCACAGTTAGAAAGTACTACCCAACACAATATAACTAAACATAAGTAAAAAAAAACACATCAGGGCAGAGATACTTTTCACTTCTTTTACTCTGTTTTTTTTTTTTTCTTTGTAACATTGGGCATGACCCTTGTGTCATATCTGGCAAGCATTGTGTAATGCTTCATCAATGTAACCTGAGATTAAAATAAAAATATTAATCAAGCTCCACTCGGAGCATCAGTTGACTCTTTGACATTGATGTGTGATAACGCATTAATTAAACTTAAGAACGTTACTTGCTATGAAGTAAAACAGACATAATGGAAATCAAAAGAACATAACAATGAAAAACAACCCCAACAAAGGGGGCGGAGAGCATCCTTCAGACTGAGGGGGGTTGTGCTGAGTTTAACGAACAGTAGACATGGATGCAGTCCTTCCTGGGAGAAAGACGAGGGTGGTGGCGGCCATTCAGAAACAAACAGCTGGTCCAGCGCTGCAGAGGACGGGGTGGTTTGGGGACAACGTGCGGTTCCTTCTGCTCCAGCAACAGCAGAAGGAGCAGTAGAACCACAAGAACATTTAGCATTACATCAACAACAAAATATATATATATATGTATATATAAGGACGTGTAACAGTGACCCAAGGCACATCTGCATGGTGTGAACGGCCTCACTGTCTCCACAGAACAGTTTGAAGCACTCAAATCTACATGATTCCCCACCCCCATTTCAAATAGTTTTTTTTTTCCTTTTCCCCTTGGAGTTGTGAGAGGGCACAGGCTTTATTTGATTGACAGTTGTCAAGGGGGGCCAGGGCTGATGTGATGAAGAGGGTGTCTTGTTGCATTGTGCTCATCAGGGGAGCTTATGGAGATAGTAGAATACATGAGGGTTAGACAACTAGTCTACAGCAGAGCAGAACTATTACAGTGTGTAAGGATCCTATACTCAATAGTTTGTCTTTTTTTTTTTTTTTTTCTCTGATGCACACCGGTCTCATTGGTAACATTCCATTACTACCAGGGCCTCTGGGAGCTGATGTATGTGCTCAGAAGACTACCTATGGGGGGCACCGTCTAAAGGCCTTTGCACAGTCTGTATTTTTCAACTGCAAAGTTGTAAAGACGACTGAAGGACGTACTTCACACTGTGTCATTCAAATATGTAGACTGACGCTGCAGTCTGAAACGGCTTTTGGAAGAGATTCAATATTTTGCATTTTTTCAGCAAATGAGGTTTTCAACTGCAACGAGTTTGTGAAACTGGGAGGAAAAAAGAACAGGTGTGCAAAGGCCTTAAGTCAGTGCAACTCTTGCGTTCAAACCCACTACCACACTGCCTACTCACATACACACAAATTAGGGTAAAAATTACTATAAGTTTAATGAAAAAACCCTACCCTAAAGAAGCAAAAATATATGAATGCAAAAGAAAAGTATTTTAGGAAAAGTATTTTAGGCTTTTTAGTCATTGTGTTTTTTCATCACTATTTTTTTTCCTAATATAATATCAGTATTTGACTGGACAATACAGGGACTTGACAGATGACTCAAGTCCCATTCAGACCCAAGCATCTGTTCCACCACCATCCAGAAAACTGAGGAACAAACACTAAGTCATCCAACACCATTCCAGACTTCCAATTTTTGAATGGGAATTTCAACCCAGTGCTCTCAGTAGTTAACTGAGAGAGTGTGTATGTGTATGTGTGCGTGTGTAGGTGTAGGTGTGGGTGTGTGAGTATGTGTATGTACGCACAAGGGGGTAGGAGTTAGTTTCCAATGCATTACACATCAGCTCTGCAAGTAAAAGGATCTCAAACTGCATCTGACTTCGCAGGTCATTCTAAAAAAAGGGGAAATTTTTTCTCTGATGCACACCGGTCTCATTGGTAACATTCCATTACTACCAGGGCCTCTGGGAGCTGATGTATGTGCTCAGAAGACTACCTATGGGGGGCACCGTCTAAAGGCCTTTGCACAGTCTGTATTTTTCAACTGCAAAGTTGTAAAGACGACTGAAGGACGTACTTCACACTGTGTCATTCAAATATGTAGACTGACGCTGCAGTCTGAAACGGCTTTTGGAAGAGATTCAATATTTTGCATTTTTTCAGCAAATGAGGTTTTCAACTGCAACGAGTTTGTGAAACTGGGAGGAAAAAAGAACAGGTGTGCAAAGGCCTTAAGTCAGTGCAACTCTTGCGTTCAAACCCACTACCACACTGCCTACTCACATACACACAAATTAGGGTAAAAATTACTATAAGTTTAATGAAAAAACCCTACCCTAAAGAAGCAAAAATATATGAATGCAAAAGAAAAGGGTGACATTTTAATAAACTGCTGCAAAAAGCAAAAAATAAAAACGATTTTTTTTTTTGGTTTATATATTTATATATATATATATATATAAGTATATATATATTTGTCATACGGCTGCAGGTTAGTGAACTTGGTAGTGTGTAGCCCTTTGTTAGCAAGGACAAACAGCAGGCCTACATTGAAAACATATGGCAGTAGCTAGTTATACTGCTACTCTCAAGGGCTTACATGGATATAGCTAGTAGCAGTCCACTGTTTCCTTCTCATCATGTATGACTAGGTGAAATTCTTTTAACTTCCATAAACATATTCATATGTTTAATAAGTATTTTTTTAATTCTTTTTATTACAAGGTTACATATGCACGTATCTACAAAGTGTGCAAATGTAAAGAGTATTTTAGGCTTTTTAGTCATTGTGTTTTTTCATCACTATTTTTTTTCCTAATATAATATCAGTATTTGACTGGACAATACAGGGACTTGACAGATGACTCAAGTCCCATTCAGACCCAAGCATCTGTTCCACCACCATCCAGAAAACTGAGGAACAAACACTAAGTCATCCAACACCATTCCAGACTTCCAATTTTGAATGGGAATTTCAACCCAGTGCTCTCAGTAGTTAACTGAGAGAGTGTGTATGTGTATGTGTGCGTGTGTAGGTGTAGGTGTGGGTGTGTGAGTATGTGTATGTACGCACAAGGGGGTAGGAGTTAGTTTCCAATGCATTACACATCAGCTCTGCAAGTAAAAGGATCTCAAACTGCATCTGACTTCGCAGGTCATTCTAAAAAAAGGGGAAATTTTGAAGTCGGGGGGAAGGAGTTGGGGGGGGGGGCGGGGTGAAGGGTGATATCCATCCCTGATGGGGAAGAGAGGTGGGGAGACTGGCAGAAGTGGGAAGGTTGAGAAGGATTTTGAGGGGTGGGGGAGGGGATTCTGGGAGCTGCAATGGCCCCTGGGAAAGTTGATCTCAATGAACTGTGAGGGCCCCAGCAGCGTAGCTCACAGAGCTGTCCTGCCAGTTTCTGCATTGGCTCGACTGAGCATAGTTCAGGAAAGAGAAGTTCATGTCCATACCAGTCTTCTTGAGTTCAGCCACAGCCTGAAAAAACAAACAAACAAAACAAAAGTATCAAGTAAGAAACATTACATGGTAAATGAATGTCAATCAATTTCCTGGCAAGTTAATACGAGCTTATTATTCCCTTTTTGATATGAAGCCATCGCCAGGGAAAAGACTCACATTTAGAAGCACTCCAATAGGATGGCGACCACAAATAGTGTTGTGGTACTTCTTCAAGTAGTTACTAAAAGATATAGGATCCAATTGCTCTATGATTCCCATTCCCTGTGGAAAACAATAAAGCATGTCTAAACACAACTCATGATAGCATATTGTTCAAATACACGCACGCATGCGTCCATGGTTTCTTTTAAATCGATCCACATATGATTAAAACTAATTAACTAGATAACTAACTAAATAAATAAATATATGCATACATGCATTCATACATTTTATATATACGTCTGTGTGTGTGTAGATAGATGGATAGACAGCTAGATAGATAGTTAAATAGATACAGATAAACACAGAATTCATTTCAAGATTGCAAAGTGGGAGATGCATGACTGATAAATCCAATAATGACGGAGGTTTTGGTTGAGCACATCTGGCACTAGAGGCAGTAATTAAAATTCTCCAGGTACGCATCACTGTTTGCATGGCAACATCCCGCACATAACAGGAACACTGGCCACAGGAGGTACCCCCTGCCAGTTGTTCAGCACAGCTCTGATTTTCATCGTTCACCCACACAGCACACTGCATATTTGCAGAATGCAAGGGAGACACCCAAAAGGACACCATTTACCATTTTGTCGATGTGTTCGATGGATCTGTAAATCTCTCCTTGACTTTCATCATAGTATGTGTACCGGAACCGCTGACCTTTAACAGGAAACAGAGGAGTCACATGAGCTCGTCAGACACAAATACTGAGTCATGCATAGAGGCACGCTACACAGACATTGAACATGCTGGCCCATCGATGCCAGGTCTACAAAAATCTAGATATAGATAGAATACAAAAAAGTATGTTGTGGATTCAGTGCATTCAGATGATAGATACATAGACCTTGAGAGAGTGGGAGAGAGACAGAGAGAGAGAGACAGAGAGAGAGAGACAGACACAGAGAGAGAGAGAGAGAGAGAGAGAGAGAGAGAGAGAGAGAGGAGAGAGAGAGAGAGAGAGAGAGAGAGAGAGAGAGAGAGAGAGATTACCCCAGTGGCAGAAGTCTGACGAGATGATGAAGAGGTTGCTGGGGTCAGCCAGGTACTTGCTGAGCAGCTTCCCATATTCCTGCTCTTTTGACTCGCTCAGAGCACCCACCAGCACAGGTACAATGCTGAACTCCTCTTTATGGCTGCAGACACAGGGGGAGGAGAAAAGGAAAGGGAAAGAACACCAAACAAAACAAATAAATCTCACACTGGTGTGCTGAGCCAACACTTCGGAGTCGTGGTGTCTGTGTGTGTGAGTGCAGGAGGGAGACAGGAGGATTGGGTGTGCGTGTGTGTGCGCGTGTTTGGGGGGGGGGGGGGGTAGCAGGTAGTTGAAATGGCTGACAGCTCCTGCATTAATAGGATCCATTTATCACTGGACATCCATCTCTGAGAACTAATTAAGAGTTCCTCTAGGAACTGTAAACAGATCTGGCCGGCCTAATGGCAGGAGCGGGAGGTGATGAATTAGAGAGAGAGCGCGAGTGCTGGGGCTCAATAATGCCCGTCTGCCTCTTTGCATGCTGATTAGGCCAGCATTGAGCCCAGCTCTGCTGTCTGCTGAGTGGGCTTACAGAAGCACTGGACAAACCAGTGAAGCCAATGAAGCCAAAGTAATATCAGGCTCACACTGTCACTGTTTTTGAATTTCAATGTTATTATGAAAGTGCATAGTATTACATTCTATTAACCTTAATTCTATATTTGCAAAAAAAAAAAAAAAAGGTATACATCCATTTACATCTTCATGTACTTCATTCAGTATGACATCTGGCACTGATAGAATAATTACATTATAAAGATTTTATATAAGGTACTGTGAGGCAATAACTTCACTAATTTGACTCAAATATGCAGGAATGAACAGGTCTGGCAAATGCCCTGTGACACAGAGCCTGAGGGGGCTGAGTGCTTTTCTCACTCTCAGGGGGGTGGAAGGGAGGTGCAGGTGAGTAATAAGCCTGCTTTATCCTTCATCCTACCTCTCCATGGCTTTAGCAGTGTAAGGCAGGTGCATCTCAATGCTGTGCTCGTCCTCGTCCGTCTGGAGGCTCATCCGCTCAAACATCCCCGTTTTCCAGAGGTCAGCATAAACTGTGCAAATACAAGGCGCCGGGGAGGTAAAATACAACAGCCCATGGCACCAGTACTACTTCAGTTATGCAAACACACTACGCACACTGCAAGTGTGTGTCTCTCGATGGAATTCTTGGCACTGCCTGAAACTACACAAACCCATACCCAAGTGCAGTCTTCCTTGGAGAGTTGTTTTTGAAGTAAGTGTACATAACCACTGTTGGATGAGGGCTCTGATTAAGACAACAACATCTGACAAAACAATCACCGAGGTACATATTTTCCATCCAAAGTTTGCAGATGTGTGTGTGTGTGTGTGTATGTGTGTGTGTGATATCAAGCCCCAAGGCTGACCAAAGGATCAGTACTTTTAAAGGTTTAGCATTTTCCTGTAAACAAAAGTAACTTCTTACAAAGTCAGTCAGTATTACAACTGCAATTAATTCAGAGAGTGAAAACAGAATTAAACTGTACCAGAATTTCTATTTAAGATATGCTCTCCAGGTTGCAGTATGTTAAGGCAGTATTAGACATATTTAGGTGTAAGATTTTTACGTAAGTTCTCAGGAGGCACATATACATCAGGTCAGAGTCTAGATAGATGAGGAAGATGAATTACCCTTCTGGTCAATCTTGAGGTCATACAGCGGAGTTCTGTAGACTTCAGCGGGCGAGAGGGCGCAGCGGGACAGCGGCACATGGTGTGAGGGCCCCAGAATAAACACCCTCCGGCTGCAGTGACATTGGGGCCATGGCAGTGGAGAGGGAGGCCATTAAGGCAGATTCAACACTGATGTCAACTGTGTCGATCAATGCTAATAGACTACAGCCTGTCTAGCCTAAAAGAGTGTTCAGAATGTCTCGCCATCTTTTAGTGGTACTTGTAGCTGGAAATGAAGGTGAACAGAACAGAACTTTTGGGAGAGGCCAGGTATAGATTTCGCTTAGTAATGTGTTAAGAGTTCTAGGGATCTAAGTAGGTGAGTCTCTCCTTTTGTGGTTTAGGTTCATCTTATGTCAAAGCTCCTTATCTCAACTACAGAAATGGTTCTACCAACACTTTCGTAGAATCCACTAGGGTGTGGATCCTTAGACTTCACAGCATATACCTTTTTTTTTTAATGAATTCACAGCAGACAGGCCTCATTGATAGGGTTTATCTTTGCTAACTACTGAAGTCAGCCCTCTCTGAGGGATAGCTTAGAAACAACAAGAAAAAAAAAAAAAAAAAAAAAAAAAACTCACGTGACAGTGGGGTCAACCTGTTTGTAAGCATGCGCTGCACAAGCACCGCAATAGGTATATCCAGCATGTCTGCAACACACAAAAAAATACATCAAAAAATATATATTAGTCAGCTCTTTAGATTTCACTGCATTAGGAGGACACAACAGAAGCAAATTAAAGATGAATAGCCTTAGGGGTTCAGCACCAAATGAGCAAAGAGGTTTGATGACATTTTCTGCAAAAAAGCTGTTGGTTCGACATTTTCACAATGCTTACGGTGCAATGATGGCTCTAGCAGGCTTATCTGTGCATTGTGCTTGAGATAACCAGCCCTCTAGTTGTACGTTCAGCTGGGATCCTTCAGAAAAAGATGGATAAAGAAGAGGGCAATTAGAATTGATCATTCCATGACAGGCTCTTCGAGCTGCCTCTAATTTGTCCTTTTAAAGAAGATGGCAGCACTGACAAACACATGAGCTGAAAAACGCACCTTATAACGTACTGTCAGATGACATAACTTAAGGAATTTGCACCAAACAAAACCTCTAACTAAGCTAAACGACTTATTTAGTGGTTAAAGGAGAAACAAACCCATTTAATCCGCTACAAATAGTCAGTCTTCCACCATCATTTGAGACAGTTGATGCAACCGAATCCTTTTCTTAGAGTGAAGTACTTGCTGACCTTTGACAGGCACTACATGCCATTTGGCATTTGAGTAGAGAGACTGGTACATGTGGTCAAGGGAGCAGGACCTCTCCATTTTATTGCCAGCTCATCCTGACTACAAGTAGGCCTATTCTGTTATTGCATAAGCACATAGCCTGAGGAGACACAATGCAATCAGTGAAAGCTTAACTGAACAGGTGGAGCTATAACCACTTAAAACTGGAAAAACAAAGGTGCCAAGACCACTTAATGACAGTCATTCCTGAAATGGTGTCAATGCCAGTTGTGGTGGAAAGGTTCTCACTTGTTATGCCCACTTCAGTTCTGAGCGATGTCCTTTACTAAACCAAAAAATAGTTCACTTTGGAATCAAGTTAGACTTGACTAGTATTACGTAATTGAATAATTTCACAGAACCTTTGCTTGCTTTATACTTTGGTAAAGGTATCCGAATTGTGTCTTTACTCACCCATATTACAAGTTTAAAGGGTCCGTGAACACAAACATTTTTGTTTGTGCTATACGACACCCTTGTCAGAGGCCCTGCCCCATTCTTTTGTCTACCATTAGACCTTCCAAAACGGCAACATCTCCACTGTCCGTTAAATGCACAGTTGAACGGGCTAAGGAGAAGCAATAATATAACTAGTTCAGAGACTGTTCATCAAGAACTGTATGACTTCTGATGTTACATAGCATGAATTGGCGTTCTTGGACAAAGACAGACTGGGTACGCTAATGGTTCCTATAGGTGATTAGATCAAGCTAGCTTGCTACCAACCAGACCGACAACGAAGGGTTGTTTATCTCGATGTACAGTTTAATTGATTTTCCAACTCCCAACAGACCTTGGCTATTTTTTTTTATCTTGATGAGTAGGTATAACAAGACCTGTCGTCACTTCAAAAATATGCTGCAGTAGTCATATTTACAGTCCACTTGGCAAGCTGACAAACAATATAGGCTATACATCCATTGTGATAGACTGTTAGGATTTTCTTTTTCTCAATAAAGGCACACAAGCAAAAAAGTGCTGACTAAGCCAGATCACTACGTGGACCAGCTAAATGTTGACGCTAATGATATTTTCTTCCCTCTCTTATATTTCCAACATTTGATTTTTGACATTTCGGAGAATGTCCAATGCTAGCAGGGCAAATTGAGCTAACTGGGGAAGCAAAATCCTAGCTAGCCTTGCTAACAAATGTTGACCAGTTGTTTGTTATTCCGTGACAGACTTCAATGACTAAACCAGCTAAGCTAATTTAGTTAGCTAGCCGATCACTGTTGTCCTGATTTTGAATATCTCCCCATTCTCGCTTTTTGATCCAAGAGAAGTATTGCAGCGCTCAACATTCCCGCACAATCATTTAATACCATCTTTATGCCGCTTCGACATATGTCAGTGTTTCATTATGCACTTTAAAGATTATCCTTAACTGCTTTAATGGTTGCTAACTAGACATGCTAACTTTGATGTTTTCAGTTCAGCTAGCTTGGACTTGGACATCCAATACAACAAACGTGGTAGTGTACAATGGTATGGCCATTGTCAGATTACGTGAACTTGAAGGATTGTTGAACACAATGTAGTTGATGACTTGTTTTACTAAGTCTGCTTCCCAGACTGAACCTTTATTGTATGGACTGAACATAGCAAGCTAACGTAGCCAGTTATCGCTAGCATAGTTAGCTCAAGTGATGACAACCTTTACATTACAGTTGCAGCATAAAAAGACTATGACAGATGATATCCACCCTGCCATATGCTTGAATAACATAGCTGCGGCATTTGGTACGGTTTAAGTGGTGATAAACGGTTGATGATTATTTAACGTTAGTTTTAAAGTAGTGCTAACTCCAAGCTAACACTCAAGTAAGTTAACGTTAATCTGTATTACTAGCGACCGGTAGAAGTGGTTGCAGAGTTTTCTTGGAAAAAGTCATAAAAAAGGGGGTGACAAACAAACGAGTCTTCCTGACACTAAACGACTCGAATTCATAAGAGGAACGCTAACCTTACAGTAAAAAAAATAATAGGTAGCTAACTTTAACCCTGCTGGTAGGGATTTGCTACCACGGCCTTTCTTCTCTTTGAAAAAATCTCTTGAGGCATTTAAACATGCACAGCTGATCACTAACACCACCCGTTGTTAGCTACTGTTACTTCACCGGACCTCGGACGAGAAAACATTTTTACACCCCTTTTCTCTGGTTCTAGCCTACCTGAGGCCGTGTACCAGCTGCCGGCATGACTTGCTTCTCTGCACACCATTCGGTTCGACATCTTAGCACTCGAGCCTCCTATCTTGGTCAGCTAGAACCGTTTTCAGGGAAAAAAAGTGGGGAAAAATAATGACAACAACGACAGAATCGCTAGTGAACAACAAGAGAAACTGTCAGCCGATGGTGGTTAAAGTGGATTGTACCAGTAAGAAATAAAGTGTTTAACACAACACTTCTACAAAAAGGCCCAATGAAATCTTCAAAATGTAGCTAGCCGCACGGTTGACAAAGTCAGTTTTGGAAGAACAAAAGCTTGAACCAGTTCAGCCGAGTGGTGCCAAATATATACTCTAGTACAGTTTGGCATCACTCGGCTACCGTGCTTTAAGATTTGGAGAAGTCCCATTGGCTGTTGTTTTCCATACCTTACTCTGATTGGTCATATTGTTTAGACAGGTAAGAGGCGTGTATAAATCGCTCAAGAAATTACGTAAGGCGAAGATGATTGGTCACTGAACTGCACTATAGAAAACCGATTTGTGGAAAAGTAATTATGGGCGTGCTTTCCATTCGATTGCTTGAAGCTAGTTGATCTACGAATGAAAAGGCTGGATTATCAGCCTTGTCACTATGGTCCGAAGGGAAGGGCCAACGACAGACACTAAGGTTGACAGACATCAAACTGCTGTTTATGGTGGGCATAGGTAAATGTTGCCCATTAGGAGGGTCCCAGTCGTCACGGGGATACGAGCAATGTTCTTTTGTAACATGCAAAGGGATTTACGAATGGTGTAGCCTATTTATTTAATTATTTAAAACTAAGACAAAATGTTAAATTATGGCAAATATTCTCATGGGTTCAGACAGGGCAACCAAAGCAAACCATCAAGTCATTCTGTTTAAATTCCCAAATCTGAAGTCAATCTAGTTACAGGGGTAGGGAATCGGTGTCAGAATTTGTCTTATTGACCACCAGAGGGCACTACAACACAAACAAACAATTAGCAATAGACAAGTCACTTGCTCAAGGAATTGAAGTATCTTCTCTTGTACAGTAATAACCTGACTAAAGGAATGTGGGGTGTTAGTAGCCTAACAGATGTGTATGCAATTAATAATATGATTATCAGTGTAAGAGGTTAATGGTAAAAAGAAGTACTACCATTTAAGACCATTAGGATAATGCCTACATCATGTCAATATTTGCTTTGTCCCACTGGAAAAAGATATGGTCTGTAGATCAAACAGTCGACCCAGTCTTACCACATTATACAAGAGTCTTGACAAGGTGTCTTCATCATTATATTGTCAAAACAGCTGAGGTTCAGTTCCAACTTAATGTGCTCTTACAAAATTAAAAACCCACATGACTGACTTCAATCACAAGTTCTATACCTTTGTAATTAGTTGAAATTGCATGTCATACTGATTACATCTGGCAACTCATTGGAGAGCCATGATATCATGCTCTTCCATCTGTGATACCTGTTTGGTTTTGTAAATGTCAAAACATGGCATACATCAGGTGATAGAAGCGATGGTTAATGTACTACTAGGGTGTGACTGAGTTGTCATATATTATATTATATAGAAAGACATGTTCTCCACAATGCTGCCTCTGGGCTCTGGTAATGTATGAGCATGTCATCACTGGGCAGGTCATGGCGTTTTTGTTAAGCCTGGCAAAGCATCTGACCGACCCCACGTCCCATCATTCACACCTGAGACATTTGCAGAAACGCTACCTGCCACAAACAGGAGGTGTACAGTTGTTAATCATTGCTTCTCTCTCCTTACTTGAGTAGGCCTGCCACTTTTGGTTTTTAAACTGTGCTGTACAGTCTTTGTCCTGATGAGAGTGATAGATTTGTTTAGTTGGGATCCCTGATTGAAATATTACTTTAGGTCTTGAGGAGAGGCAGGCTGACTGTACATTTTTAGGGAATGTCCCAGAACCCTCCCACAGGATTACTTCCAGCACTTTTATAAACCCAACTATTTCTACTGTAATTGTCAATGTCCAATGCTTGAAATGATAAATTGATGTTAAATAAAAAAAACATCTTGAGGTTTTCAGTCTATAGCCTAGATGTCTGTTCATCTGGGATGGTACATTGACACTTAAACTGAGAGTCAGAGTTGTTAGTGAGTGTTTATGAGGGGTGTAAAAGCCAGTGCTGTGCTCTCGGTATGAAAACACTGAATTCGGGCTCCTCAGGCTACCACATGGGCTGCCTTTTCTTTCTCTACCCAAACCCAGGTGGAGAGGAATGAAAATACACACCCACATGCACACTCACACTCAAATCACACACACACGCACACCAGGGAAACCAGGGGTCTTGGATTTTAGTATTTTTATTTCTCTGAGGGCAGTATGTGCCATAAAATGAAGAGGTCCTTTTAAGCCCCTGGTAACATGGAGTGCAGCATGTCAAGCATCTGTTTTCACTGCCACTGTAGGCCTCCACACTTTACACAGGGAAGTGTTTGCACACACACACACAGATACACACACACACACCATACAATTCATTTCAAGTGTTGGTACGACAAGAGTGTCCCTCTCCATATGGATGGATTTACTTTTTAGTTTTGTTTTGTTTGGTTGTTTCTAAACACAGCTCATTGACTCTGCATATATCTGAAAGGAGCCACATTGACACATGTTGCACATTGTTGTGAAGGGAGAATGTTTTTTTCTGATCAGCCATTTCAGCATCAATTTCTGCTTGTGATATTTCAACAATTTCTGCTATGATAAGCTGCATCTCTCCCTCCATTGCATGCAATTGTGATATACTTTTTTGATTAATGGGGAATGAATCATGTGGATGAATGGTGTGGATGAATCAGTCTCTGTTCTTCGAGGTTCTAGAGCACCGTCTGTAGGAAAAGGAACGAGAAAATTTGATACAACACAGACCAAACAGGAAACCAGCAACTAATGGTTACTGAATGGGAAATAGGAAAATGAAACTAAAAGTGAGTTTCTGTGCTCCTTTCAATTAGTGTATTAGCTGCCAATTCACTATTTGGTCTATATTCAATCAAATTTTTCTTTACTGACAGCGCTTAGTGATCTTGAACTGTAGGGCTCTGGTTTGATTCACACATTGATCTCTCCTTTAAGGGTAGGATGATTGATTGGTTGATTGAGACATATAAATATACAGATGCCCATCTGTATTTGTTGTGCTTGGCAATATTGGTTAATGTTTTATTTATTCATGTTCATTGTGCTCTTGAGCAAGGCACTTAACCCTAAGTTGTTTTAGGGGAGACTCGCTAAAAGCGTCTGCTAAATGCATGAATGTAAATGTAAATGTGCGTGTACTGACGTAGGACAACTTGAACCATGGCAAAAAGAACATACACAGAGATACTATTTCCTGAAAATGTGGTGTTTAGCAATCAATTCAGGTCATGGTGCCGTATTTACATTATGTAGTCATGAACTGACCTTGACCCTGGTGGTTGTAAACACTGTCACTTGAAATAAAACGAAAGATGCCGAAATGCCTATGCAGTATTATAGACTATCCAAGCTCCACACAGGAAGACCTAGGATCATAGTGCTCACACAGAAGGTAGCCTTGAGGCCTAAATGTTTATGGTCTTGACTGTGGCCTCTTCTGTGGGCTCTGAGCCATAATATAACCTAATTAGCTATGGGAGTATTATCTTTCCCCCTCTTGGGAGGCACAAAGTCAAAATTGCATTCTGTATCAGATAGCCTTGTCTGAGTTGTTTATTTTTCCTGCACACGACTTGCCCATAGCCGGCTGTCCCAAATAACATGGTCTAGTGTGTTGAGAGTGTGAGATACATTTGAATTCCTTCATAGGTTGGCATGGTATGATACAAGCAAGCATTTAAAGTAGATCTGGGTGTAATAAAAAGCCCTACTTTTGAGGGAGGGGGGAGACTGGACTCATGGTGAGGTGAAAAATAAAACAAACCCCAAAATGTGGTAGAAAGCAGAAAAAGGCACAAAAATGGTCTATGTACCTTAATTGCATTCGTTAAAAATAGCCCGTGCTTGGACCTTATATTTCAAGTCTGGTCGGCCCGTAGGGAAAGTGTATACAGGAAATAATAAGAAATTCCGTGCGTTTCCAGGGAAGTTAACGTGACAATATAATCTCCTTGTGTGAAGGACGGACACTGTAGTCATTTAGTCTTGCCCCTCTGGCACACCATGTCTTTATTTGTGAGCGGCCTCTCTGGAATCCTTTGGTTCCACATTGTATGCACGTATGGGAAACATAACTTGGGGGGGAAAAATTAGAACAGTTGAGTTGTGTGGCCCTGCAAAAACGAGTGCATAAACACACTTTTGTATTCACCCCACTGTTTTCCCTCTCTGAAACACAGATGGGCTTTAAGCATAGCTCAAGACCAAACATGTTTTTGGTAGTTTTATGTTTATTTCTGTTTACATGACACTCCTTAAAATGCTTGTTAGTCAGTCTGACACAACAGATTTGTGGGTGCACTGGTCCCAAAAGGAGGAACCTCAGAAACAAGTTGATTAACTGTGGCTGGGGTAATATCTACCTTTGGAATGACTTCCCAGAGGTGGCTCCCAGGGAGAGATGATTGGTTTTGTGGTGTGAGATAATGCTGGGCCTCCCACCAGCTACTGTCTAATTACCAGAAACAGAGATGGTTTTACTACACCTACAAGAGTAGAGACCAAGAATTACATCTGATCTGTGTAGCTTGACTCATATGGCTCCACATAGAAGTTCATGGCATCATTTTACTCTTGTAGGACATTATTTGGTTTAGGGGAGTATAGTTGTGTAATACTGTGATATTTTCCAATGCATGGGCTGCATCACTGTCTGGTTAAACTACGGACACATAATTTCCTTTGAATTGAGTAAAGGACTGCAGTTAAAACACATTAAGATGTACATTTATGCATTTAGCAGACGCTTTTATCCAAAGCGACTTACAGTGGTCAACCATCAGCTACATCAGGGACATAAGTCTTCCCTAGAGCAATTTAGGGTTAAGAGCCTTGCTCAAGGGCACAACATACAGTACTGACTCTGATCCAGGCTAGATAAAACCCTGTACAAAAGGTGAATCACGTTAAAGAGAGATTAAGGCCTTGTTTACATGTATCTAGATATTTTTATAAAACAGATACTTTTTTATCTGTTTATTTTTTTTAATTGCATTTACATGTGCCCACAGAATCCAGCGAAAAAAAAAATATATATATATATCAGTTTGAGGTGACTAAAACTCCCAAATAGATAAAAAAAATATCAGTTTATAAAAATATTTAGATAAGTGTAAACACGGCCATTATTCAACAACAAACTACTGACAGTAAAATGTTTACACAAGCTACTTGTTTTTTTAATAAACTGTTCCTCTTAAGAAGGTCTCAGCCTGCTGCCATGTGACCAAGCATGAAATCTTATTGTCAGTCTAAAACCTGACCTGAAGAAATGTCTGCCCTTGGGCATGTGACCAACTGAAATACACACACAAACATACACACGCAATTCTCCCTGGGGTTACCTGACCGAGGATACAGAGGTAGGCAGCTGGTCTTTATCTGTGTGATCAGAAACAAGTAAGTGGTTTCTGAAAAACACTGATGGCCATTCTGCCTCAGATGCGTGAGGTATCATGTGACAGTCCAAGCGGCAGCTCCACAGAAGAGATGATAAGACACAGCATGTGGTTCTTATTATTGTGAGCATACAGCACTGTTTAAACTTCATGAGCAATGACCAGCATTACCTGTAATAACTTAAGCCGTGGAATAAATGCCCAATGTCACTATTTCTGCCCAATGTCAGTATTATGTGTTTTAATACAAAGGACACAGCTGGGAGTTTGCTCAACTGAATGTGCAGAATATGCACTGTACAAAGTTACAAAGCCACAAAGATCAAATATGAGCAAATCAAGGTAAGTTTATCTACAGCACAAACACTGGTAATTCAGAGTGCTTCACAAATGGGTAGATATGTGAACATGATAGGGGTATCTAATTTGGAGAATTTTTAAAAAAATCTATAAAAAAATATTTTTTTTATAAAAAAAAGAAAAAACTAGCAGCAACAAGAACAGAGAACAACTTAATTGATCTGAGAGCAACCTAATTAATCCAAAACTGACAACTGTTGGAGTACCTGTTGATGTACTCATGAATTTAGTTCCACAGTTCAGCAGCGTAGCAAATGAAAGTTGTTTCACATGCATGTTTAATGACAGTATCCATGGCATTTTCACCTTTCCTGAATGATGTCTTTTCACGCCAAGCTTTGCTGTGGCAGTGGACAGAAGATAGATTCCTCCCTGGTGATAGCGAGCATGTCGGAGGGGCATGTTGGGGCGTGGAGACGGGCTGGGAGACGCTGGCCAAAGCTGCACAGATGAGCGGCAGGCTGCCTTGCGGTGCATTCCTCCTGTCTGAAAGACAGGAACCCTGATGGAAGGTGATAGCACTGTGTATGCCATGTCTCACAGTTAGTCTGATTCATCTACTAAACTTAACTGACCTTTCACTTCAGACTGACCTATGGTGTTTACACCTATAGGTTCCATACGTGGTGTATGTTCTTCAAACTCAGGGGATGACTAGTTAGGCATTGTTATTTGGACTCATTTTGGTTCTATACCCTCCATGTGACACAACTTTCACACATGCACATGCAACCTTAAGTCTTCAGGCTGTTCTTACGTAATTTTCATTTCTGAATTCCTTAGATGATATTAGCCCTGTAGCTAAAGTGAATGTGCTGTGTTAAGACCGTCTCGCTTAGTGTGCAAAAGTGAGATTAGCAATGCACAGTGTTATAGATGAGTATTCTCTTGGACGTTGTTTGAGCTTTGGCCCCTCATTCTCTTCTCCCCACTTCCTTCGCTCACATCACACTTAATTTTTAACCCCCCCTCAAGAGGACAGTTCTCCAGGCACACAGCACAGATTATTGTGACCTCTGACCTTTGCCTTGAAGATTATAGAGTACTAGCCTCTTCAGGTGACCTCTGTGCAATTATCCTGCATCACTGGTAGGCAAGATTATCAGCTTTGGTGTGGCACTAAATTAACAACTCCCTGAAGGAATCCATCTTGTCAGTATTTGGTTAAAGAGGGAAATCAAACTATTATTGTACCAGCTGGGTGGTCAAACTCAGCTATGTCAGTATTTCTCATATGTAGAGGAACCACACATATTTTTTAAGATTCTCGTTAAAAAAATAACGAATGCTTCATAACATGGCATTTTTAAAGTAGCTGACAAACACTTTGAATGAGAGTACAAGAAAAAAGTCAAACAGATTTGAAGCAAAGGGGAGTATGCAGAATTTGCACGCCTGGGATGTGAGTGCAGGGGGTTGGGGGTTACAAAATCATGTGATCCACTGGGAACCCCTGTCATAGACAACCTGTGGCAAAATTCTTTCACAGAAAAATAAAGGAGATTTCTGGAACTTTAAGTGTGTGGTTAATTGTGATTAATTGTGATTAACTTTTAACTTGATTCATTTTTTATTGTGATTAATTAGATTATTTTTTAATTGCCAATAATAAATAGAATATATAATATAGTGTATTCCTTTACATCTAGAACACATGATCATGTATAGAAATATCAGGTAAATCACATTAAAGTTATCAGCTTTTTAGTTCTTGATGGGGGAGGGGAAGAATGAAGGTACTTGAGGTTGTGATGGAACAAATTTTCCTACTTTAAACTTTTGCCCTGAATATCCCTTAAAGGGCAAGTTCACAGTTAACTTCACCAGAACCAAAACATAATTAAGGAATCACTCCTAAGGACATTTCCAACCCAGCTGAAAACTCATCCTCTTAATTGTCTGTCAGTGTTGATTATGTGCTTTGTGAGTTTCAATATCGGTAGTCTTATCATGTCACACGCAACAGAGGGAAAGCGGAGGACCAGACCTTCATGTATGCACATGGTTAGGCCCAGTGTGGAATGCTTCAAAGCACAACTGCATCACAAGTAGAGGAAGACCCTTAAGCACGTTCAGGTAGACAGTTCAAAGTCATAAGTGGTCTTCAGGAACTCTGAGTGCTCACACCTGTTCCTCTTGCGCAATCGTTCTTCTCTCTCAGCGCCTGTCTCAGCTCTCTTGCATCTATCTTCTTTTGCTGGACGAAAGTGAAGTATTACAGCCGAGCCCTTTGCTGCCTGAGGTCTTGCCAATGAGGGAAATGTTTTTTTAGGCATCTGGCCTGAAATGGAACTGAGGTCCTCTCAGGTCATCTTTCTTCTTGCTCTGCAGCTGAAGATGCTGAAGACTAATGGGTCAGTCCTGGCACTCGCTTTCAGAATATAGCTGACCAAGGGCAAAAAAAAAAACATGACATGACCCCAGTTATATGGCCAACAGAGCTTTCCCTCAGTGGCCAGGTCAAAGCATGGGTTATTGGGAGAAAGAGTGAGCGAGAGAGAAGAAGGAGTGTGTGGAGTGAGAGAGAGAGAAAGAGAGCGAGGGAGAGAGATACTTCCAAAACCATGAATTATGTGGTGCAGAAATAGGGCCGACTTAAACAGAAATGTAGAATCGAGCCCTAAAGATAGATTTAATAGGAGTGAGGTCCACTTCTTCTGCATAGCAGGAAGTATTCTGTGAAATACCTAAATGACAGATAGTAAAGGAGACCTATTTAAAAGTGATAACAGGTTACATGCACTCATTACTTTTTTTACAGCTTATTATAGCCTAATGATTTAACCGTGTCAATTCAGAGATTCATGTGATGTTTTCGTTCATGGTATGAATTCTGTTCTACATACATAATTAGCTGCTACATCCATATCACTAAACAAGCCTTAAAGTGAGGTGTGCATAACCCTAAAGCATTCTGCGAAAATCACCATGTAATTACAGTTTGTTGCAATCAACTTTGGCAAAAACATCTGAATCTGCCTCAAGGACTCACATTTGATGAATGAAATGCCCTCTAACCACATTTAAAATACTCAGGCCTTTTCACACTGCCTTCAGACGATTATCTTCAGTGCAGTCTCCAAGAGGCATTTCCTGAGCCCTTGAAATGTTTTCCTGCATTCCGCAGCATGTGTTTTGATCACAGGCTCTTGTCTTTTCCCAAAGGCTCTTGAGGAGACCTGTCTGGTTCAAGTGTACAGGTCTTGTGTTACACACTGTAAGTCAAAGCCTTGTCTTTCTAGCATATGTGCTCCAGGCCCAGGATACGTAGTGTGATGATGATGGCTCTGTTGCTGATGCTGGGAAGGATTCTCTGCCACTGGCAAGGAAAGAAAAGCACTATGCAGGAATTTGCCATGATGATAAACCAACAGATAAGCATGTGTCATTTCTATGGACAGCCAGGACCAACCATTACAAGACACTGGGTTAGCATGTTAGCAGGCTTGCTCCTAGCAATGCCAGTAAGGCTGTGGATGGTGTTTGCAATATTTAGACAGCTAGCTTGCTAGGTTTGAACCAAAACTTTAAGGGAACTTGCATTTTTGGGCTGTAAAGTACATAAACTAAAATGTTCCCATCTCCAATGACCAATTCTTAGCTAATTCCATCCTGTGGTGCATTCTTGCTGCAGCTGTGTAAAGGCAAACAAACAGTCTGCAAATTAGTGGTCTTTTGCTCACATTTGTTTTGGGAAACGTTTTGCTACCGTAGCAAATAACCACAGGTTGCAAGTGGACTATTTAACATGACTTATTTACTCTGACTGCACAGTTGCTCTTTGCTTTTGACTTTTTGTTTAGCATGGGCCCAAGTGATATACACCTCTTGGCATTTGGAGCACAGCATCCCCTCCACATTATGTTCACTGGAAGAGGCTTGACAAGATGCCAACTTTTGATGTACCAGGAAGCTCAACAGAGGAGTTGTAAATTTACTTCTGTCTGATGGTGCCATCTTTGCACCTATGGATTTATGAGCCATTTTGAAATTTTATGGCCGGTTACCTCATCTGGTAAATGAAATAGGTGCATGCGAATATGGACTCAGAGGTTGATTCATGGTAGGGATCTTACCCATATCTGGCCCTGCTCTGGCTGAAGCTGCTCTGAGATCAGCAGCTCACCAGGGGCCTGTCAACAATGCAGAATGTTTGTGATCCATAGCAGTCCATGTTCAGAATACTCACACTACCATATTTCCCTCCCCTTTGTACCCCATGTAAGCTTTACCTATGTAGGACATTTCAGCGCCAGGGTCCAGGTGGATTGCATCTGGGAGCTGAAGGAAGAGGTGAGGCCTTCAGCAGCTACCTAGAATAAAACCGGCAACAGGTGTTCAGACACACTACTTCAATTTAAGTGTGGTTCCTGAGCATTATTCTGAGAATAAATGGTTGGTAATGCTAAACTTCACAGAAAAACAAATCCTTCATCTATGTTCTGTTTCAAAGTTGTCTCACTTAGAGTGGCACCTTATGCACACCAACCACACGCTTGAACCAGAGGCAGAATGTTTCAGAGGACGGCAGAATATAACTGGGTACCAGATGGACTAATCAGTGATAGTTAGCTCTACATCTAGTTAGTGAAATTGCGATCGACTGGCAATTAGATGCTGGATAATCAAGTGCTCAGTATCCTTTCTTGTCATCCTGAAAGCCTTTTAGCTAAAGCCAGAGATTTATTACTGAATAACAAATATGGTTGAAGACGAAATCACTTCCAACCTAACTGATAAACACAACAATCTTGCTTTGGCTGTCGCATTATAAAGCCAGTTATCAGTTATGTTTTGTATAGTTTGGTAAAATGTTGTCATCCTGAGAGACTTATCTAAAGCCATTAGATTTACTTGTGAATGGCAATTATGTTTGATGTTGAAATCTCCTAAGACCAAACTGATAAACACAACAGTCTTGCTGTGCTCGTATGCATTTCATATCATGAAGTCAGTTTAGCTTCAATGTTTTGTATTCATACCAATTTTTCTACAGTAGACTTGATGCACGTGATTTGGTGCTTCTTTGTTTCTTCAGTGAGACTACTTTTAATTTGATATTAGTGTGTCAAATGTAAACACAGTAAAACATTTAGCTTGTGATCTCACTTTCTGCCTTGTATTTTAAACTCATGAAACATACACCTTGTGCAATATGTGTCTTTTTGGGAAGCGCAAACTCCCTGCACAAGACCAGACCTTGACCTGAATGACCCATTCAGGCGCCTCTCTGCAGATGAAAGATGAACGCAAGGTGTCCTGTCCTTCTGGATTAGTTGTTGGACCGCTTGCCCAATTCGTGAGCGTCTTGACCAGACACGAGGGCTCGCAGCAGGTAATTGAGCTGGCTCTGCAGAGGGGTGACAGAGGACATACTCAGTCACCACAAATGATCTGCTTCCCTCACCCAGCAGGGGTTCAGGCGGCATCAAGTCCTCCCACAACCTCATTTAATGTCGGATTCAGGTCAGAAATATGCCCCTTAAGACACTGATCCACAATGACAGGGTAGAAATTTGGTAAATATTATCCACTGTGGGTGCTCCTATGCATAACAGTCTTCACCTTTTAGAGGACAATAACTCCTATGGGACTCTTTCAGACATATTAAAGTATAGTTAAGTACATGTGGATAGAATGCCTTCTGGAATGTGTTGACATCATATAGATAGAATTACTTCTCAGCCTTCACAACATCGGAGGCCCATTTTAGAACACTACATGTATCATATTGTTTTCAGTGCTCCATTCTAACAAGTTTGTGTTTTCTATGCACAGAAGACACTATTGTGTAACATGGTTCCATATTGAATTAAGGCATTTCATAACTAAGACTGTGGTCTGTGCGAAATGTAGTCTGTTACCCCTGGAGTCCCAGGAGACTGGATACCCTGTCTGTAAAGTGCAGGCGGTTTAGCTGCTGTCTTAGCAGCTTGGACTCTGGACAGTGGAGTCTCGGTTTCATCTCCCTCCATCCCTGGAGTTATGTGAGGAAGGGAGGGATGTGAGCAGTGGTGGGGGGAGGAGAACCCTAGTCCCAGTGCCCAAGCCTTACCACAGACAAAACCCCACAAAGACTTGGGTTTAAGGGGATTATCCATCCCTGCCTTGCGCTGGGCTTCCATCTGAAGAATGAGATAGAACGAGGTCAGAACTGGTCAAATGTCTACAGACTGGCACCCTGGGAGGCTTACCCGCAGGAAAATACAGCTCCTGCTATTGTCCCGGTCTTTGCTAAGGCTCAGTATGCTTTTTCAGCTGGTCATAGATGTATTTGCTCTGAAATCTCTGTGTGACCAGATTTTTTAGCCACAGGGTATCATCGGGATGTGTAATTTCACATCAGTCTCCGCATAATAGGGCTTTCATAGCCTTAAACATGAAAAGATCTGAAAAGATATAACATTCTAGACCATTATCTGCCACTTCTGCTGCTGCTGCTGCTGCTGTTGCTTTGAAGTTCTCCTCAGCTTTGTTTTTCTCATTTACAAATTTGTCTGCAACTTTGCCTTTGTTGGAATATCCTCCTATAATCTGTAAGACAGATGCCAGGCGAGATCCAAGAGACACACCCATGTAGATGTCCAAGTGCTCAAAAGCTTGTTGCCAGTGCTTAACATTTATTTCACCCATTTTAGGTTGTGTGCTATGGCTCTGTGCTATGTGCTATGTTGCTTCAAGTTGATATTTGCTTTAGAAACTCGTGCTTTTTAGCTGGAAGTGACCACTGTGATTATTCCTGTTTCTCTAAGCATTCCTCTACGCTCACTCACACTAACATCAGCCTCTTGTTAGTCTTTATGAAGACCCCTCTATGCAAACATGATTCTATCTATACATTTGAGGATAGTTAGTTGAATTTACACCTTTCGGTTTCCTTGTGGAAATCAGTTTATTTTTTGGCAAAATATACTTTCAGTGTATAAACTGATGCTTAGCTTCCTTTGGGACAAGCCCAGATTCCCCCTTTAAATGGTTCCTACTTACATAAGTTACCTGCTTAAATAAACGGTAGGTCTGGAGAAGAAATTGCCACCTGAATGCAGTGCCCACATAAATATTTACCCATGGTTTGGAGCCAAAGACCTTGAGCCTCTGCACTAATCTATGCCGGTCTCTGAACTTCACACAGTACATGGCACACATACAGTAAACTCTCACAGATGCTAGTCAGTGTTCCTCATATAAATCAGTTCAACGGAATATTACTGGTCAACATCATCTCCATACTCTTAGCAACAAGCAACATTTGTTGCAATTCTGTGAAAAACATTTTGAGGAAAATAGAAAATATCAAGTTATGGAGTTTTCTATCACTATAGTACAGAAAAGATAGATAAAGGTTTGGTGCTGCAGTAGAAACTCGTCAGGAATGGGCATCCATCCAGACTTAAAAAGGCTTCGGTTTTTGTGGCCAGGTTTGGACAGGGTGAGAGCTGTGGTTTCTGAGAAGTGAAACTCACCAGACCCATACTTAGCCATGATAGCCTCACCTCAAATAGACTAAAGCCACAGCAAGGACCTTAGCACTGGTGCGAGTAGGAAGTGCACCTGTCAGTTCGAATGTACATAATGCACCCTATGGCATGGTTCAGTCCAGCTATAAAGCAAGACAAACAGGCAACAGTATGCATGTACAGAACATGTGTATACTCTTAAAATTGTTTAATTATTTTAAGACTTAAAATTGTATTATGTTTAAGCAGAATATTTATTGTATTTCCCTCCCTATTGGAATTCAAATTCAGTGCCATGGGAAAAAGGCCTATTTGAAATAGGTTCATTGCGTTTCTAAATAGAAAAAACATGTGAAACCATTTATTCTTTAAATTTTCTCAAATATCAACTAGTCAGACAAGTAATTTGTTTTGACTCTTCCTCCTCACCCATACAGCTTCAGAAGTATAAAACTCACAGTGAAGTAACTGATGACACGTCTGGGTGTAAACTGTCCCACAAGAAGCCCTTTATAGGCAGTGTGAACAGATGCAAAAAAAAAAAAGCAAAAAAAAAAAACAAAAAACAGTGTCAGAGGGGCCTCTGGCCATCAACCACACTCTCCATTCGACAGGAAAGAATGATGAGAGTGAGTGAATTTTCTTTCACTTGCGGGTCTTGACTGTGTGTGTGTCTGGTACACATCTCCTGGCCTCATAGCGTCTCTCCTCATGAAGTGACTCATTGTTCACTGCGCTCCACCCTCCATCCAGACGTGGCACAATCACTCAGCGTGTTTTGACGTTACTGTAATCAGTTTCTACTGTAGCTACTTTAACCTGCTTTGCCTCCTGTGCTCCTTCAGTGTGCGCAAGCGTTTAATCACGTCGACAGTGCTGTTGTGATTATCACCTCTTAGTGGTGGGTGCCAAAGTCAACCCGGAGAGCCCTGGGCTCGAGTCACGACAGCCCCTTGTCCCTGCCCACCTCCCCCCACCCCCCCAACCCCAAGGCGGACCTACATAGAGCATATTTCATGCTTCAAATGTGATTAGTATGTCCAGACCTAGCCTCTCAGGAAGAACTAAGACGCAGTGTTCTCTGCCCATGGCACCGTCGCTGGCCAAGGACACAGTGCAACGGCATCTTGGCGCTGAGGGCCGTGGCTCAGTACTCCAAGAGCGAAAAATGAAAGGCTCTTTTTACCTCCCACTGTCAGGCCTCATCACCGGCAGGAGTCGAGCGGCGCACCCGATGAGGGAGGCTAGAGGAAACTGCTCAAGGGGGTGAAGAGCAGAGGTCAAAGCACAGGCGTTATGAGAAATATGAGTTGCGCACTCATGTGTTTTCTGTGTGGATGATTTTTTTTTTTTTTTTCACGCATTCTCAAACAGGAGTCAGCATGTGGCTGCATGTGAGAAAATGATTTATACTCAACTCTGTTGAGGTGTCTCAAACCTATCTGAGATGCACACACTGTATCAACAGGTTCCCACAAACTCACAGACATGTAGCAATATGTGAAGAAAACATTAGGGAAACATTTATTCTATGTTTCCTTATATCTAAACAGATGTATCTTGATGGCTCTGCTCTTAATTCTATTCAGTAATTGGCAAAACTTGTGCCAGTTTGATCAGTCATGGTTTCCCACAGTCACTCGGAAGTGATTATATGTGGGAAAAAGCCCAAACAATCCCTCTCATTATCTGTCGTCTTCTCATGACAGAGTTACCTTTCTGTGTTGCTTCATCGGTGTCAAGAGAGTCTTCCAGCAACAGGTATTTACCCTCTGAGCCTATGAACGCCGTAATCTCCTTCTCTCGTGCGGTTGACCCCAGAGTGGCCACTAGAAACAGATGTCATTCTCACCTGACATGTTAATCTCTTTTTCTCTACTTGGCTGAACTTTTCCTTTCAGTCAAACTCTCATCCCTGGTCCCGTGCCAGAGTTTCAGGAAATGAAAAAGGCATTAATAATAAACAAAGTAAGGGATGAAAAACAATTAAAAAAAAACTGCTTCATCACTTTCACAGCTAAGGCCTCACGTGAAGCGTGTTGAGTCTTAAGCAGTGGAGTGTCTGTCTCTCTGGCTGGCGCTGCGTGTGTGAGGTCTTCCCACCGAGGCCTTTCAAAACAGTCCGGTTTGCCATTTGACACCCCGGCGCTGACAAGGAAAACATGGTATGATTAGCCAGCGCATGGATATCCTCACCGTGCTTTCCTAGTGCGGTGCGGTCCGACCTGCCCTCATATAGTGGGCAAACATGGACGTGAAACGTGTCCTATGAGGCGAACCCCAACAGATTAGCCTTGTGACTCCACCCATCACCTCCTGACCCACAGGCCCACATCCATCATGCATTTATGATGCACAGGTTAAAAACACAAAGTCAGAATGATAGTTTTTCTTTATTTTGGTTGAACAAGAGATCCCCCAAAAATGTATTTGTGCTTTGTCATTTGTTACAGGAGAGTTAACGTTACTGTTATGTTGTGTCAGAGCTTTTTTCCTGCTTATTACATGTGTGCCAAAACAGAAGAGAATGTGTCGCAGTTTACAGAAGTAAAAATAATCCTCAGATGCACTCACTCCATGTGCTGTCCTCACTGCAACTTGGCCTCGTTCAGGGGCAGCAGGAGTGGAGGAAGGGTCAGAGTGAGAGGTGGGTTTGTGGCGAGATGGCAGACGGTGAAGGCCAAGGGTTCGTCCCCACAGTGCCTCTCTCTCTGCCACTCAAAGCAGGGTTTGAGGTGGAGGACGGAAGTGAGAGGATGGGGGTTGGCTGGAGGAGGTGGTGTGGCAATGATGGTGGGTGTGTGGGGCAAGGGGGGGGAGGGTTGAGGGGGGTCAAGCTGTTGGGAGCCCTGCCCACCACATCCGGAGCACAGGGCGGAGGGGGGAGGCTGGTCCACAGCGGCCCCTGAGTCCCCCGAAACAAGGTGCACACTGTGAGGTGTGTGCTGGCCCTGGGACTCGGGTTACCCCAACGGGAGCAGCCTTCACAGAGAGGCTCAGTCTGGGCCCAGGGGGAGGGAAGGGGGTTAGAAGGCTGGTGGACCTTGTAGAGGTGGGGTGTGTGTGTGTATATGTGGAGAGGAGGGTAAGAAATGCAGCCCTTCCTCTCACTGTATCAAATGCAGGATTAAAGAAGGAAACTTTGTTGTTTAAAAAAATATTGTTTGCATCTGCAGGATCTGCTGCATTGACTAAGCAATTTTTAACACCTGTTCAAAACCCAACAGATAACACAGGTCTGATAATCAGCTCTGATCAAGAGCTTCCCTGAAATTCTCCACATGCAAACATTTAAGTGTGACAAGGGTGGTTACTGCTAACATACAAAGTGTAAGAGCTGACTAAATAGAGGCCAATTAAAGAAAACAAAGTCTTTTCTCGGCAGCACTTTGGCTAAGGTGGAATTTTGTGCCACTATTTCCATTTAATAGTCCTGCACAAATTGTTACCAGTTCAGCTGAGTATCAAACACTTGGTGCATTATTCTAGGGAAAAGCCTGAAGCACAACAACCTTCATGTTTGAACACAGGCTACCATGCTTTACACACTCTAATGTTACTACACTGGTGGTTCAGTCGCAGGCAAAGGCTTTGTATTTTGTTGTCTTAATCAAAGCACAAAAATCAAACCAATATAATCAAATCCAGTGCTTTGGTTGAGTGGTAGATGGACTGGAAATGTGTTGATGTGGCTGATCTCAACTGGAGAGTGTTTCAGTCAGACAGGGATAATACACTAATGAGATTATCACCCTACTCAACAGGATCACATCATGTAAATCCCACTCGAAAAATATTTCTTCTGGGCTTACTTGGAGATAATTACATATAAACATATTAGCAATTAAACACATCATTTGAACCTTAGTTGACAAATTGCTCAGTCTTATTGTATTGACTGAATAGGCCTATATCATAGTTTTCTTTCTGCAAATTTGTTACAAAAAACACAGCTTCTTCTAGATAAGGGATTAAGGGATCTGTGCTAATCAATATATATACCAGTATTTTTTTTTGGTCATTGTCTTTATTAATCTAATCAAATTTCACATATTTTTAAATCACATCAAGGCATACCCAGTGTATTCAAAGTATGTACTATGTAGCATTTCAATTTTCTGCTCAGATCTACTACATCGTCACCCAAGTGAGCACATGCTCGTTCATCTTCCGTCACAAGAGGTATTTCACGCGGCACCCGGCTTTCCCTATCTCGGTGACTCCATCTGTTTCATCTGTAAGACAAAAATAGGATTAGAAGTGGTCACGTTGCAATTGGTCAGCCTGTACTCTTGCACTTGAGAGTTTGCCGGTTAGAAGAAGTGCCCATGATCTTTCATGCACGCATGGGACGCTCTCATATTTCTACAAACATTTGGGTCAGAGGCATCATTTAGGCAGCTATGAATTCATTCCTCACCCGCAAGGGCTCTGACTTCACCATGACAGTGGACATCCCGGTGAAGATCGTAAATATCCCGTGGAGGAACAATAACCTCACTACAGTGGAGACAGAGCCACCGCTGTCAGAGCAGGCTGAACTCTTCATTGGGGTGTACCTGCTGGTGATAGGTATGTGTACTCTTCACTTCTCACATACGTATTTTTTGTGTGTGTGTGGCTTGTGTGCATTATGTGTCTGTGGGTGTCTGCTCGTTGTGCATGATGAACGTGTGTGAATACAACTGTGTGTTTGTGTGTGTCTCATTTTCATATATTGATGATGTAATTATGGTGTTGATGATAGCACAGAGGCATAAATATGTCATTGCAGGCAAACACATAGTTTGCCACTCCTATGGTTGTAAATTGCAAGCTGGCATGCAGCCAGCTTCCTTAGTTCAGTTCCACTCACTCAGGTATGAGCACAAAGAAGGACTGCATGTAAACCTTACCTGACATTTTGTTTAAGTTCTCTGAATATGGAAGCTAATGTTTCATAATGTCACACATTTGAAATCACAATAATTTCAAGGCAAGGAATAGTGTACTATGGTGGCACCCTCCACAACTGGCTAAGCACTATGTGCAAACCAATGTTACCAGTGCATTGAGAACTACATCAAAAACAGCATGAGCTGGGTGTGATCTCAATATCCACTGAGTTGTTGGCAACTCATTGAAACAGGATTGATATTAGGTCAGTCGGCTTTCCTGGTCAACTCAGTGGGGCACTGAGAGACTGTGGCTGGCATCCAGCTACGCTTCCTCTTTCAAAAGTGGAGTCCACTTGATGACAATCTCCAATGACTAATGGGGTTTCTGTGGTGTAAGACCTTTTAGGAAAAAAGTATTTATTCTCGTAGGACAGAAGAAATATTTTTTCCAGTAACTTTAAATTCTTATGATGCCAATCTAGAGTGTTTTCTGGCATCATTCTGTCATCAAGCATCACTGTGTTTGTGTATTTGTACAGGTTGTCTCTCCTGCTTTGGGAATAGTGTAGTCATATTTGTTCTATATAGGCAGAGGGCTTCCCTGCAACCAACAGATTTTCTGACCTTCAACCTGGCAGTATCTGATGCCTGCATTTCTGTCTTTGGATACTCCAGAGGAATCATAGAGATCTTCAATGTCTTTCGGGATGATGGATTCATAATAAAGTGGATTTGGACCTGCCAGGTAAGTCTTGAGTTGGGTAAACAACTTTGCATTTGGCTGTTTGCTCTGAGCTTCTCTCACATAAGATCGTGAAGCTCATTGTCTCACAGTTGAACATCAAGACAGATACATTTTAGTGCTTAGTGTTTTCAGATACCTCCAGGTAATTTCTTATCCAACTATTTTCATTGCTTCTTTTGATTTGGCTTGTCATGTGTTGATGGCCGACATGCAATTCAGCCAAAATTTTGCATCAATTGTTTGTAAAGTGCTTATTTTAATATCAGTTATTTATGTAACGAAAACTTGGATTTAGACAGCATTTGGACACAATTTCCTGCTAGGATAAAAGGTTACAGTAGGCCTAAACTGTAGCTGCTCCAGGCCATTTTCTAATAAGTATGCTCCTTTAATCAATACAATACCCCAGTGAATGGTAGGGGACCGGTGAATTAAGTGATTATCAGTGCTTCCATGTGGTTAGGAGGTTAATCTGTAATGAGATTACACCAGGAGTTGACGACCGGTGCCAGGGTAGCACGGGGAAAACTGGTCTTTACTTCACTGGCTGCAAACACATGAACCTGGCCCAAAGCAGTGTTGAGCTGTGAGATAAACTTCACATTTTACTGAGGGCAGGACGGTCATCTCTGAAGCTTTAGAAGCTGGAGCTGTTGTGGGATTAGTTTAATGCCAGCTAAATGTGGAGTGAGGAACTTGCCAAAAAGTTTCCATATGTTTGTGGCTAGAAGTACATAAAGTACTGAAATATATGGAAAAAGCAGGAACTTATAATGACACCTTTGGGATTTACACTAACCACTGCTACATACAGAGTTCCATCAACTGAAGTAGATTCAAATAAAAAAATAAGTACATTGTGAGAATTTTTGTCAGACTTGTTCAGATTTTATGTGTGGATTTTATTTGTATTCTGATATGGTTTAGGGTTTGTAAGGCAATAACAGCTTTTACTGTCTCAAAGATTTCTGTTTGCACAAACAACAGCGCGTGGCCACATCTAGGACTGAGCGGAAGGACTTAAGGACGCAGTGACATAGTTGGCACTTACCTCATGCACCACTTGGAATTTGTAAAGCTCATTTTGTTTTGCCAGGGGCTAGTGTGAAGGGGAGACCATGATATCGTTACAGTGTGAAATGTGTGTGTGTGTGTGTAAGTGTGTGTATGTGTGTACTTGTACGTGTATGTGCATGTCTATGTGTGTATATGTGTATGTGTGTGTGTATGTGTATGGTTGTTGTATGTGTGTGTGTGTGTGAGTGTGTGTGTGTGGGGGGGGGCTGTTGGTTGGAGAATAAAAACATTCTAACAACAACAGGTTAGGTCCTTTCAATCATAGTTCTAAAAAAGGTCCGCTCTGTATGAGTGGAAGGAGATAATGAGGTGAGGTGAACACATCTTTGTTCCAGACGGCGCACGTGTCATGAGCTCATCTCTAAGTCATGACAGCCTTTTCAGCACAAAGAGGGAGTGAGCAAAAGAGACCAAGAGAAGGAGGGAAAGATGGAGATTTTTTGCCTACGTTTGACTTTAAACACTCACCCACTTTCACAGAGAGAATAGAAAGAATGAAGGAGAAGTGGGTATAAAGAATTGCAGTTGAAAGGGAGGGAGAATGAGAGCGAGCAGAACGTCAGACAAAAAGGGAGAGAGCGATTGTAGAGGGATACTGCTAGGAAGAGATGAGAATGGGAGTAAGAGAAAGGTGACAGAAGCACAGAAAAGAAAACAGGAGGAGAGGGTCGATGGTTATGCTCTGAAAGATGACAAAGTGTGGGCATAAAATTCTCACAATCAGAATAAAACTTAAAGAGTGAAAAAGAGAGGGGGGGGCATGTGAATTGGACTGAGTGAAGGAGGTTGAGTGGTAAATGGAGAGAGAGAGTGAGACAGGCATGTGAAAGGCATTACCAGATTACAGCATCAGCGTGACAGGACACGAACAGGTACACATCAGGGGCATGGGGCATGGGGTGTGAGGTGGAGGTGGAGGTGGTGGTCGGGGTGATCTGAACGGTCCAGGAATTCCACTTGCGTCTCCATGGGCTCTGACAAAACAGAAAGGAATGGAACCCTGGGAACATCAAGAGAGCAGTCCTGACCTGGCCGAGGGTTCAGACGCACAAGAAGGTTGAGTAGTAGGTCTCAGGGGCGATAGATGACCTGGGTGCCTACTGTACTCCATCATGTACAACTGGATAACCTCAATCCACTGCTCTGCTCACTCTCAAAGAGATACGGCTCCAGTGCTTTGCATTCCACATCAGGGCTGTATCTATTGCAATGTTAGTGGTTACCAGGACAGGGGTATGAAATCTCAAATACATATTTTAATTAAATTCAATTCAATTTTATTTATACAGCTCCTTTTACAATAGTATTGTCTCATGGCGCTTTACAGAAGGAGCTCCCAAGAGCAACAGGGGCAAGGAAAAACTCCCCTATGTTCAGTTAGCCTAGCAAGAAACCTAAGCATCATAATAGTTCCTGAATATTGTCCCACACATTACATGGTAGTCAGCCCATAGGTGGTTATCAAGAGTTATGGCTGGACAGTGCAGTAGTAGCCAGACATAGTGTTAAAGTCAAGGAGTGAGATGGATCATGGTGGTAACGATAAGGGTCCATTTGACGGTGCCATTTTGTGGGGGGTTCAGTCACAAAGCCTAAGGGAAGGGGAGCCGGTCCTGGTATGGGCCTCTCATAGTGTTGGTTGCAGTCCACTCATGAGGGGAAGGTGACAGGAGTCCACCGGAAGGAGGCAGGGATGACGCTCAGCAGGGATGATTGTGGACAGAGGAAGCAAATGAGTTAGGCCAGGCTCACACATCAGTGATTACATGTGTCATTTGTCCACACATACATGTATGTAAATATATATAGTATAGAGTATAGAAAGTATAGAGTATATATATGTAAGTAAAGAGTTAAGAGAGAGAGGGGAAAGAGAGAGAGAGGGTAAGAGAGAGAGTTGTATGGCATGACACATGAAAGGTTTGTGGCAGCACTAGGCTACAGCAGCATAACTAAGGTATGGTGCACGGCAACCCAGCACTACTGCAGGGATGGTCAGTGGTCGCCATGCCTCACAACTGGGGACAAGGAGGGTGGTAAGGGACAAGTAAGTCTTTAATGTTGGATTTAAAGTTAGATTTAATGTTGGAACATGGCCATTGAGGGCTTTGTAGGTTAGGAGGAGTATTTTAAAATCAATTCGACTTTTAATTGGGAGCCTATGTAAGGATGCAAGGATAGGAGAGATATGTTCATATTTTAATGTTTCAGGGGCAGGCATCGAGTTTAGTTATTGGCATATAGTCATTAGACTTCATGGAAAGGGAAAGCTGGGTATCATCAGCACAGGAGTGGAAAGTAATGCCATGTTTCCTTATAACAGATCCTAAAGGTAACATGTACAGGAAGAATAACAGGGGCCCTAGCACTGAGCCTTGGGGTACACCAAACTTTACTTTGGTGTGGGATGATGACTGATTATGAGCGTGTTCAAACTGATAGCGACCAGAGAGGTACAATTTGAACCAGGCTAATGCAGAATCTTTGATGCCTATCATAATAAATAATAATAAATATACGTGATTTCAGTTTCCTTCAGTTTAGGTTTCGTTGGCTCACCATTTAACAGATTGCAACTACAACTGTGGAATATAGATAGAGGCAGCCGAGAGCCTTCATTCACCCCATAATCAGCCATTTAACCATCAAATTGACAATGAAGCTGATAAATGTTGCCTGATTTGCCTTTAATGGTTATTTATCAAGATAATGATAATCTATACTCTTTTGACCCCGTGAGGAATATTTGGTTGTGAACTAGTGACACACACAGCGAAGTGTACAGCCAAGTATACACCAACTCAGAGCAGTTGGCTGCCTATAATGCTGCCTGGGGAGCAGTGAGGGGTTAGGTGACTTGCTCAAGAGCACTTTAGCCGTGGTCCACTGGTCGGGGAGCAACTCGCAACCAATTGGCCATGGATGCCCCTGGGATGTATGTTCTTCAATGCAGATGTAATGTTCAGCAAAAACACTTGGTTGGTAAAATGTTAAAACGGAGACATATGCATGTATATTGTATTCTATTACTTTCTGTCTTTGATCTTATGTAGACACATACTGTTCAGCACAACCCTAGGCAATATTGATCTCTATAGTTAATTCCTATTGCTATTTTAACGTTCTACTCATTGATACTGTATCTACATCAGTGTCATTGTTATATGGTGGCCTTGTTGTAGACCTACCAGATGGACTTTATTTACATCTGCATAATCTACACTGACGCAAATCAATCATGTCCTACCAAGGCAATCCTGGTTTGTATAATGAACTTAATGCTGACCAGAGCTGTGCCTAAATTAACACTTAACTCCAGGATGTGTTGAAATGATTACTCAGAGTTGCATTAGATCCAATAATGATGGACAAGAATGTAGCAGAAGGCCTAGTGAAAGCCTGGAGGGTCTAGTAGAGATACAATCTGACAGAGACAAAAGCAAACAACAATTCAGCTAAATAACTTAATGCCAAGAGATCAAAGTGTTTGGGCGGCCGGCTTTGTGTGACAGCAATCCAGCCCCAGGTGATAGACAGTCTGGAGCAGGACTGACTGCACCAATGGCAGATGCAGTCTCAGGCCCGGACTTCCCGTCCTGTTGATCTCTAGCTGTGTCCTTTTTCTCTTCCTCTCTTTCTCCATAATGTCTCCATCCTCTCATCAACTTTTCTTTTTTCTCTCTCCGAACTCCTTTCCTTTTCACTCCTCTGTCTGTCTTGTTCCTCCTCCAACCTTTCTTTTTTCTCCTTCATTTTCCACCTCTTACCTGAACTCCTTTCCTTTTCTTTCCTCTGTCTCCCTTTTCCTCCTCCTCCTCCTCTCTTTCTGTCCTCCCTCAGGTGGATGGTTTCTTCACACTGCTCTTTGGCCTCGCCAGCATCAACACCCTGACAGTCATCAGTGCCACTAGATACATTAAAGGCTGCCATCCCCACAGAGGTAGATTTGATTGAACACATCCAAAAGTTCAATGAAATGTTGATGTAGTTCAGAGTCCAACCATGAACGAGTCATAGAATCAAACCATGTCTCTATAGCAAATTCTATAACACATGCAGAGTTTAAAGTAAAGTGTATTCTTTTAGGCAGGCAAAATGCTTTGTGTATGTATATTCTCGGTTTGGGTTTCATTGCGTACGGACTCCTTTGGTTGACTGCTGTTTAGATTACACGGTTGGCACGGACATGTACTTAAGTAGTATTGACTTATAATAACTAATAATTATAGTTAAGGGGAGAGGCATGCACTATACTGTAATGCAAACATTCAGTAACACAAATGCATGGAGTCATTAAACTGAAGGGCCCTGCAGGAGGTTGGCATGTTATTGCAGTTTAGGCATGATTTGCACTGAATTTATTTCAGATATATTACTCTTCCCTCAGTGCAGACTTTGTATAATCCAATTGGCCCACATTCACACCTTGAATAGGTGACAAATTGTGTGTTGCCTGTCTGTGCTTCCACAAATTGATTTTTCTTTCACTCGGAGCATAAACTTGCATGCGCTGTTAACAGAGGGCCTTTTCACTGATCACCACTTCCTGAGAAAGCTGAGAAAGCTGAGAAAGAAGCCCATTGTTCATAAAATGCCATGATCTGACATTCATAACTTGGAAAGAGAGAATGGCACACTTAAGGTTTCCCCTCATTTGTTTTGCACAGCATTTGCGCTGCTGTGTTTACCGAGATATAAGCCTCAAGCAGGCATGAAACCACTCAGCCAATTTCTACTCACACCCAATTTAGTAGAGTGGGCCATGTGCAGGTACAGTAGCCCTATTCAACTGGCTGAGCTGTGCAAAAAATGCACAATGTCTTCTCAAATATGACATAAAATAAAAACTTTAAAATGTAGACCAGGCCGCTTTTAATTCGCTGACCCTGTTAAATTTATAGTTGCAGACCTATAAATTTAATCTTTGTTGAAATGACATATTTGTGAAGGAAACACTTAAGAATTGACACAGTATTGTGTAAGACCACTTAACATGCCGGGTAGGCTCCTTTTAAGATTAAAAATCTAATGCCTTTCATAACCAATTTCACAATAAAATAAGGTATGTTGTCTACCATCTATGTTCACTGCCAACACTTACCCGGACTAATTCCTCACTATTAGGATTAAGAATGAGGAAGTGGACCTGACCCAAGAGTTGCATGTTTGTTTTCTGCTTTCACAGCTTACTGTATCAGGACCAGCACCATAAATGTGTCCCTGATGTGTGTCTGGGCTGGTGCTTTCTTCTGGGCCATGGTGCCTCTCATTGGCTGGGGCAGCTACAAAGGTGTGAGAACTCTAGCTGTTATTCATTGACATTGTTGCTTGTGTCTGGTTTATTAGCCTGGTGGATCAGACTCTCACTTTGCCTCAATTTGTGCAAGGAGTCGGGATACTCTTGACTCTTGAGGCATACGTACTTTATGTTTACTTTGTGGTGGGTGGGTATTTAGTTTGAACTTTAAATCTGTTGGTTCTGCCTTCAATTTCTGTTTGCTGATTGGACGCTAGGAAATTTAGTTGGGAAAACCAAAGCCTTTGGCAGAGTACCCTGACTAGTACTTTAGCAAAATGGAATATTAAGCAGAAGTACTAGGCATGCTGCATGGATAACCATCTCTCATGGCTTCATCTACAGAAAACCTGCCCTCTGTATCATTTTCTCTAAAAGACAGAAATTCTCTAGCCTGGCACTTCCTCTTGATTATTATCTCCGTATAGTGCTAGTCTGGATTTGATCCCATTGAGCTCATTGTCTCAGGAGGCATTTTAACCTGTCCAATCAGCGAACAGAGGGAGGCGTTGTGAATGCAGAGCTAGAATGCTATCAGTCAAGACAAGCTGTCAGTCAGGGGCTGATCTAATCTTTTTACACTTCAATACCTCAAGCAAGCAATCAAATCTCACCAACGAATGTCTAGGCCTTCTGTACAAAACGAAAGTAGAACGACGGTATGGTTTTAATACCAGGTTAGATATTCTCTAAAGATAGATCATATTATCATACCTGTGCTCAAACTACTTGCCCAATATATACTGTTTATAATTAATTATATAGTATGAATTCATATATAACTAAAGACCTAAAGGAGTCAAAAACATAATTTTGGACAAAGAAGGGGTTTTTGATATGAGCTCATCTCCTGAATCGTATTTCTCTTAGATCATGGCTACGGCACTTGCGAGATTGACTGGAACAAGGCCAACTACTCCACCATCTACAAATCCTACATCATCTCCATCCTCTTCTCCTGCTTCTGCGTACCGGTGGTGATCATGCTCTTCTCCTACATCTCCATCATCAGCATGGTGAAGGCCAGCAGCAACACCATGACTGCAGATGGCTACATCACTGAACGCCACAGGAAGGTGGAGAGAAATGTCACCAGAGTAAGTTCAAGCCACTTTCTGCACTCTGTCTGCTGTAAGCATGAAATCACCTCATTTGAAGGCAGTGCAAGGATTACACTTGTCATGACATGTTCCCGATCCTTTTATGAGTCATGATTGTGTCTATGCAAAAATTCATGGTGCCATTGCAGTAGTTTCCTGAATATGAGCCACACCATGTATAAACCTCAGGGCAGTGTTTTAGGCTAGCTAAAAAAAACAAAACCACGTATTAACCTCACCCATATATTAACCCCAGTTTCCTAAACATTACCTATTGATTCAGAAGCAGATCATGATGTCATGACAAAGTAGAACGATTACAAGAGATACTTTCCCAGCCTTGGTTAATAATTGGGAAATTATGGTAAAACAAATCACCAGCTCTTGATAGTGTGAATGTTTTTTCTCTTCCACTGAACAGACATCTATTGAAGATTAAAATCTCTTTCTCCAGTAGTATCTGGCCAAGATGCTGCAGCAGACATGTGCCTAAAAGTTTCCATGGCATCAAATATTTTTCAATGCAGCCATTGTAATCACTGATAATGAGCACATAACACTGTTCTTCCATGTCATGACAATTTATCACAGGCATTTAAAATTTCTTAACACATAAACACGTTTCTTAACACAGTTGTGCCAGTTATCCACATCTTTTTGTTCAGAGCTGGCAGTCATCAATAATTGCATGCACTCTTCCTTGACAAAGAGGTCTGACAGACGTAAGAGGAATTAGGTCATCATAAATGACAGACTCCAACACCAGACACCAGACAGGAGTGGCTTCCACATGGAGAATTGTCTTGCATATGCAAACAAATAAAGTGGTCAGCCTCAATTTTAAGAGCATGTAAGAAACAGACCAGACTAATCTAAGTGTTAAATGCAAGCTGCCCGAGCTCTTGTATAATGGTCTAAATATACTCATTTGAAATTTAAATTAAGGGTTCCCTTATTATCAACTGAGGAAAACAGTGAATGTCGCTTTGGTGTTTGTTAGTGTCTGCCAATAGGACATCTGGACTTTTCAGTAAAATATCCAAATGACTCTGTTGGTACTGTGCTCACCAATGTTTCCATCAAGTATTCTGTATGTAATAGTTGTAAAATTCAAAAATGTAATTGCTGATAGAGTATATAAAACTGAAATTCTTTCTTTTAGGTCTCAATAGTCATTTGCACTGCCTTCGTCATGGCCTGGACACCTTACGCTGTGGTGTCCTTGTGGTCCGCCTGGGGCTACCATGTGCCAAACATCACCAGTGTCCTCACCCGCATGTTTGCCAAGTCTGCCAGTTTCTACAACCCGCTCATCTACTTTGGCATGAGTGCCAAGTTCCGCAGGGACGTGCGCGCCTTGCTGCCGTGCACCCGTGAGAACAAGGACGTTGTGCGCCTGCGCAGCTTCAACCACCTTTGGCCCAAGGACGCCGCCGCCAACGCCATCCCCACCGCCACCGCAGCCCAGTTCTATAACCACCAGGGGGAGACAAAGTATGTAGTGGGACAACTGCTGGACACTGACCTCCCCACAAGGTTCATGAACCCCCAGTATACCCCCCCACCCGTCAGTCGGGAGATAAACTGTGCACCCCTCTCTGCTACATTTGAGACTGATGAGTACGAAAGCGATCGACTCTAAGCAGTAAGGGGTTTCACCAGTTTAGTTTTTTTGCTTTTTTTTTTTTTTTTTTTTAAGAAATGATACACTGCTAAATCTGTGTGTGTTTGTTTGGACTGTGTACATGGTCTCGGTGTTTGCTGCTGTCAATAAAATATCTCTGTTGTTACATTGCGGCTAGTGAAAGTAAAAAAGTAGAAGTGAAAAAGCAGCTTGCTTGCAGCCAAATGAAACTGCCACTGGTCTCTAATCCTCTGTTCGAATGCGGTGCCGCGATGATTTCTCCTTACAGGCCTGTTGGTTTTATGAGTGTCTCTGAATAGGCATTCTGATCATATCTTCTGGGTTCCCAGCATTCTCTTCCAGATGCCAGCCTTTACGCACAAGAGCACCCCACACATAAACTGATCACTAGGTCAACTAGTAGATTCAACTGGAAAACTCTGAACACAGCAGTCCACTTCTAAGTTGAAGCAAAATTTTAAACTAATTATCACCAATCTGTGTGCTTAATTCTTTGAACATACAATTCATAGACCACTCTCATAATTGCTGCTTTATTAAAACAGTAATTACTCCCAGGATAATAACATGCCCCTGCAGTGAACTCACTGAGTGACTTCTCTGTCTAGTGGGACCATAATCACTCCTCTGTGTACCATTTCTGCCAAGCCCCAACTGGGACCAGTAAATCAAAAATCAAGGGAGGCGCCTGCCCTGTACACCTGCATCCACTTTGGGTAGCCCATAGGAGCCCCAGATTGTAGCCTACTAGCCACCAGTCTGACCCCATGTGTCTGGTAAAGGATAGAGGAATGACTGACTGTAGTGGCAATGGGTTAATCAGTTGGGGGATCTTCAGTCCCCGAGGACTCGGTAGATGAGGAAGAGATTTCTGTTGATTTGTCACACCTTCCAGAGTTTACTCAGTTTAGTGAGTGTCTGTTGAAGGAGGAGCTAACACCAAACAGTGGCTGCCCATGTGTAGTAACACTCACCAACATGTCACTCTTTGAACCTGCACATGGCGTGAAAGCCGGTGGTATGGCTTTTTAGTCTGGGTTTTTGGATAATACAAATTTTGCCTCAAAATTACAAGTACATGAGGGATGATAAAAACCGTGTTTCTAAGGTGTTGCAACACTCACCTGAGTTGCCTCCGAGCGGAATGTAGAGTAATAACCATTAGCCATCAAAGACTGACAGTAAGCACTGAATTGCTGAATTGGTGCACACAAGTCGATGTCACAGTTGATGTTGAATACATTAGAACTTAAAACATTCTAGCTACCGGTACATGAACTCTACATCTCATGACGTGCCCTTGGCGTATGCACTTGATTGCTGAGGTATTTGTGCGCCTAGTGGGGCGGGCAGAGGGAGTAACTTTCGCTGGCTCCCTTTCCCACTATAATGAGAACTTCAGATCACTGTGCAGGCTAACAAAATCTTTAAGGTGTGCTGGCGGTGCAGCGCGCGGGATTAACAGCACCCGAAACAGTCCGTAACGCCATGCGAATGGGACTTTTATGAGCTGTAGGAATTTGTTGGGCTACTTTACCTGAAAACCCTCACAGCATCATTGCGTCGCTGTCTCAAGGTAAGTCACACAACGGAGTATAAACATAACTCGGAATATTCTTAACTACGTTTATGTGAACAGTTTTCTCGTCTTATTAGACAAGTCCAGGCAAACTAATACAGCTTTACCCCTATATATGGGATGTCACATGGGATGTAATGTTATGGATAATCTTCTGTGGTTTTAATTAAAGCGCGTATCCTGTGTAGTCATTAAAGGTTATTATGAACATTCTGACAACTAATTTACGTGACTTTTATGGTGTGTTTGAATAGGTTTAAGTAGTAGCCTACGGACTTGAACCAGTGCTCTAAGCCTTTCTTTTCAAACTCATTTTGAAGAATGTTTGAGGGTTAAATCCAGTACCTTCACGGTCAGAGCTGAGCATGCACAGCAGAGACAAAAATTATGAAAATAAATCCCAGCCGATTCTGATTTTGTCTTAGATAAGTTATGCATACCCGAAGTGGGATGAGAAGCTTTCTCACTTCCAGTGGCACCGAACTAATGTGTTGTCTCAGTGGGACTTTCCCTGGGGCTGTACAGCCCAGACTCACTTAAATTGGATATGGCCAAGGCAAAGCCTGATAGGACTTGCAAAAAAGTGACAGAGCCAGGCATGAACCTCATACAAAGGTGATAGTGCCTTAAAAACAGTGATTCATTTTTGAAAGGACTTCAGAACAAAACCAGTGGCATTGTTTAGACATGCCTGTCTTTGCAGCATCCAAAATTACTTTTCTGGGATAAAGTACTCTGTTTCCTTTGACCAGTGGTCAGATACAGGGCAATAACCAGTCTTGTCACAGGTATTGCTTTAAAAAGTCCATTCACTGCTGATTTTAAATAAGGCTAAATTGATCATTTTTTATTTCAATCATATATCTTTCCTACCTTTGGACACTGACAAAGACACACACGCACACACAGACACAGACACACACACACGTGCCATTGCTCATTTGACAAACACTTTTCACTTATTCACACACCACATACACACACTTTTGTTTGTGTTCTGTTGACAAACTCCACCGCTGACTGATTTACTTATTTATTTATTTATTTTAAACTGAGCTTGAAACATACGTTAAGCAGAATAAAGAATATCTAACGTGGGCAATTCAAAAGAATTGTTTTTGAAGAAAAAAAAGTCAGCAGCAAAATGATCTGATCTTTCTAAATTTTCAGTTCTTGTAGAAAACACTTGAATTACAGTGAAACTTCATGCTATGGATCTCCTGCTTCAGATCTTGCAGTGTTATTTATTTTAGACTGGAAGGGGCAGTCCCTGTATCTAGGGAGTTGCTGATGATGGTACAGACCTGACCCTGATCTAGCCTGGGTCTGATGGATCTGTGCCAGGACAGAGCAAGAGCTGATCCAGAGACAGCTGTTTTCAGGATAGCAGGCAGCGGATGACATTTATTAGGGTTTGATTGGACTCTGTGTTTGGGTTTGGATGGAGGTAGTCAGAGGAAATTATTTTGACATTGATAGTGGAAGCTTTAGGAAATGAGCAGTGCACCATGTGCACATTGGGTATGTGTGTGCGTGTGTGTTTGTGTGTGTGTGTGTGTGTGTGTGTGTGTGTGTGTGTGTGTGTGTGTGTGTGTGTGTGTGCGTGCGTGTGTGTGTGTATGTGCACCTGCATGGTGGCTTTCCAGGTGTTCTAAAGTGCAAGTGCACCCATCCATTCTCACACCTTGAGCAGTTTTTTGTGTCTCCTGTGCGTTTTGACAAGCCCAAGCTATATAGGCAAGTCGTCTCCTTCAGTGCGTTTAGTCCCTATCTTATCCAGGAACACCTGTGGACAATAGGTACAGTTTGCTGCCTCATTGCAAGTAGGAAGGAGCGGCCACAGTGAATGGGATCAAGTTTCCACCAGCCATCAGCAAACTGGGTTAAAACATCCTGCTCTTTATTTCACGCTGTATATAAAGCATATGTTTGTGTTTACATAGGTGGGAAAGGGGAGGACCCCAGTTGTGAAACACAAACTGAGGCAGCCAATTTTTTTTAAAAGCCTTGGGATAGAGGCTTAGTGGTGTTTGAATGAGGAAAAATTTACCTCAACAGTGTATCCATCCATGGTATGTTTTGCACAGCTTGGTCTTGTGATGCAGGACTGTAAGAGCTCAGGAGAGTTCAAAGCGGACAGAGATTTAAATTGGCTTAAAAACCCAAAGCATTTGGCCCAGAGGACTGTAATAAAAGAAGAAAAAATCCCTGCCTAATGTTCCTCAGTAAAGTATTTTAGAAATTTGTGAGATGCTTGTGAGTCTGCATGGTAGGATAACGTTCATGTGCAAGCGTTCACATGAAATGTCATCGTAAGCTTTGATGTGAGGAAACATCACGTCATCCATATGCTGAAAGAGAGAAAAGTGCCTTGGGTCAGCATCATGGTATGAATTAGACCATAAGATCAAGCCAAAGAGGCCAGTGAAAAGATCAGAGGAACCATTCACATTGTCAATGTTTTTCTACTTTGTAATGTCAATGTTTGTTCATTCGTCAGTTGATGATTCATCAGTTGAATGGCTATGGAGACTTTGAATTATTCTTTCCCTTTGGATTGCCCTAAAAACAGTTCCTCTGTGAGGCATGTCTTTAAGAGTGTGTGCTGGCTGTTCCAAGGAACCGGGGAGTGTTGGTGAGAGAGTGCGTCACTTTGAACGCCTCTATGCTGGTGCTCTCCTCCCAGCCCTTGCACTCCCAGGAGGGCCCTGCCACCCAGGAAGCCTTCTGTCTGGTTTGATTGGTCCTTCCCAATCTGGTTGCTCTCAGCCTTCTGCGCTTAATCCCAGGAAACCCCCATAGCAAGTTTATTTGGTAGATTCAGTTCAGTGTGCACATGCTGCCTTGTGTATTTTTCTTTTTTTTCATTGCTTGAGGACAATCTGAGCAAGCACACAGAAGGATTTTCTGTTGATGTAATGACAGGTGTTTGGCTTTTGTAGTTTCCTTGGTGGAATGACCTGACTTTGCGCGTGGAGGCAGTAGGACATTTTATGGACTATCTGTCTCAGCTTGTCCTGGCACTTTCCAAATTCTGGAAGACCATGAAAGGGATACTGTCAGCCGATTTCCACTGAAAGATGCTGTTTTCCACAACTTGTATTAAAAGGGAGGTCTGACAGATGATTTTGGGCTTTACATGCATACATGCATGAAACTTAACAGATTTGGTTTCTGAGTTCAATGTCAAAACATATCCGGTCCAAAATTAGTTTCTTGTCTGGCAAAGGATGAACTTGAGAATAACCTGCTACTGTTTTTGTTCATAGGTAATGTGTCTCATAATAATGTCATGCAGGATAATATATCATACCTTTGACCTTATAACATGTTAGAACAATAAAAAATAATACTGTACCCACCACTTAACATCATGGTGTTTGTTCTTAGCCTGGGACAACAGATGTTGCAGCTAAATTGTCTTGGAGTTTACCGATGTAGCTTTTATGATGGCATATGTTATGTGATGTGACAGTAATGTTTGTGTCACAACGCAAGCAGTGGAGTTGTTACTAGCCTACATGTGTTTCTAAACATGAAAGGATCCGCCAGGTGTTACATCATGTTGATGGACCTGCCAAAGAGCGTTGAGCGCTCAGTGATCTATCACAAATATTACATAGATATTATTTTAACACAATCTGTCAAAAAGTGTTTCTCAGAATGTTCTTCTAGAATAATTATTAAAAATGAAATTCATCCCTAAATTATCTTTAATGTCTTTCATTGGTTTGTCTTAAAGGTTAAATAATCATTCCTCAATCTGAGTCACATCTCAGAAATGATTCAGGGTACTGCTTGATGTCCACTTTATCTATTTTCTAGGAACATATATCCATATTTACATCACCCCGCAGGAGTATGTCTTGAGGCTATAGACTTTAACCTTTTCCAAAATTCCCAAAATATTAGGGTCAAAATCAGAGCACGTGCTCATATTTAATCATCTTTAAGCTGCTGTCAAATGGCCTGTGTGAGAGGCAGGAACGGACTGCACGAGACCCAGTCCAGCATACCAGTCATAACAGAGATAACAAGGGGCTAAATTGCAGGCCTCGCTTGTTGTGCCCCAACTGTAGAAATATGCTGACCTGCCTTGTTGGGTCTTATGTCTGTCTGCAGCCATAATCTCTGTGAGATGAATGTGTAGGTATAGAGGACTTTCCCTGACATCTCTCAGCTCTATACTTAATCGTGGCTGGGGCACAGCCAATCATGTGGTTCACTCATGTAGTCATAAACCCTTTCGCTGCAATGGAAATAACAACAAGTCATCTCCATGATCACCTGGGATCCTATTGTCAGTGAGGGAGCGTTTCTGCTGGCATGAAACTCAAAGCGGGGAGAAGTGGTTCTGTCTGCACATGCCCAACATGTGTGTTTACAGATTTATAAGAACACTTTTGAGAAATGCAGTATGAACACTGAGATATGTTGTCATGCTATTTATGGTACATATTCAGTGACACATTTATTCAAAGCCAGCTGATATTAGTGAAGATTAAGGAAATGCATGTGTTTTAACAAACTTTAACAAACAAACTGTTTCACAAACTGATTCTAATCCACAACAGTTTGTTGAATTCATTGAAATGCTGGTTAGTTCTATAGTTGTCTTAGTTTATGTCAAGTATACATTGGCCACGAGTTCAAGATGACAAAACGTTGTATACATCACCCATAGGGATGAATGGTAAATGTAGCAAAATGTTTTAAATGTTGTGAGTGCTGAATTGTGTGTTTGTACACAGCCGTGGCTCTTTAACTGGAAAATGTCCACATCCAGCCAATCAACACACTTGCTTCACATGAGTGGGTTGTGGAGGCGGGGGTGTAATTTGATTGGTTGTTGACTTTAAATATCAACATCCTTCTCCTGAGCTGAAACTGAATGACAGACTGCAATGTTAATGCAGGGGTAAACTAAGGACATCTTTCTACAAACAATCTATTGCTGATGGGAATCTGACAGGAATCAGTTTTGCTTAGTTAGAAGAGAAACTTTCCACAACACTGGAGCTGTTGAAATATGTAATATCCGATTTCCCCTCTGCTTTACTTGAAACAGAGGTTTGAGTCCTATCCTCATACATTTGATAGCTTATGGCTGAAGGATATGCATGGACCACAGCTGAATGTATATTTGCTTTGTGTTGCACCTGAAGCCTGTAAAGGATCAGGCATCTGTTGCTTGAAGGAGACACAGATGGGTGTTTGATGCTTGGCCTGGTACATGTGGGTTGCAGAATGTGTGGGACGGTGAGATGATGAAATTGTCCTCTGGTCCTGACTTAATGTGGACCATTTAGACTGGGTCACATCTGAGGCAGCCGCTGATCCAGAATCAGCTATACTTAAAAAGCACAGGCCTATGCAAAGAGAAACTGTTATTAGTTATAAGTTCTGTTATAAGTTCTGGTCCCTTAACAAAATGTCTACTAACATCTTTGCCAAGGGCCTTTGACTGAAAAGTTCTCAATTGTTCTTAATGGTTTCCTTCACCCTTACACTGTCAGTCTCTGGCTACTTGCCCTGATCATTTATTTGTTGAGACAGTTTAAATTGCTAGACTATGTGTAACAGTTTTCACAATTTTTAACTAAAGTTAAAATCTCTCTCTAGATTATTTGCAGTTCTCTGGAGCTGTCCGGTGATTTCTAGAACATAGTGTTTACTATCCAGTTCCACTGTTTGAAACTCCTACCTACGAGCACTCACAACATATTGAAAAGTGATGATTAATCAAGTGTTTCCCCTGTAGGTTGAAGTGAGGAGACAACAAGGGATTTTGCCTGACCTGCTTACTCGTCCTGACTGCAAAGATGCTCAAAGCACCGCTAACAGCCATCTGTGTTGGTAGGTGTTAATGCTGTGGTGTTTTCACAACAAAAACATGTATTAATTATTATTGGAGCCAACCATTTTGTATTGTCCTGTGTGGTCATATGGTTTAGATACTTTAGACGTAAAATGAAAGCTCTTATCAAAAAAAGGAAACCATTTTATAACAAAGGTGACATTTGTGTTTGGGATATAACATTACAATACCGAAGATTCCCTCAAGATAATAAATGTGTTTTCAAAATGCTTTTGTGATATCACCACAACAAGCTCTGTGTTTATTGTGGTCTCATGGATGTAAGAACATGCAGCATCATTCATAGTCTTTCTATTTCCCTTCTCTGTTTAGTCATTTTGTTTACCTGTGGTAATGTGGCAAAACCCAATGGTCAAAAGAACAAGAAGCCAAAACAAGGTAGGATGCACATTCCAACAGTTCCCTCTGCCAAAAGACTGTACAACTGCCCCTCCTCCCCCGATGAGTATCCATCTATCTATTCTCTCATCTGTAGTGGTGCCCTCTATTGAGTGTGATGTACGTGCGGGCAAGATCAGCCTCCCAGAATTCATTGCCAAATGTCCAGCCAACTGTAAGGAGACCAAGCAGAGGGTGTATGGAACAGGAGTGTTTGCCTCCATTTCCAGTATTTGCAATGCTGCCATCCACAGGTAATTGTGGGTACTGCACAGATGCAGTGACCCTTTCTTGAAGGATCTGCTTGCTTTGTTGCCAAAGAGGACATTACAGCCAGCTTTTGACTTCACAAGATTAAAGTCCCTCTCCATAGAGTGAGAGTCAATCATCTTATTTAGCAATTTAATTTTATACATCATGAATTGATAGAGGAGGTAAGGTTTTTTGGGGTTTTCACAAGACTCACATTAAAGATTTCTCATTAGCAGCCAAAGCGGATGAGACTGCTTTATGAGGTAATTAAATGTTTGGAATGAAGTGAGCTGAAATGATTCACACATATTCATCTTGAATTGATTGATGATTAATCATATTGAAATACTTTGAATTAGCATTTTAAGAGAGGGTTTCCATGAGTGCATGTCAACAATATAAGAGAGGTCAACAATATGTTTCACTGCCAAAATTGACATCTCTGCTTGTTTTGGCTTTTTGTAACAAAAATCTATTGAAATGCAGCACCTGATTTAACAAATGTTGTCCTCCCTCTGTTTAGTTTATTATTTCAAGGGTGTGTTATACTATGGATGCCAAAAAGATCTACTTTGTGTATGTGTGTTTGTGTGTGTCTGTGTGTGTGTGTGTGGGGGGGGGGGGGGGGGGGTTCTGCAGTGGTGTCATCACTAATGCAGGAGGGAAGGTGATCGTAAGGAAGATGGCTGGGCAAGCATCCTACAAGGGCAGCCTTGCCAATGGCATCCGCTCTCTGTCCCTTCCCAACTGGAGGGAGTCCTTCACTGTCGCAGGTTGGCCAAAACCTCCATCTCCATTACCATTTCTATTATTCACCAGGACAGCGCACATTAATAAACATTAATGTAAAAGTGCCTAGTGTTAGCCAGCAGGCTAATTTTCAACTGTAGTCCCTTGGCAAGATATTTGATAACCATAGTGGACCAGTTGTTCATAAAAGCCAATATTGATAAAATAATAACATTAAAAAAATACAAAAAACAAGACAAACAAAAATCTAGGACACAATAAAGTTACAATAACAACACCAAGACAAAACACATCAATGAGACTTTGACTGGACATCAACCACATTGGCTAGCACAGAATTATAAAAACAAGACAGGCAGAAGACTTACAAACATACATCATGATCAGGAGGTAATAAGAAAAACAAAAGAAACAGATTAGTTCAGAGGTAGATAGACACAGAAACCATTAACAACAAGAGATACACTTAAAAACAAGAGACACGCTTTGAAAACAAGAGACACACTTAACAGTGGGCAGAGGATGTAAAAGTTAGCATCAGACATCTTCTCTCCTTGTTTCAGAAAATGAATGAAGGACCATGGTCTGTTACAGGGCAATTTATCTAACAAGCATGAAAATGGATGAAGTAGGGCGACCATTTCTAGCAATTTGAAAGGAAACAGCCCAAAGACAATCTTCTGTTTATTGAACTTTTAAAAAGATTTTACTATCATAGCTTGTCAGAGAAACGTCTTAAAAGCAGATGTTTATGAAAGGAATGCTGCTTTTTTAAAAGCTACGCATAGTTCAACAAAAAAGAAAATGTGCCTACAACACTTTTCCATCATCAATCAGTCAGAGAGTGTCAGCTATAACTGGCCAAACGACAGCAGTACTTCAGGCTAACTGTGAAAAAAAAATAAACGACTTCAGATTTGTAATGCAGTGTGATTAAAGGTATGCTCTTGTCTCCTTGTCTATGGCCAGTGGGTAAACCAAAGAAAGGTGTCATCTATCCCACTAGTTTGGACAACAGCCCATCAAGGCAAGGTAAGTGAGATATGGGTGGCAGTGAAACAAGGGGGATCCCCATGGCAGAAATGTGTCACAGTTCTCCTTTAATTATCCCCAGGGAGCAGCTGGTTTTTGGGATGGATCGGGCCCTGAGTTGGCACAGAACTGGAGTCCATTAGCAATTGTAATGCGTTTTCTCAAAGACTGGTCTTTGAAACACTGTTGACAGTTTGCACACACAAAACGTACAGCATGCTTTGAACATTGTGTGAACACGGACATTCCAGATTTGTTCTTTTCAGTTTTCTCAACAGAGCTGTTTATCAAAGAACACTTTGTTTTTGTTTAGCCTCCAGTATGAGAGTGAGTGTGTGCTTCTTCAACACACATTGAAGAATTGGAAAAATAGGTCAAAGCACACTCCCTTCTTTCTTTCTTTCTGTCTTTCTTTTTTTCTTTCTTTCATAGGTTCGAACAACAAAAAAAAAGTGTACTGTGTGCTTGCTGTCCCCAGAGGCCGCGGGTGCATCCAAGCCTCTGAGGCCTACCTCTGCAGGAATGCATTGAAACAGTAGAGTCACTGTGGAGGCTTATTTTTGCCTTTCCCCATCTGTCACCCCTATAGGCCAGAAGGAAGCCAAAGCGCCGCCGGCCTCCTCCGCGTTGCCAGTGACAACAGTGGCCGAGCCAATCACAACAGCCGCAGCAGAGCAGATCGCCACAGCTGCTGCAGCGACCACACCCCTAGCGACCACACCCGTCACCACGCCGACCACCATCATCCCGCCCACAACCACAAGCACCACAACGACCACCACAGCCAAACTGCGGGCCGCCGTGCACAAAGTCCGAGACGCAGGTGGGTTGCATCCTTGCTCAAAGTGGCACTCGACGGCTACCTAAATTCAGTGCAGTGGATGGATGCCCTGCTTGACTTGCAGAGGATTAAATCAAAACAGGTTGGATTTGAAGCAAGATCTGTGTAACTTCCTGACTTCTCTTTTCAATCTTTAATCCTGACCTGTAATGCCCAGTCATTGGAGAGCAGCAGCACAGCAGCATTTTAAAATGAACATTATTCTGATGGGTTTTGTTTGTATTTGTGTTTGTATTGCTGTCATGCTTCTTAAATCATACAGATCAAACAAATACAACAAACAAAAGCACAGCTAGATGTCATTTTAAATGGTCTGGGGTATACTCAACACCCTCACAACACTGCCTCAGCATCAAGGACATCAGGATGCCTTCTCTTTCTCTCTCTCTCTTTTTCTCTCTCTCTCTCTCTCTCTCTCTCTCTTTCTCTCTCTGTCTCACTCTCTCCACTCTCCTTGTGTTAAATTCCACCTCTTTCTCTCTCTCTTTGCTCCAGGCAGTGTCCACCCCTACTTTAGAGCTTCTTTAGCGTCAGCAGCAAGTGCAAGTAAGTTCAGAGAGTGATGGCATGATGGGCCGCCGTGGTTTTGGTGTCAGGGACGATCAGGGGAATTGGGGTTCTGTCACTCTATCTCTCGTTTGGGTTCTGTCACTCTATCTCTTGTTTATCACTGGGTGGTGGCTCTGTCTGTCGTATATGTCCCAGTTTAAATCTCAGTGTTGCCATATCCATTAGGATATTTCTGAATGCATTCTTTAAAACCAATCTTCCATAAATGTAATCATATCCATTTTCTGAGCTGATCGCTACTACATATAGCGTGATGTGTCTAAGTTTCCACAAATTTCTGTATTTGTGGAACTGTTGGTCTCCAGTTTGGGCTGAACACCTAGTGTCAGTGTGTTGCATGAAATAGATGTTTTATGACATTGCAAGACCAGTTGATACTTGGTTTTGCATGAATTGCATTATACAATATGATATTTTTCAGTAGATGTCTTGACATAGTTGTAGATATATAGCTCTTCGTAAGAGAGTTTGTTAGTACAATTATAAATAATTGCATCAAAATTTGAGTAAAGATAGATCACAGTTGCACGGTTGCACTTCTTTTCAAAATGTCTACACCTCAGCAATCCACCGCTGTACATGAACAACCCTTTCATTCTCAACATTTACTGTAGGACAGTCACAGAGTACTCATGGAAAAGCCCAAGGTATGTCCAACCCTGCATACACTGATGCTCAACCTCTCAAGGAGAAACTGCAAACTCTTCCTCAGTGACAACTTTTTTTTTGAGTCCGCTGGTTATCACTGAAGCATTAAAAACTAATGTGACAATCAAATTTCTTCAAAGCATTCAGAGGGAGCACAGCCATTGCGAATAGGTTTTCATCTCGACCAAACACAGGTAAATCCCTCTCAAGCCATCCTAATAATGTCCTTGTCATTCCTGACATCAAGGCGTATTTCTGAGACGAATCCACTGTCTCTTTGTCTTGCTTTCTTTTTTACAAGCTGGGTTCAGGCCTTTCTGCTCTGCATGGTGCCTCTGCTGTCTATGTGAACAGCTGTCTCGTTTCGATGAGCAGCAACAAAATGTTTAATATCCTGGACATGATCGGTCCTGTTTTTGTTTTTTTTTTCTTCCCTCTCCTAAAGCCAGCCTGCCGACTTGGAACGTCCACCTTCCTGTCTAAAACTAACACCACTCTTTTTTTTTCTTTTCTTTCTTCTTTCTCTCTTTTGGTGTGTGTTCCTCAAATCCTCCTGTTTCAAAGCTCTTGACACCTGTCCAGTACTTCCCTCGGTGCTGCCAAACATGTGGAGAAGCCTATGAATGGTCCTCACACATTGCACACCCAAGGAGACACAGTGCTTCTGTGTATAAGTAAATGTGGCTGAAAAGCATGGTACACTCAGTCATCAGTGTTGATGTGTTTGCCTGATTTGTTTCAATAGGGTGAAGGTGTCCGTGCAATATATCTGCATTATTGCAACACAGAACTCTTCAATGATTATACATTTGCCGTTTACGTTCTATAGATATTCCCCAGAACTGTAAATACTGTATCTGTATATCATTTGATGAAATTGTTGGCAAAAAAATAAATAAATAAAAATAAATAAATAAATAGAAAGAGGTAGGTGTCACAAATATAAACCAAAGATTTTCTGTCTGCTTATATATTTGGAGCTACACGAAATGGTAGCCAGTGTTGTGCTATTCCTATGTTAATCCTGTCTAAGGTAGGTAAAATGTAATTATCTAGTATGTCTAAGTGCTAAATCTAACTCAAAGTAATGAGTATTTGTAATACCATAAAACATCTAAGAGCCCTCATGACAATTACACAAAGCAATGAAATGACATAATGATAACATCAGAGATCCTCTGTCATGAGACTTTAATATCACATCATTTAGAGGACATAACATAAAACTGGGCATGTTACTTCTGTGGCAGGTCAGAGGAGACCAGAAGTTGGCTCAACCAACAGGAGACAACCAGCATCCCCCTCTGGGCCAGGTCAGCACCTCGTCTATCTCACCACGCTCACAGGACACACATAAGCTCAGGCCATCTGGTATGGATGGTTCCGGGCTGCATCCACCCGGTCTCAGATATTAGCATGATATTTCAGTCTTGTCCTACAGCTGTGTAATCGAAATTGTCAGAATCACTGCATGACTAGGTGTTGAACAGGGCAGACCTCTGTCTCCTTGTCGGACATTTTGAGAGTAAACTGTAAATCTCACTGTTTTAGTGTGAATGGGTGCCGTTTGAACTTGGTAAAAGGCTTCAGGCAGGTGAGACCGGGTGGCGGACCTCTGGAGGTGGTGGGTTTGTATATCATGTCTTGACCTGTGTCAGCCCACTGGTTCACCCCAGCAGTTGCCCCTGGCTTCAGTAAGTAAGGATATACGAGGACTTGACAGGAAGTTCCTCTCTTTAAACCACCCAGGTCCTTTTCCAGATAGACTGAAAGGACTGGCAATTAATGGCTGATGATGCCTTACAATAGAGGTCCCTAAACAAATATTGATAATATGCCGTTGTTAATATGTCTGTAAGTAAATTACTATTTTTGTGTTTTTATTGTGTATTGACAGGCTTGTTATCATAAATTACAAGCTTACATTATTGTTCTGTTTATCTGTGAAAGATTGTATGCTCATGGTAACAAGGGTATTGTTTAATATTAGTTGAGGGTCCTTATGTGTAAAGCATCATGTCCTCTGAGCTGTTGATGTGAAATAGTTTTTTTGTTTTTTATAACAACACTAAGCATATGTCAACATGCTTCAGAGATCACTGGAGATCACACTGGGAAAGCGGTCCCTCTTGAACCTTTAAAAGAAACAGCTGCAGACCAGCTATTAATCTCTCTGTCCCTCCACCCCTTCAATCTCTCTCTCTCTCTCTCCCTTGCTTAATTCTTCTCTTCTCTGCGGTCTCCTCCTTTACTCTCTCTCTCTCTCACTCTGACTCCCACTTCCCTTGCTCTCTCTCTCTTTCTCCATCCGCCTGTTTCTCATTGGTAACCAGGTTTCAACAGGGTGCAGCCATCTCAGCCTGAGAGGAACCAGCACACTGTCCAGACGAACCCCAGTAAGTATGTGTAGAATGATCTGGGCGTGACTGCGGCCTAAGCCAAACATCAAAAGGCACACTCATTAAAACAGTATGCTCCCATTCAAGGTTAGTGCGCCTACAACAGACTCCCGTAAATGTGATCGATTTCAACATGGTCAATAACCCGGAACCTACTTGACGATAGAAATGGACTAACTTTACGGTGTATTTTCCTCTTCTAATTTCCGCTTTAAAGCATAATTTTGTGGGAGAATTGAAATAGCAATCAGGCTTTTTAATAGAAAATAGAATGAAAAAACTACATTAGAAGTGGGACTGAGCAGAAGTTTCAAAATTTGACATCAGCAATTTCATTGACATCTGGTGTGTGCTTGTTGAATGTTCATTGACTAATAATTTTTTTACTGTTGTCTAAGAGATCACAGGAACCTTTCCCCTTAATAACCTGTAATAGAATCCATCTGATTTTGCCTGTTTTATGCCCCTTCACCAAATGAATACAATATGCTACAACTGAGAACTTCAGAATCCAAAGGTATTTTAGGGTTACTCAAATGACAGTAGGCCCATATTTTTAAGAATTGTTTGCGTGGCAGGGTTTGGATGTTTAATATCCTACAAAGTCTCTATGTTTTATGTCCTAAAAACTAGGGATACTCTAGTCAACAATTTTGTGGTCTACCCAAACTGACTTCACATACTTCTGAACTCCAGGATGCCTCTTAGAAAGACTGTAAATCTTTTAAAATAAAATTAAGATGTGAGGGAGATTGTAAATAACCTTGAGCATTCTTGCCATACAACCCCTCTTCAGTGGAAGGCAAAACCATATCTACACTCTTTGGGTATATCCTAAATGGTATGGTGTTTACTTTTGTGTGGAAATAAAAGTGTTGGAAATAAGACTGTAGTAAGAACCCACAAAGGGTAAAAAAAAAAATTCTACAGAATTTTCCCAAGATTATTCTTCTAAGGATCTTTTTCTGAGTAAACTCAGTGTAGTCTATGAGGGGTCTTTTAGTAAACTACCGTTAACACCCTTGTCAGGAAAGTGTACCCTGAGCCTTAAGCTTGGTCTGTTCCATTCTAAGCAGCTCAAGTCTCAGACGGCAGACTTGGCAGAGTGAACATTTCCTCTGTGTGTCTGTGTGTCTGTCCGCCTTCTGGGTAGCCTGTGCCATGCTCTCCTGATGCCAGGGCTTTTAGAGGCGCCAAAGGAGCTCTTCTGTCTCTGGGTAGAATTGTACACACACACAAACACACACTCACACATGCACACACACACGGCGGCCGTGACTGTGGTACGAGAAGGGTCAGGATCCGGACTTGCCTCGTGAACATCCCCGAGCTCAACCACGCTTGGCTGGCTGGCGGCAGGGGTTTGGCGAGCCTGACTTAAGCGGGAAGCACACAGTCAACACCAGCATGCATCAGTGGCTGCCACTGTAGGAGCCAGTGACCCATGGGCACTTGTTGTTCTATGGACCTCACCAGTCACTCCACTTGAACTGTGGGAGAGTAGAGGGCAGGGTTGGGGGAGATAGTGGGGAGTGGGGGGTGAGGGCTGGGGGCGCTGGCTGGTCAGGAAAGGATGGAATGGCTTTTTCCCTTGCACTGTTTTTTCGGCTTCCTAGGCTCTCATGGCTTGCCATTGATATCCTCCTGACTACCAGGGAAAAAATTGTTGCATAATCTCATATTTTTTTAACTTCCCCAATTGTTTGAAAGGTAATGAGCATATTGACAACATTTTTTTTAGAAAAAAAGTTTTTATTTTAAAGATATCATGTGTCCACTACAGTGGACATCGGAACACCATACGTGTGAAATGGAACCTTAATCACAATCAGTAAATCTAAATGAAAATACAAAAAAAACAACTTAAGAATGACTCAAACTTGTGCACATATGAGTGAAACATCACTTGTTTTTTGTTTATGTTGGGAACTTTGATATATTTCTGGTTTATGGGGTATGATATTTCAAAAAGCAATTCCCCTTCTTTGAGACACAAAGGAATACCTTGCACTTAGTGCACATTACATAGGTTTTGCTCTTGCAACCAGATCTGCGACACCTTGATGCATGGGTTTCATCCACCATCTCTGGGAGATGGATGGCCCCATAGTGTCTCAGAGCTGCATTCGGCTGTGGTTTCCACTTTTGACGTGGGGGAGCGTAGTCATCATCACTGTCACTGGCAACTCCTGCTTGGGCCCGAGTAATCAACTGCTCACCAAGGAGCATTTTGAATTCAAGGAACCTCAGTGGTTTCTTTCCCAGAATCTGGCAGTCAGTCTTATACTGAAGCCATGCGTTGGTGATTGCTACATCAAAAAAATGGAAAATTACACGCACTGTCCATTTCCGACTGCGAGTGGCCATCCTGTAGAAACTCAGCATCCGGTCAGCTAAGTCCACGCCACCCATATTAGTGTTGTACTCAGCAATTGCCAGTGGCCTTGACACCTGGACAAACCTTTTTTCTTTCTTAGACCATCTTCTGCGTGTGTCCTGAGGCTCAATGCCATAGGCAGTTGATGTCATGGCCACCGACTTGTTGTCCATCCACTTCAAGACAGCGAGTTCAGGAAGACTTCGTCTGACCACCATCTCCGATGCCCCTCTTCCTTTCTTTTTGAAGGGCTTATCCCCTATGATGTTGCACTCATTTGGAACTCTGTTCTTCATGAGAGTTCCAGTACCAGTCAACCCTTTTGCCATCAGAATTTCCAGGAGGTGGACAGTTGTAAAGAACCTGTCAAAGAATAGGTGTGTTCCTTGGGGAACAGACTCTGCCAAATGAAGGACAGCTTGTTCTCCAATACCCTGTCCTTCTGTGACTCTGAAGGTGGTCTTGCCTTGGTAGACCACAAAGTCTAGGATCAGACCACTTGGTGCAGCCAAGACAAACACCTTCAATCCAGTCGGGTATGGTTTGCCTGGTACATACTGGCGAACTGGGCAGCGACCTGTAAATGGAACCATTTGCTCATCAATACACAATTTTCCCTCTCTAGGCAGGCTCAGACATCCTTGCTGTACTTTGGTCAGGAGGGGCCTGACTCTCCACAAGAGATCTCCTCTTTTGTCATCTTCTGAAACATCAAGGTCATTGACAATCTTGATGGAATTTCTTAGCTTGTAGAACCGATTTCTAGTCATGGATTCTGCCACAATTTGAACTCTGGTATTCGAGGCCCAATACATTTGAATGTTTGGATAACCTAGACAGCCCATATAAATGGAATTTCCAAAGAATGTCTTCAACTCTTCAGGAGTGGTGTTTAGTGTTGCTCCAGACAGTAGGACTTCACGCTGCACATAGCCATTTCTTCAAACACAATGTCATTGATGTACTGTTGAAAATAATTCATCGGCGTCCAGTTTTGCCGTGTTGTGGTACCATTGCTCTGGATAACCGGAGGATCAACCAGTTGAGGGTTGAATCTTAAGAAAAGCAATAATAGCAGACAAAAAAGAAAGTGAGCTTCATCATAATTTTAAATCAAGCTTCTGTTGTACTCAAAATTTGTACAATGAATTCAGATTCATATTTTGTGACATAGGCCTAAATAATGCAAGTGAAAATATTTTGTCTAAATTGTAATGTATTTTTATGAAAATACAAAGTCAAGGTGTACATTGTAGTCTTGCTCCACAGTGGACGCCGACTGGATGAAGATGAGGAGTGTTCTGCTAGTTCTGACTCCTCTGCCTCTACTTGCCCTGCTTGAATTTCATCCTCAGAGCTCTCTGAATCTTCTGCCTCTGCTTCTCCCTCAAACACTGCATCTTGCTCTTCCTCATCAGACAACTCGATATCTGAGTTTCCCTCAACAATCTGTAGTAAAATCCTCCCTGCTTCTGACAATGAATCCCTTCCTTCTTATTTGAAAAAATACAGCACAAAATGGAAGACGTAACTACAAATGTCCACTATGGAGAACATTTCTTAAAAGCCTAAATATTGTGGTAAAACACTGTTACATTAATTTAGAAATTGGTTTAATGTGTTCTGAAGAAACTGATTTAACATTTAATAACAATATTTCAAGACAACATTTGCTCTGTTAAAAGTATTATGCACTTACTTTTCCTTTTCCCATAAAATGTCCTTGTGGTAATGGACGCCATTTTTATTGAAGAGAAAGAGGAAGTTCCCAAAACCCCACCCCTACAAATGTGGTATCATTTAAAAGTCCTAACTGTCCTCTTTAGATAACAAAATGAGTTAGCTCAGTAGTATGCAGGGTGTGGGAGATATTCAGGTTTGCAAGTGTCCTCCAGAGAGGACAAATTTGAACTACTGGTAGTCAGGAGGATATGATAGCCACAGTGCTCGTACATATGATGGGGTTAATGCTCCGGAAGCTGGAGGAATTAGAACAGTGTATAGGGCAGAGGCTCATTCTTGGCGTCGTCATGTTTGTCAAGCTGGTTCATACTACCGCAGTTCTCACTGCAGCGGACATAGTCAGCCATTACGGGATGGTAAGGGCAGGAAACAAGCTGTACATAAGTGTAGGACATGCTGTTATGAATGTGCACCGATCACTTCACCACAAGGGACATTAGCTGGTGCTGGAGACACAACAGTAAGACAACAACAAACCCACACCAAGCTGAAATCAGTCATTTCCTCTCTGCAGCTTATTTCAGCCTTGGCTGGGGGTATAGAGTAGTAGAATTGCTCTCTGGTAATAAATATTTAGTGGGGTAAACCTGTTCCAGTGCTGGCAGAAGCCTGACAAGCAGCTTTCTAATCTCCCCTTTGCAGCTTTTTCTCGAAGGGATTGGCCTCCGTACGCCTACCCACGACCTGACTGGTATCCTGGAGCTAGGCGACCTACAGGTACAGCTGCCAGCCCTAGAGAAAAGCCTCTTCCTTGTCTCCTCCTTCCGAAATGCATTGGAACAAAGCAATACCCTTGCTTTATATTGCCTAAACATCACATAAAATTATTTATAAAACTAATTATAAAGTCATTTATGAGGGCATTCATTTAAAGTCAAATAAACATAACATAACTTAATACATAATTTTCTAAATATACTGCAAAATATTCAAAACTAAAATAGAATACAATCCCTTTGTTCAAAATGTTTCTTAACAGAAAGTAACCCATGCGACTCCACTGTGCATTAATGGCCCCATTCATGCCTGCCCTCTCTATATTCAGATATTAATCACTCTTCAGATACGGGCTACTCGTGGACTGAGGGAGACGTAGCAGAGAGCACAGGTAAGGCATTGCTCTAGCACACTGACCCCAACACTTACCTCAAGGGCTTATTTGTAGTCAATGCAGATGTGGTTGTGAACGCAAGCTCACACACATGCTTTCAGTGCAACATGAAATATGAAACGCATATTATTATTGTGTTGCATTTAAATAAATGGACGACACAATTCGTGCATCATGCACTGACTATGAAATCAGCCCTGACACTGACCCAAAGCAGTACATGCTGTATCACGTGCTGTTGTTTTCTGCTGAACACAGCTGAGAGGGCATCTACTTCTTGTTCTGTCAGTGTATATGTGTCTGTGTGTGAATGCTATGATGTGTGTGTGCTTATGCATATGTACTCTGTATGTGTGTTATCATATATATCATGTCCAAAGGCACTGATATACAGTCTAAGAGAATATCTGCAGCTAATTTGCGGAATGTGTGTTCCATTCTGTCATGCTGCGATTGTAGTCCATGTCAGCGCCATTCAAGATGTTTTAATATGTGCCAAAGTGCTGACCATATGTGAAATACACTGTGTACACATTCACACATGTGTTAAAAGTACAGTGTATGTAATCCATATGGGCATGACAGGAAGAGAGTCACATCGTCTTCATGCTCTGTAATTGGTTGCCAGTCACCAATTACAGACAGCCAATCACCTATCACTATAAGCAACACTAACCCAATGCATCTTAAATGGCTGGCTTTCTCCCTCTAGACCGTGATGCACGGCCTGACATCACAGACTATGAACGATGGTATTATAGCTTTGGACAGTACCGTAAGTATGCTTTCTTTCCAAAGAAAGACCTCTGTATGTCTTCTGTGTACTACTAGTATATGACATCACTTTTATGATGCTCTGATGTTGTTTGATAACATGGGAATGATCATGTCCAGTGATGACATGTTAACATTGCACTGAGATGAAATCACAACCAGGGAAAGGGAGTGGAGGGGATCTGGTCTATCTTGTACACCAGGAATGCCTGTAATAGCAGTCAGCTTTGCGACATCCTTGGAAGTGTTTATTACTTGCTGGAAACGGCAAAAGTAAATGACACCCCATGAGGCGATGGTGTTTTCACCATCTGTTTATAGAGCTGAGATCTTTGAGGAACAGGACTTCACTTCACTTAGCTGTCTCCGGGATTCATAGTTTTGTATTTTAACAACTGGGCTTGAAACGCTGTCTCTGGAGTGGCTCAAGTTGCTTGGGTTAGCGTGAGAATTTGCAGCTAAGTAGGTTAAACTTAAAGGGCCTCCCCTGTTTTTAGCATCCCCATTCATACCAATACCATTGAACAAGCTACAAATCAAGGAAGCCCAGAAAACCCACACATGGACAGATGACAAGACACCAAATGGCATCCTGTCAGTCAGTTGTAGTCTTAGGAAAATTACAGACCATTTTGCTTCGCTCTGCATGCAACATTGTCATGGCATCTAAATTAAATCATTTGGTTTCTGTGGATCATCGGGTGAGGCTGTTTTGAGCAAGCCCATATAAATAAATAAAAAAACACACACACACACACACATACACACACACACACACACACACACACCAGCGGTGCCATTCCTGAGTTGCAGTGACAGAAAAGCCAAACAGAGTGCAACGGCTGTGGCGTAGTTTAACTCGTTATTTCACTTCTTGCTGCTCTGTAATTCCCTCGCTGGAGAGATTACAGATGACGCCGTCTCACTCCTTCTCTTCTTCCTCCCCTGTATTTGCAGCGCCTCGAGGCCCTGAGATGGACACGAGTCGTAAATTTCTTCCCGACATGACACAAACCAGAGGTGGGTATCACTGACGTTTGCCACCCTGATGTTCTTGAGGCCCAGGCGGGCCCAAGGCAAGTTTAATGCTAGAGTCATGGTATTCTCAGTCAGTCAAGGGTGATGTCTTTGCTATAACAGCATTTAGAGCTTTTGCAAGCTTGCATAAGGCATACTAGCAAATGCTTTAGCACATTCCATTAAATGCTCTGGGGATCAAGCTGCTTTTCTGGTCCTAACAGATGCATCATGCTAATGGTATTGTGCCAACAAAGGGTTTTAATCTTAGAATATTCCCTTGCTATGGACACAATCATACCTACATACGTACATACATGCAAATGTATTCTCTTATATGCAGACACACACACACACACACACACACACACACACACACACACACATAAATATGCATACCCACAGACAAATCAATAATGAAACAAAGCAATCATATACACAAACATATACTCTCCCTCAGATTGATAGATAGACAGACACACACACACACACACACACACAGAGAAGTATGCATACCCACAGACAAATCAATAATGAAACAAAGCAGTCATATACACAAACATATACTCTCCCTCAGATTGATAGATAGACAGACACACACACACACAGAGAAGTATGCATACCCACAGACAAATCAATAATGAAACAAAGCAGTCATATACACAAACATATACTCTCCCTCAGATTGATAGATAGACAGACACACTCACACACACACACACACACACACACACACACACACACAGAGAAGTATGCATACCCACAGACAAATCAATAAAGAAACAAAGCAATCATATACAAACACACACACAAACATATATACTCCTTCAGATTGATACACAGACAGACACACTCACACACACACAGACAAATACAATATATGTACTGATCCTGGACTTTGGTAACTCAAGCTTGTATGCTATTGTCAACACAGTGGAGCCGCTGGATACCTGGAAACCTGAAGTAAACCCTTCCAACCCAGGTGAGGTGGCTTGCACTGTCGCTGCTCAACCAACTCCCTTCACTCCCCAACTTCTGCCCCCCCACCCCCCGGCCTCACCTCTCCTGTTCCAGTAATTTGTCAGTGTGCTGGGACACCAGAGGTGCCTCAAGCCAATGGTGAAACTGAAGCTTTCCTTCATCATTTTGTTTCTCCTCTATTCTCTTCTGCCTCTCAGTCAGTAACGGGGTCATTCTATATTACTCTAGAGCTTTTGGTCCCACACACATTTGCCTAGCGTCTTAAAAGCAATTAGCCATGCACAATGCGACTGTCTCCACCGGGGGCATAGGCAGTGGATAAAAAGTGGTTAGAGTGAGTGGTCAGCAGTTCCTCTGGTATCTAATACCTTCTCATTCACCCCTGCAGGCTTCAACATGCGCGAGCAAGACTCCATACCCAGAGCCCCCGAGCCTGTTGTCTCCCAGGGAGATCCAAGTACGTCAGGATTGTTTTGTACCTAGCTTAGTGGAGCACCTCAGTTTCTTCTCTGTCTCCATGGAAATGCCACTTGACATCTATCTCTTTGTGTCTGTGTAGAAGCAAAAAAAATAGTTTTTTGGTCATGTCTCTGAGTGTGTCACAGGAATGGTTCAACATCCATCAGGATCATGTTAATAGAGGCCAGGCAGTCTCGCATGTTAGACTACAACAGAGAACAGGATTGGTGCCAGTGCTGTCTTTTAGGTGTGTCAGTGTTACACTTGTGACTAATTTGTCTGCGTCTCACCACAGACTGTAAAGTGGACATTGCCTTCCTTATGGATGGCAGCTGGAGCATTGGGAAGAGGCGCTTTAAGATCCAGAAGGACTTCCTGGCTGAGGTTTCTCAGGCACTCGATGTGGGAGTGGTTGGTCCCATGATGGGAATCATTCAGTACGGGTAAGTTGCAGTAGGCAGCCCTTGAAGGCAGTCATCTGGGGTTTGATCTTACATCCAAGCCTAAGCAGCAGATTTCATACCCACTGTTGGAATTGATCATTTGCACAGCTCAGAGAATGAGATTCTATGAAAGATGTTCAAGAGAGATATATTATATGTGTTCTCAGTTTACTGTACTTTGGATACTTTACTTTGGTGGTGGTGTTGTTGTTGTTATTAAACATACAGTTGCTTTTAAAAATATTGATGTGGCTTTTTGGAAACGACTTTGCTAAAAATCCTTTTCGATATTTCCTTTTATTTAGTAGAGTAGAGTAGAGTTACTTTATTGATCCCGAAGGGAATTAGCAGCATACACATAATACACATAATACACAATGCAGAAACAGATCAACCATATCGCACACATCTGCATTCATACAACAATTTGTTGAGCAAGCTATTGCTTTTCAGTTATGATAAGCAGTTTTCTTTAGACACAAGCCAGCATGCACACTCTACAAGGTACCTGACAAACAGACGGTCCCTAGCTCCATCTTTTTAAGCCACCCAGAGATCAGATCAGGGTGAGACCAGGGCCAGATCCCTTCCTGAGGGAACTTCAGTCAAGGCAGCAGGAAGGTTCCCAGATTCACGTCTGCGTCATCACCTTGGAGGCCCAGTCTGAAGGTGTCTTGGCTCGGTTTCTGTCCCCCCCCCCCCCCCAAAAAAAGGGAGACAAGCCTGGCAGACAGCCCGACGGCAGCCCTGGAGACCGTAAAAGATCAAAGTTGACGTTGAGGGGTGTGTGTGTGTGTGTGTGTGGAGGGACAGTGTGTTAGCAGTGTCTAATAAGCTTCCTATGAGGCTGAGATAGGCAGGGTGACATACCTCAGCTTCTTCCTGTTGTTACTTTGTTGTTCTTTTCTGACAGAGATGACCCAGTGACAGAGTTCAACTTGAGGGCTTACTCAAGCTCCCGAGAACTCAAGCCTGCCGTGGATAAGATCACACAGAAGGGAGGCCTGTCCAATGTGGGTGAGTTGATCAAACAGACAGAAAGAGAGAGAAAGAAAGAGAAAGAGATGTGAAGAGGATGAGGAAGAGTGAATAGTGAAAGAGAGAGTCACACACAAAGAGAGATGAAAGTGAGCAACAGAGATAGACAGACATGCAAAGAGGGTGAGCGAAAGAGGATGCAAGAAAGAAAAACTGAGAGATACATGCAGAAAGGCAGAGTGAGAGAAAGAGAGAACACAGCAAAATGCAGAGAGTGTGTGTGTGAAGGAGAGAGAGAGAGAGAGGGAGGGAGAGAGAGAGAGAGAGAGAGAGAGAGAGATGCAAAGAAACAGAGAAAGAGGGCAAGGGCAATAGAGAGAGACAGAGATGGATGCAGAAAGAAAGAGCAAAGCAAGATAGAGAGAGAGAGACACCCCACTGATGGGAGCTGATGTGACATGTTGATAATGTGAGACACATGCCATCTGCCTGGGCCAGAGATTCTCAGCAGCATGCCCCACTGCAGTGTAAAAGTAAAAGTGTGCAATTATCACATCGCAGAGATGGCCCTTTTTACCGGCCGAGCACATGTGAGCTAGGAATTAAATCTAAATTTGATGCAGGAACTGTTTGGTAAATTACATGTTTGGTAGCTCTGAGGGGTGATGTTTTTTTTCCCCCAGTAAGCTAACTGAGTGTTTGAGTTTCATACACCACGGGGGTCAGTTAATGCACTGTTGGCACTTAGGTATTTCAGTGGTGGCTCTCTCAGACGCCATACACACGTAGATGCAGCACGTGAATAAAGAAGGCTTGGTTGTGATCTAAAATAAAATGGGACCTTTTGTGTTGAATAAGCCTACCACACACTGTTGTAAACCATTTTGTGCTTGTTTAAAAGCACGGCAGTGCTTCAAAGCTGATGTTTCCCCCAAATTAAATGGTCTAGATCAAGATTGTTGACTTCTACCACTGGAATGACTGACCAGTTGGGCTTTGATTAAAAGATTATTGTTTGAAATGTCAGAAGTGAAATGTTTCATTTGACATTAAGGGTTTTTTTGTAGCATGAAAACTAAATGACTGAAGACAGTACATTTTCTATGGATCAAAATCCTTTAGTGGATATTGTAGCCATTATATTTTTTCTAGTGAATGTGAACCACTTCGTAGAGAAGCATGTATAGCACAATAGCACAAGCACACACAAGCACAACTGCTCTCACAACCCACCTGCATGTCAACTGCCATAATCTGATCAGGAATGTCCTTTTGCTGCCCCCTTGTGTTGGAACAGGGAAGGCCCTTTCTTACATCACCAAACATTACTTCAGTGATGCCAATGGCAACCGTGGCGGCGCTCCCAACGTGGCTGTGGTGCTGGTAGATGGATGGCCCACTGACAAGGTGGAGGAGGCTTCCAGGCTGGCCAGAGAGTCTGGAATCAACATCTTCTTTGTCACCATTGAGGGTCCAGATGAGAATGAGAAACAAAATGTGGTGGAGCCCAGTTTTGTGGATAAGGTACAGGAAATTACAAAGCTGCATGAACTCTACTAGTATTATGCATACCATCTTAACTAATATAATATGACATCAAAATCAAAGATTCTAGAGCATGGCAAAAGTTCTTTACCTATGAGATTACAATATGTATGGGAGAGGGCTACACATGGGAATGCATTTCTTTTTATCTTTCTTTATCACTACTTTGACATGAGATCATGATCTGATCCTGATTTAATAGGTAGTATTTAGTAAACTGAGGTCAGTACACTAGTGAGGTCATTAGTGAGGTATTATTTTTTCAGTTTGCATAAAACACTGACCTGAGGTGTATACATGGTGCTGTTTTGTTTATCTGTTCTGAGAAATACTTTAAAGGAAAAGTCAGTTTGATATACTGCGTAGAACTGGGGTCCAGGGACCCCTAGGGGTCCGCAGCATATTGCCTGGAGGTCCATGAAAAAGTTTGCTGCAAAATAGCATCTAGCATCTAACAGATGCTGTGTTGTGTTTGTGAGGAGTTCTAGACTCATGCCCATTGACTGTTTGTTTAATTTCCAGGCTGTCTGCCGAACCAATGGCTTCTTCTCCCTGCCAGTGACCAGCTGGTTTGGGTTACGCAAGGCTGTGCAGCCTCTTGTTAAGAGGGTCTGTGACACAGACCGCCTGGTATGCAGCAAAACGTGCCTGAATGCCAACGACATCGCCTTTGTCATCGACGGCTCCAGCAGCGTGGGCACGGGCAACTTCCGCACCGTGCTGCAGTTTGTGGCCAACGTGACGCGTGAGTTTGAGATCTCCGACACAGACACGCGTGTTGGCGCCATCCAGTACACCTATGAACAGAGGCTGGAGTTCGCCTTTGGCCAGTACAACAACAAGGCCGAGCTGCTCAATGCCATCAAGCGCATCAACTACTGGAGTGGAGGTACCAGCACCGGGGCGGCCATCACCTATGCTGCTGAGCAGCTCTTCAGTAAGTCCAAACCCAACAAACGCAAGATCATGATCGTCATCACCGACGGACGCTCCTACGACGATGTCAGGGTACCAGCCCTTGCTGTTCACAGCAAAGGTAAGACAGATATAAAGAGGGTAGGAATATCACCTAAAGTGACGGGCACAAAACTAATGCAAAAGGTGAAAGGGGGAATGGAAGAAGTGCCATGAGGAGAATGGGTTTTATGTGAAGTAGTTGCAAAGCTGTGTTGGGTTGCTTTGCTACGGCCAAGAAAACACATAGGATCAGGAGAGACAGAGGAGAGGGGATTTGAGTGAGAGGAAATAAACAATAAACATGCTTTTATAGGCTATTGATTGTATTTGTGTTTGAGACACAGCTTTGATCATTGCTGTGGTCGAACAAACGTCAAAGGTGAGTGATGACAGAGGAGGGAGCGGTGGGCTAAGGGCTCCCATAAGTGCAGCGCACCCATAAGTGCAGTGTTGCAATCATAAAATATTCACAAACAACTGCATGTCAAAGAGGGAAGGATGTGTGGGATGACCAGATCAACAAAACAGTTCGTGACTCACAGCCCAACACTGTGCAGATGTGTTCTGGCTTGTGGCTTTCCCCACTTGACTGTTTACTTTTGTGAGGTTCTTTCCATTTGTGAGGCCTTCCTGAGGTGATTCTGATCTTATTTTCAGTATGCATTTGATTGTATGATCTCAGTAAATTAAGTAACCTGGAGACATTTGTCCCATTTACTTGACATTTTGTGTATTTCTGTACTTCTGTTTTTGCATAGACACCAAAATAACACATTGAATGTTTTGTTTGTGCATATTTTTGGAGAGTGTTTGTCCTTTCTGCAACAACACACCATTGTTTGTTTTTGTCTCTCTTTATTTTCAGGCGTAATTGCTTACTCCATTGGTATTGCCTGGGCTGCACAGGATGAATTAGAGTACATTGCAACGGACCCAGACAAGGATCACTCATTTTTTGTAGACGAGTTTGACAATCTGTACAAATTTGTGCCCAAGATCATACAGAACATCTGCCAGGAGTTCAATTCCCAGCCCCGAAACTGAGCATAGCTTAGTGCCTCGGAACTCTTGCAAGGAACTGTGGGTAATAGGGATGGGACGCTTAACAAACACATTGCAACAAGTTCTCTACCATTAAACGACACAGTAGGAGAAAAGATGGAACCATCACCGGAACATCCAGTAACAACACATACTTTTGTGTCCTCAAAGTAAATGCTTCATGGGGTATACCTTTTTGTGGGTGGGGGCATGTCTAATGGATTGTCATACAGTACACCTGTACACCAGTACACCAAACAGTGAAGGTGACTAAGTGGCGTGTTAAGAGAGCAGAGGAGCCGTTGGTGGTTGTAGTGTTGGTTACTAAGCTGCTTTGCATTGTTGTGGTACATCACATTTTTGGAGAGGAAGCTTTGAATGGAGGAGCATTTATACAAGATAGGACAGGCCAAAAGAACTGAGCAGGGAGTAAAACTGTACAAAATTAACCATATTTTGAAATACTGAATATTTAAATAGCTATTACCACGCTAAACTATCTATAGCATATTCTCTCTCCAGCAGTGGACAGTCCTATTTGTCTCCTAGTACTCAGTAGATCAGAATGAGATGCCAGACTACTGTGAGATTTGTAGAGCATAGATATCAATGTCAAGTTTATCCATTCTACTGGACAGAAAACCATGTGGCCAGTGGTTCTCCAGCTCAAACGTGCCAGTGGTTCTCCCTCAGGAGTGCCTTGAAGTGAAACGTTGGAAAACTAGATAGAAAATATTAGGGTCCTTTTAAAATATTTTTATATCGCTTATGCCATCTTCATTTGCTTTAATCATAATATTTAGGCATGCTTGCCCAACAATTGACAGGAAATTTGTGTTTTGCTATTGACCACAAATGTCATACTACACCTATTTTATACCCAAGAATTAAAAAAAAAAAAAAAAAAAAAAACCCTCCTAGGCCTTCAGGAGCATTTCACAGACAAACTTTTTTTTCAGTCAGTGTAAAATTTTGTGTAATTTTGTCCAGTTTGTACATATGCTTATTATTAAAATTGTAATTTTTAAAAGTTGCCTAAATGATTAATATTTTAATGCCATTTGTAATAAAAGAGATACTTTAATTCAGTTCTGTGTCTCTGTTTCATTTGGAGAGCCCATGGTTAACACAAAGCAAAAACTGGACTGATGAACCAGCGATCCAAAGTATTTTATATAGTACTTAATAAGGCTGTGGCCTGTTTTTGTGTTATGTACGATTTGTTAAAGCAAGCTGTCCAATGGTAATGCCTTTTTATTTTCATCGTTCTCAACAACATGTGTTCAGGAAGTCTAACGAAATGCTCCCAACATTGAGGTTTTTATCCAACCACATTTCCACTCAAACACGTAGGAGTATTCTGAAGTAAATCTTTGTCTCCGCCTATAGTCCTCTACTCTTATTGACCCTATTTTTCTCTATCTCTGTTTGGTGCTGCACCGCTCGTCTGTTAGCAATCCTTAGATAAAAACAACTGGATTTAATAGGCAACTTCTCTCAGGTAACTCTCTCCTTCAACACACTGCTATATCGTACTTACAGAATTGTGAGGGTCATAAGAAATGCGCACATGCTGTTGTAGTTGATGAAGTAGCCTACTCTCTGTTTTCCACATTGAACTAAAACAACAGTATGCCATTAGCGTCATTTTTTGCAATGTGCTATTAAGTGCCTTAACTGGTATAGGCTACCTTCAGCTTCCTATATAAGTGTCTGTGCTTCAGGTACGTGAAGGCCTAAGTGAAATATGGCGTTGAGTCAAAGACATTGCAAAGACCTGAGGAAATATAAGCGTAAAAGAAGAGGTTATGGTTAAGTTTGTTGTGGTTTACAGGTGGTATTTCCAGACTATCAGTCTTGCAATGTGCATGCCATCTTTTCAGGTCAATGTCTGCAAGGATAGTAACAGAGCCTCCGGCAGAGGGAGTAGGAGACCAAAACCAACAAGTCCTGGGTGGCACCAAACCTCTGCATAGCTTTCTCCGAGGACAACCCAAGTATGTGGGGGTAAGATGTTCCTTATGGTTTTGCTAATGGGTCTTACCAGGTCCAAAGCTAATTTTGTCACTTGTCCATTCAAACTGCAAAGTTTACAGTAACAAACTGATTGTCAAAAGCAATGCTTACACACTTGCCTCCTTACCAGCATCAGATAGGACATCTTAATAAGTGCAGCCAACTTCAACTGAATGAACTTCAATGAACCTTAGCTTTCCAACAATGTGAAAGAGTCTGGTTCAAGAGGCTACAGCTGTTCAGCACTATCTGACAACTCTGTAGACCTCCTTCTCCTTCTTCTGCTACTACTACTACCTTTGTCTTTTTTACATTCATGTTTGAAATTTATACTATTTCATTTCAACAGTCCACAGACAAATTGTATGGTTGTAACCAAGTGGCTGACATTGAAAAGAAAAAGAATGTTTGTATTGCTGAATATTTCACCCCCTTAAGTGGACTATGATTAAAGTGCTTGTTGGGCAACTACTGTTTTGCCAAAATTATATCTTATGTATTAGTTGTCATGTAAAAAATGTTAATGTTGGTCACTGTATGTAATTCGCTCTCTCTTTTGTTTTTCACATGACAGGTGACTGCTGGATTTGCTTTAAGTAGTGTCTCCCTCTGTGGAATTTCAGTAGGTTGCAACATATGGACTGATTGCCTTTTTAATGCTTAGTATTACTACTGTGATATGGAAGGTAATAATATCACAAATCATTTGCCTGCAAAACAATATGTGGTAAGTAAAATTCTTATACGATCAGTTTATGGGCTGCATGGTATCAGCTAGATGAGATCGCCTAATCGGGAACATAACAAAGGCCTTGCACCTGCACTGCACATGATGTACGATTACTGGTCAAGGCGACCTCTAAGGTCTATCTCCACCATGCTACACAAGTTGTTGACTGAACAGTTGGTACAGACTTTAGCTTGCCGATAATGGGCTATTCATTTAAGTTAGAAAGGACTCACAAAAATCATATAAAATTCTACAAGAAGGAGGAGGAGGATATTTATACTTAAATTGAAATGTACTATAAATGCTTTTTTATGCCATCCTGTTGCATCTTTTCTCAAAGGTTTCTCACAACATCGGTTCTGATGAGGCTGCTGTATTTGTTGAAACTTTTACCCTCATGCCACAGGTCCAATACAGTGCAGTGCAAAAGTTCTGTCAAAGTCTTTTGGGTGGAGCTGTTCTCTAGCCATGATATGTTTTGCAAGAGCTTCATTACAATCCAGTAACACTATGGTAAATGTATGATTGATTGGTCATATGCATCAGAATACCATGCATCATCAACAGAATGTTGTTTATTGAAATGGTCTGTCTGACTGATCGTCTACTCCTGGCAGTCGCTGTGATGCTGAATTGTGCACCTGATGAAAGACAGACTTCACGACAACCTCGAAGCAACAGTTTTATAATACTCAGAATATTCTATATTATTCTATATTCTATATATACAAGCAAAACAACTCAGTAAAGTAAATGTGCCTAAATTGTTTTATCATTATTTTATAATTTCCTTTTACTTATTAAAACAGATTAAAATACTTGTTTCATGTTACATTTCTTTAACGTGTTGAAACATGGCCTGTGCAGATCATTTATTTTATTTGGCTCAGACTCCGGGGACAGTTTTAGGCACCTGCATATGGAAGCTTGAGTGTGGGAATAACATTAGTGGCAAGCCACATTTGGATTTTACATGTTTGATTTTACATTTACATTTAGTTGGGTCTAGTGTGACATAAACACATTACAGCCAAACACAACACAGTAATTCCAACATGCAGCACAAGTAAAAACATAAAATGTTTCCATTTAGTCAACACATTATTTAAAATCTATGCTTAGCTAACCGTTGTCTGGTGATGGATAGGAAACATGTATTCCCTGAAGAAAATGGCAAGCCTAGTAGTTTCAATGCACATTGACTGCAAAAACTTATAGAAATAGGCAACAGCAAAACAGTTTGGTCACAATATCCACAATATACTGTAAGTAAAGGTAACCAGACCACTGTGACTGAATGAAACAACAGCACACATACAGTAAATGAATCACTTCCAAAAAAAAAGAACATCCAGTAGCCATTTAATGGTTATTATCTGGTTCTAATTGAAAATATCACATCTTGACAACTTTTAAAACATGCCATTCACATGGAAGCTCTTGTGAAAAACTTCCTAATGAGTAATGTCAATTTGTGTCTGCTTGCATTGTGCCACTTTGGCATTAATGATCCCCCAAATAACGTTATGTTTTGTGGCAGGTCACTTAACTAGACTGATAGTGTAATCTATCTAGGGCTGCCAAGTCTGCCATGTGAGTCTTCACTCTGTACTGGGCACTCTGTCTCATCGAGACAATTACATCTCAACAGCTGCAAATCCTATATCTATCCCTGAGGGATACCGCCCAGTGGCAGAGCCAAAAGGAACACTTTGTGCGGGCACATTATGTTGTCTAATTTAGGCTGGGCTCAGGTAGGCCCTGACCGCTGTAAGTCTTCACAGCCACGCTGGTGGACCCTCATGTGCTCAGTGACACGATACTGGCGTGAGAAAGTCATGGGGCACTGTGGACAGGCGTATGGCCTGACACCCAGGTGAGAGCGCATGTGCCTGTTCAGGGAGCCACGCTGGCTGAAGGCCCGATCACACATAGTGCACTGGTATGGTTGTGATGCCAGGTTCAGCACGGAGTTTGTCTGGGCCTTGCCAAGGTCAAACATCCCCACAGAAGGCTCATGGGCAGAGATCGTAGAGAGGGCAGTGCCAGCCCCAGAACTGTGTTTGCTGCTGGTAGCATCCAGGGGTGCTGCATAAAGTCCTTCCTCTTCAGAGTCACTTGATTCTGTTACTTGTTGAGGCTCTCTACTGAGACAGTGATACCTCAGCTGTCCTTGGTAAGTGTGCACACCAGGGATCTGAGGGCTAAACAGGTCACAGTCATCCTGTTCAATGCTGGAACTCTCAGATATATAATTTCGGGCTGATTCATGAACTGCAGGAGTGTCTTCTGTCATACTATGGTTTGAAACAACTGGGCCTTGGGCATTACACCTACCTAAATAAAACCATGGCTTGGAATCAGAAGAAGACCTAGAGGTCTGCATGTCAACAAAGTGGTTGTTTTTCTCCGTGCTTATCGCAACATGCACTGTATCTGGTTCGTCAGCCTCTGACTGCATAGGACACAAAACATTATGCTGACCTGGTCCCTCACTGATACAGTGGGAGCAGTCCACAGCAATATTCGCTGAAGCATCTGAAAACCCAAAGGAGGCACAAGGCACACTGTGCTCATTTCCTACAAGTCTCTGGGAGCCATCATTCCTTGAGGCATTGCTCAAGATAAGACTCCTGATGGGTTCTGTTTGGGGGCACAAGTCTTCCTCTTTCTGTTGGGCCGGCCTGATTTGTGCAGACTTCTCCTTTGGAGAAACAGTAATGGATTCCTGGAGGTCGTCATCAAAGTCTTTGGGACTTTCAGTTTGGCGTGCATGCCCTGAGGGTTGCACATGAGAAGCAACTTTAACTTTTTTGCACATTGGCTCATATAAATTGTCATCATTTTTGTCTGCGCTCTGAAATTTGTAATCATCTAATTTGTGCACATGTTGGCAACTGTCGGATTCCCTTCGATGCAGATCAGAGACAACGTTCACGTCGAAGCATGGTGTGCTCGATTGTTCCCTGGGTGACAGTTTCCTGCAGGCACTTGCATGTTGAATGACGGGTACCGCTTCACAACTTAAGCAGGATGGCAAAGGCTCCTCTGGTCGATGTGGGTGCGATGGAGACGTAGTGTTTCCTTCATCATGCTCCTCTTCAGAAAAAGGCCGTTTCCGATCCAATTTATTTTGAACTGGAATACAAAGAGAGATGAAAGAAGAAATATGCTTACAACAGACAAAACAGTCTCATTTCAACTTGTCTTGTCAAAGGAGCATGAGAGCGAGATGAGAGATGTTATGGAGCATGAATGAATGAATGAATGAATGAATGAATGAATGAATGAAACACATTTTGTGCCTTGTTTTGTATGTCATGCACTGTAAAACAAACTTTAACACTCTGAGATCAGAGGCACTTTGGGGCAGTCTGGTAAACCTTGACATGTTTCAGTAGTTCATTTAACTAAAAACATCTATGCAAAAGTGACACATATGGTTATATTCTGGAGGAACTCAACAATAATAATATGTGAGTAAAATTAATGTAATGAAATTATTTTTTATTGAGATTGAGCATAAACATAACTACACAAAAACCTCAAAATCCCTCCACAGGGAGCACTGACCACTACTCACTGTTCAAAGACTCAGACAGCCCACCTCTCCTAAAGATCAAGGCATACTGGAGTTCCTGCATCTGTAGGTCAACAGCAACCGACAGCATGGAGTCCTCTTGGCTTTTTGGTGGCAGTGTACCCGTGTAAATAAAGTCTAACAAGTATTCCATAGTCTCTGGAGAGAGACAGGGGAACTGCAAATCCAAAAGGGCTCCTTGACTGATCAGGAGAGAGGCTAGCACAGGGCTCGATGCGGCCAGGACACTTTTATGGGCTAAGAAAAGTTTTCCAGGGCTGATATGCAGCTGTATGACACAGTCGCAAAACTGACCAAACTCTCGCTGCAGGTTCAGTCCTTTCAAGAGGGCTGCTGCATGTTTGCAGTCTGTTACTGACTCACTTGCCACCTAAAACGAAAGAAGGTAATACTCGAGAAATGCCTCACAAATAAGAAACCTCAGTGTGGTTAGGTCATGAGCAGCCATTGCCACGACGAGCATAATTAATGTTAAACAAACGTCTGTGTCATACAAAATCAGTCAGCATGATCTTCATACGATAAAGCCTGCGTTGAATGGAAAGTTCAGCTGTTGTAACCTAGGTTTGCTCATACATACATAACCTAGTATTGATGACATAGGCAAGCTGTTTCACGGTAACGATTATCAACATAGGACAAGTTTTCCATGCAAAGCAGTTTGGCAACAATTTGTGCATCAAGCACATTTTGTCATGCAACAGAATGATTCAGAGTTACTTACATTCATCCTGCCACACAGGGTGAACGAATTTCGCGTGTAAAAGGTTGCATGTGTTGTTATAAGTGTAGTTGAAGTATACAGAGTCTCTCTGATGGCGACTACGTGCGCTTTCATTCGGAAAACAATCACAAGCCTTTCATAGTACGAGCCCGACGTGACACCCTATGACAGCTGCTTTTAGGGAGTCCCTGCCATGACGTCAATGTCTCCGAGTCCCCGTAAGGTAAGGCCGCGCCCTCATTTCCAAGGTAGTGGCTGAAGACTGGCCTCTCAAGTGCCACGGTTTTACGCAAGCCCTCGATGACGTTTTGTTGATAACTCCGTAGCAGTAGCGGGCCAACCACGTGCTTCTCACATCATAGGCACTGTACATAGTGTAAGGTTACACTAATCCATGTAATTCCATGGCTCCGCTTTCCAGTTGAATCGCAATGGAAATACCACGGGCGAGAGTAGTGACAGGATCCGAAATATTAGCTGCAACAAATGCAATGGTTGGAAGTAATGATAGGAGGAATGAAAATAAACGTGATGTAGCGCATGGTGTGTGCAGTTTGGAATGGAACAATGTTAGGAATATTGGCCAGCTGTTTTTCCTGCAACGAGCTGATAATGTTTTGTTGAGGCATATACCTAATTCCACAGGGTAAAATGTTTAATACACATTTACATCTACATATAGATTTTCAACTCTGGCCAATCAAAACACAAAATGCATAAATAGTTTTTCAGGTGTAGCCTACCTGGGATCTGTAAGCATGCCCTCACGCTACATAGCTGCCAGAGAGCAGTTAACAACCAAGCCTATTTAAGTAAACAACATAATGTAGCATTGCACAACTGTCTTATGATGCCTATTCGCAAAACATGCCAGGTGTTGTCCAACCGTTTCTGCTACCAGTGCTGTGCATCAAATGCATTAATTTTTCCATGAACTATGAACTGAACTTAACACACTGAATTAAAGTACTTGAACATGAACTTCATTTTTGTTACATTATGAATGTCCAGAAAATCAGCTACTTGTGATGATTAAAATAAACCATACAGGTAACAACAGTTGGAGATGGTAGTGCTCATGAAGAGGATTTATTTGAAAATATAAGTGTTGAAATATTCACTTAGGCCTACTGTTTTTCTTACCTTTTGTAAAGTGAACACATTTTTTCCTGCATGAACTGAACACTGAACTTCATGAGAAGTAGCCAATAAACTTGCACTACAATGGCAGGCAAATCAGCCAAAACATCAGATATTTAACACAGAAAAGGCATGGAAAACTACATCACAAACAAAGACAGTTATCAAGCAGGTATAGTTAACTTAGTATTTCAAAGTATTTCACAATGTAGATACATATCTGCCAAAGAAATCTGTCATGGAATCAGTGCATGCACAGATTGCAAGTTTAAGCCAGCTGATGACCTTCATGAAAGGCCTACTCTTTATGCAACAAATGTGTGCACAAATAAATAAATGAAAATAAAAATGATTTTATTCTTTTGCCATAATAAGTAAATAAATAAATAACATCTCAGAGAAAATTTTCAGACAGACACCGGCTTTGCAGCCAGAAGAACGGGTTACGGTAGGCTATTTCCAGTCAGTGGCATCCGCCCTGTCACAAGTTATACCCAACACAGTGTGCCCATGAAAGCTGCCCTACTTTTTTTGTCTGACACATGCTACGTGCGTTTCCACTGAGGAGGCACTCGCTGCCAAAGCTCACGTACAGATCAGATGAGGAGTCCCCCTGCCACTGTTCAAATGCCCACCACGTGCTTGTCTTTTCTAAATTCAACTCAGGCTCTTGTGATGGGGACAAGGGCCAGTATTTGGATCTATTATTAGAAACATACGTATATACAACAATTGTTTAGACTCAGAATATGGTTAAACTGATGAATAATAATCATCGATATTTATTAGATTCTTTGTGAAGGAGGATTGATAAAAGAACAAAACAAAGCAAAAAAACCCTCAAAAGTTTACCATTAACACTCCATTCTGATGGTGCAAAGCTGCTTGGTTTGGTCACTTGTACTTGCCGTAGTATTGCTGCGTGTGTTTTGCAGCACAGATAGGCTACTTCCTTTCCCGTGCCTCGCCCGTGGGATCAGGCTGTGTCCGCCGAACCGGGTCAACAAGAAAAATGCCGTCAATAGTTTTCGAAGATCCTGAAAAAGTCGCTGTAAACGGCATTGAAGATATGGATACACCACCGTCAGTCAAAGTAATAACAATGTCATGAATCAAATCAACACAGTAGCTTTTGTAGTAAACAATTAGTTGGCTAACATTAGCCTAGCTAGCTAACGTTACAATCGCTTGTGAGAGTAGACAAGGTACCTTAAAGTGTTTTCGTGGAAGGCAAAATAGCGCCTGACAATAGTCAATTTCCTTCAACCTTTCCATAAACCTATTAGGGGTGGGATGTGCGTATTGCTGTCTTCAACAATGTCATTTTAAACATTTTGTTTCTGATGTGTGTGTGAAGCACGTGTGTAGATCACTGAAAACACATGTTAGCTAGTCAACGTCAGGTGGTGCCACGTGTCTGAGTAGCCATTTAAAAATGCAAGGTCTGCTGGTCGACGTGAAGGTTCTAGCAATATTTTCATCTTTTCTCCCGAGCGATCCGCCTTAGGAAATGAGTGGTAACGTTAGAAACATATGTGGTCAACTGCCTAAGCAATAACAATAGTGTAATGTTAGATGCGATAACATGTCTTGTGTTTTTAGCCGGTTAGCTAACAGCTCGCTTCGCAAGCAAAACATTAGCGCAAGTAGAGAGGGTTGAACCGCCCTGAAACGTTAAAATAAACATTGTAGGTATAACATGAAGTAAATAAACCGAAGTTGAATAGCTGTACATGAGATGAACATGTAACTTATGAGAACCCATAGGTCTCCCTTGCAGTTTGAGGAATCTGACATTTTTGACAAAGCAAGTAATATCTACCTTGCAATTTCTAGAAAGTGAAGAAGGAGAAGACCAAGGATGGAAAGATCAAGAAAAAGAAAATTGTTGTTGAAGAGAACCCGGATGAATGTGAACCACCAGCTCCCAAAAAAAAGAAAAAAGAGAAATTGGACACAGCCCTGGGAGACATGACTGTGAATGGTGACTCTACAGAAGACCAAACTGCTGTGGTAAAGGTATGAATGTTTTTTGTTCTATGTGATGTTTTTGCGAGTTTATTGCTACCGAGATCAAACTGTGATCCAGACAAGACAGTGCCGTGTTAGTGCAGAACACTGGTCCCCAAAAACAATGTACAACACTACTGAGACACGAGCATGAGCACAAGTTAATCAACCCAGCAATCATCACTTACTGTATTGGCCTGAATGTAGGATGATTCTGAATAGAGGAACCCCCCTTTTCAAGACTAATTTTGCCTACATTGAAAACGATTGTATATCAGAAAACATTTTTAAAGTTAGTCAATTGTTTTTTAACATCGTTACTATGAAGTAAATAACGTAAATCCAAGAGATGGCAACCGGAATGTAGCAATTGACATGTAAATGAAAATATTTTTGTAGCATACTACTCTTACACACTTGTGAACTGATTATTCAGGATCTTGCTCTAACCAGAATGTTGACCTTCATTCCAAATTCGCTCTGCATGTAACCGCAGTGAGTGGTGGTGCCGAATCGCAGATTATGCACTTCTGCATCACGAATATGATCAGATACGAAGTGTCCTGGCTTTTTGCATATTTAAACTCCATTGCCCCAATGTTATCAATACCAGATCAAGTGATACTGAAGTGCATGTAAACCCAGTCATTACTTTACTCCATTCAAGGCTAATTTTGAATTTGTTCAATACAACCTCTTACCTTACAGTAGTAGCCCTAGGAGACACTGCTGGTTCAATTAAAACAAAAATGGTCTTTGGCACCCTCTAGTCCATAGTTCATAGAAGGAGGTATTTGCAGAAAAAAAAAACCCTGTCTTAAATTCGGGCCAATGTGACAGTTGGACCCTCCTCAACACCTGAAGTTTTCCAGTTAATAAAAGCTGACATTGTTGGTGGGGAACAGTGTTCCTCACAAACCTGGTGTCGCTTTGTCCGAATCACTGTTTGATCTCATTAAACAGTCCCCACTGTGCGATTCCATGTGCATGACCTGTGCAGTTTTTAAAACAATGTTTAAAAAAAATTCCTACACAGAAACAGAAAAAGAGCAAAACAGATGCAGCAGCGACAGCTAACGGAAACCTGACGCCTAAGATCACGGCAAAAACCAATGGACATTCCACATCAAGCACGCCAGCACAGTCTAGTGAGGACTCAAGCAGTGATAGTGAGAAGGAGATGGTATGTTCACCAGTTCTTTTGTCTTCTTTTGGAGTGCTATATGTGACACTTTAAATCCTCAGAACTCTGTGATCATAAGTACCTCCTGTACAAACTGTGAAGTGGAGATTTATTCTTTGTGTGGTGTACAGGGTTTTTTTTGGTCAAAGTCAGAGATCTAGTACAAAAGTATTAAAGCTATTAAGAGCATGATGTGGCTCATATCACTTGTGTGTTTGTCATGTCTTGTGAGACTTGCCATGCATCCACATCTCAGATGCTGCCTGAATCGCTTCATTTTGTCAGCAATGTTGCAGCAGGTTCGAGCAAGCACACTCCCGTGATTTCTGCCAAGGAAATGCTGCCTAGTTAGAGAGTGTTGCTGAATGAGTAGCCTAAAACCCAGCAACAAACTCTTTGGTGAACATCTGATCTGAAATTTGACAAACAAACTTTGTTTGAAATGTTCTTTTGAGGCTACGTCAGTTGTTATTTGAGGCTATGTGTCTTCAGATAGGGGCAGACACTGAACATTCAACAGAATCACTGCATGATTTTTGTAGAGTAACTTTGTCTGTAGAGTCAAGAATGTGCAGTGTCCAGTCAAATAAATTCGGCTTTCATTTTTGTACAACCATAACCAGTAGTTGTGAAGTCACATTTTCATTTTGTGTTGTTCTTGCCTTCTCTTTCACCATAAAAAGGAATCACCAGAACAGAAAGAAGGAGCATTCAGAAACTTCAGGATATCCCCAAACACAGTCAATCTACTCAAAGGTACAGTCTTGTGTAATCCTGAGATTGCTCTGTTGGTCAGAATAGTCCAGGGGGTGAAAGGCCATTGTAAAAGGCATTGTGTGTTTATTTTCAAATAATATGAACATATGAACTAGTCAAGGCTCCTGTAATAAAAACATTAAGAAATGGCAAATAATTAAACATTGCTATGAGTGCATTTATTTATGTTGAGATGAAAAAAATGCTAAATACATATGATGAAAATATAGAAATATATTTTCTGATGTTCAGTCCCCTTCCAGAATTTCTTATGTGGTAATTAAAGTATTTATTTATCTTTTACATCCTATTTCAGATTTACAGGACTGTGTTCATGCTGTTTGCCTGAAATGATAAACTTCTACCAAACTGTAACTTCTTAATTGAAATGATTTTGACCTTGATTATGGTGCCATCTGCCTGCAGCTCGTGGAGTGACATATCTGTTTGACATCCAAGTGAAGACCTTCAACCATGTGTATGATGGAAAAGATGTAATCGCCCAGGCTAGAACTGGGACCGGAAAAACATTCTCCTTTGCCATCCCCCTAGTGGAGAAACTTCAGACTAACGCAGAGGACAAAAAAAGGGGTAGAGCACCAAAGGTATGACTTTGCACCCTGAATGCCACATTTGGGTTCATTTCTGTGTACCCATCCACATTCATCAGTAAAAAGCCTGTGAGCTAAAAAGCTAATGTAATGACACCTGCAAAGGTAACGTGATTGAATTGTGATGTAAAAAAAATGACAGCAAGACAATCACAACTTTTTCCACCTTTAATGTGACCTATAATCTGTACAATGCACTTGAAAAACAATCTGAAAACTTTTAAAGGGGAAAAATATAAAATAAAAAAACTTAAAATAACATGGTTGCATAAATATACACACCCGTTAAATAATACCCTGTTGCAGCACCTTTGTCAAAGTCAAAGTCAGCTTTATTGTCAAAAGCCATATGTACAGGTTGCACACATAGGATTTGAAATTACAGCGCTCCCCAGGCCCACAGTGAACATTAAGCATCTTATAAACAAATGTCAATATGATGACAATAAATATAGTGACAAAGCTTAACAATATATACATAGCAAGGACAATATACACATAGCAAAAAGTACAATTAGGTTTGTATATGATACAAATAAGTGAATTACCCAATACACAGTGTGTAGCGTAATAAAGCTCAAATGGTGTCGTTTAAGCAGCAGTGTCATTTGTTGTAGTGCAAAAAAGAGAAGTGTACATTTAGTTACTGTGCATCCAATTACTGTGGAGCAGTAAGAGAGGATCTCCATAGGAGGGAGATGTCTGATGAGTTCTTGGGAGGGGAGAGATGTTCCTTAGGTAACATTTCCTGGACTGGGACACTTACACTAAGAACAGCAGGAGAGGGAAGTGGTGGGTGTATGACCTAAGACCTAAGATGTGCCTTAGGTAAGTTTCCCTGGACTGGGACACTTACACTAAGAGCAGCGGTAGAGGGAACTGGTGAGTGTGGGGGTCAGACCTAAGATGTGCCTTAGGTAAGTTTCTCTGGACTAGGACACTTACACTAAGGGCAGCGGGAGAGGGAAGTGGTGAGTGTGGGGGTCAGGGGGAGAGGGGCAGGGAGGGCAGGGCAGGGAGAGAGTTCAGCATCCTGACAGCTTGGTGAATGAAGCTGTCTTTCAGTCTGCTGGTTCTGGCCCGGAGGCTCCTCAGTCTCCTTTGTGATTTCAGCAGACAGAAGAGGCTGTTGGATGGGTGGGTTGGATCACCTGCAATGCAGAGGGCTTTGCGAGTGAGGTGGGTGTGGTAGATGTCCTGCAGGGAAGGGAGAGAGACACCCGCAATCCTCTCAGCTGCTCTCACTACTCGGTGTAGCTTTTTCCGGCAGGACACGGTGCAGGGGCCATACCACACGGTGATGCAGCTGGTCAGGATGCTCTCTATGGTACCTCTGTAGAAGGTGCTCATGATGGAAGCTGAGGCTTTGGCTCTCCTCAGCTTACGGAGGAAGTAGAGTCGCTGTTGGGCTTTACTGGCCAGTGAAGCAGTGTTCTTTGACCAAAAGAGGTCCTCAGAGATGTGCACATCCAGGAACTTGGTGTTGCTTACTCTCTCCACAGCAGCTCCGTTAATGGTGAGGGGGGTGTGCTGCGTGTGTGCTCTCCTGAAATCTACGACAATCTCCTTTGTCTTCTCCACATTCAGGGAGAGGTTGTTGTCACTGCACCACTTGACCAGGCGGCTCACCTCACTCCTATAGTGTGTCTCATCGTCATTGCTGATGTGACCCAAAACAGTAGTGTCATCCGCAAACTTGAAAAAGAGGTTGGAGCTGTGTGACGGTGTGCAGTCGTGGGTCAGCAGAGTGAAGAGGATGGGGCTCAGCACACACCCTTGGGGAGCCCACGTGTTCAGTGTGATGGAGCTGGAGGTGTTGCTGCCAACCCGTACTGCCTGCGGTCTTCCTGTCAGGAAATCCAGCAGCCAGTTGCACATCGAAGTGTTAATTCCCAGCCTGTCTAATTTGAGTATGAGTTGCTGGGGGACGATTGTGTTAAATGCTGAACTGAAGTCAATAAACAGCATTCTCACATACGAGTCTCTGGTTTCCAGGTGTGTAAGGGCTGAGTGGAAGGCTGTTGAGATGGCATCATCGGTTGAGCGGTTAGACCTGCATGCAAATTGAAATGGGTCCAGGGTGGAGGGGAGAGATGTTTTGATGTGTTGCATGACTAGCCGTTTGAAGCACTTCATGAGTATGGGGGTGAGCGCAACCGGACGGTAGTCATTGAGGCAGGATGGGGACGACTTTTTAGGCACGGGGATGATGGTGGAGGTTTTGAGGCATGTGGGGACGACAGCCTGGCTCAAAGAAGTATTGAAAATGTCTGAAGACATCTGTGAGTTCAGCAGCAGTCTCTCAGTACACAACCAGGGATGTTGTCTGGTCCCGGAGCTTTGCGTGCATTGATCCTGCTGAGGGATCTCCTCACGCTGTCCAGGGATAGTGTCAGCACCTGGTTACCGGGAGGGGGTGAAGTCTTCTGTGCCGGGGTACTGTTGTGTGCCTCAAAGCGAGCGAAGAACTTCAGTTCGTTCGGCAGAGAGGTGGAGCTGTCGACGGTCTGCGGCGTTGGCTTGTAGTCCATCATGGTCTGTATGCCCTGCCACAGACTCCGCGTGTCTCTGCTGTTGTTGAAGTGCTGTGCAATATTTCTGGAGTACTGCCTCTTGGCCTCTCTGATGCCCTGTGACAGGTTTGCCCTTGCTGTCCTCGTCTCCAGCTCTGAAGGCAGCATTCCTTACCCTCAGCAGCCTGTAGACCTCCCCTGTGAGCCATGGCTTCTGGTTGGCCCGAACAGTGATGGTTCTGGTGTCTGTGACATTGTCAATGCACTTTGAGATGTAGGCAGTGACAGTCTCTGTGTATTCCTGTAGATCTGTGTTGTTGTTGTGGGTGGCAGCCTGTTTGAATATCTCCCAGTCTGTGGTGGAGAAGCAGTCTCGCAGTGCCTCGGAGGACCCTTCTGGTCATACACGTACCTGCTTCCGAACCGGTTGTATGGTGGCCTGTATGCTGGCATTAGCATAACAGTGATGTGATCAGAGGCGCCAAGGTGGCGGAGGGGGAGGGCTTTATAGTCTCCCCTCTGGGTAGTAAAAACATTGTCCAAGATGTTGTTTTCCCTTGTGGGAAAGTTTATGTGTTTCTGTAATATGGGTAGCACGGACTTTGGGTCTGCATGGTTGAAATCACCCGCCAGAACGAGAAAAGCATCTGGATGGACAGTTTGCTGCTCACTGATGTGCTGATACAGTTAATTTAGTGCCTCGCTCCTGTTGTTATTGTTGGAGCTAGGAGGGATATAAACAGCAACAAGTAGTATGGCTGTGAATTCCCTCGGCAGTTAGAACGGTCTGCACTTGATGATCATAGTCTCTGGCAGTGGTGAACAGTGTTTGCAGACCACGACAGCGCCCCGACACCAGGCATTGACACAGAGTCCCCCGCCACGAGTCTTACCCCCTTCAACGAGAGTTCTGTCGGCCCGGTAGCATGTTAGCTGGGCGAGTTGTATGCCGCCGTCGGGGATATTATCGTGGAGCCATGTTTCCACAAACACAAGGACACAACTCACTCTCACTGACTGAAGAGTATTCCGAAGTAAACGTACGTGGTCCAGCTTGTTATCCAGCGAGCATACATTTGACAGTACGATGGTGGAGATAGCAGACTTGTGTGGGTTTGCAGCTAGCCTGTTCCGGATGCCTCCGCGCTTACCCCTCTTCTGTTTCCCCTCGCACCGCTTGTGACGCCTCCACTGCGGGTGAGATCAAGGAGTCGGCGTCGGTGTTGGTAAGTGCTTCCGGAGCAGACCGCTGTTCCTCAGTGTGCCCTGTAGCCCTTTGACGTATGAGCTCTTTTTGGTGTTGTTTCTGCTGATGTTGAGCAGAAACTCCCGGCTGTATGTACGTCTTTGAGGAGGCTCGCATGACGAAGTCGTCGACAAACAAAAAAATGTTGTTTACACGACAAAACACACGAAAACACTGTAACGTTGGGACGGAGAGCGGCCGCTGGGTGTGTCTGCGCTGCCATCTTGGATTTGGCTTTTATTACAGCGCTCATTTTTTTGGGGTAGGAGCCCATCAGCGTGGCACATCTTGATGTGGCAATATTTGCCCACTCTTCTTTGCAAAACCGCTCCAAATCTGACAGATTGTGAGGGCACCTCCTGTGCACAGCCCTCTTCAGATCACCCCACAGATTTTTGATGGGACTCAGGTCTGGACTCTAGCTAGGCCATTCCAAAGCCTCAGTCTTATTCTGGTGAAGCTATTCTTTTGTTGATTTAGATGTGTGCTTTGGGTCATTGTTGTGCTGAAAGATGAAGTTTCTCTTCATCTTCAGCTTTCTAACAGAAGGCCGAAGGTTTTGTGCCAACACTGACTGGTATTTTGAACTGTTCATAATTCCCTCCACCCCAACAACCCCAAAGCATGATGCTGCCACCACCATGCTTTACTGTTGGTATGGTGTTATTTAGGTGATGTGCAGTGTTGTTTTTGCACCATATATAGCTTTTGGAATCATGTCCAAAAAGTTCAACCTTGGTTTCATCAGACATCATAACACATTTTCCCCACATGCGGAGATTTCAGATGTCTTATTACAAAATTAAGCTGGGCTTGGATGTTTTTCTTCGTAAGATAAGGCTTCTGTCTTGCCACCATACCCCATAGCCCAGACATATCAAGAAAACGGGAGATTGTCGTCACATGTACTACACAGCCAGTACTTGCCAGAAATTCCTGCAGCTCCTTCAGTGTTGCTGTTGGCCTCTTGGCAGCCTCCCTGACTAGTTTTCTTCTCGTCTTATCATCAATTTTGGACGGACTTCCTGTTCTTGTTATTGTCACTGTTGTGCCATTTTTGATAATGATGGTCTTCATTGGGTTCCATGGTATTCTTTTGTAGCCTTCACCTGACTGATATCTTTGAATAATGACATCCCTCTGATGCTTTGGAAGCTCTCTGCAGATCATGGCTTATGCTGGAAGATGTGGCTACAAAAATGTCGGGAAAAGCCTATTAGAGCAGCTGAACTTTATTTGGGGTTGATTAGACGCACTTTAATTGGCGACAGGTGTGTGCTGACTCCAGTTTAATATGCGTTTGAATGTGATTGGTTGAATCTGATCACAGCCACATCCCCAGTTATAAAAGGGTGTGCACACTAATGCAACCACATTATATCAGTTGTTTATTTTACTTCACCTCCCTGAAAGATTTGTGTTTGTTTTTCAATTGCATTATACAGGTTATAAGTCACATTAAAGGTGGAAAAAGTTGCGAAATTATTTGTCTTGCTGTCATTTTTTTTAAATCAGGAAAACCTGGCATTTGTACAGGGGTGTGTACACTTTTTATATCCACTGTATTCTTATCGTCAGTGTGTTGTTGTAAGATGCAGATTATGAACATGCCAGTCTCTCTCTTACTTGCGCATTGCATAACAGTTTAATAGTATTTATTTTCTAATAACCTTGAGAGTGAAAATTGGAGCGATCTATGAGTTGCTGTATTCAGAATCATGTATGTGAAGAATAATCATGAGGATTTGATAAATCATGAGGATAAATCATGAGGATTTGATCAGGTCAGGTCATGGGAACAGCTGGCACACATTACATGTAAAAGACTCACTGAGTGTCATTCAGAAACCTGTTTTGCAGGTTTTTTTTTTCAACATCGTTATTTTTATATTATTATTTTTTCTGTTGTATTCTCACAGGTTTTGGTTCTGGCACCAACAAGAGAGTTGGCTATTCAAGTGGCCAAAGACTTCAAAGACATCACTAGGAAACTGTCTGTTACATGCTTTTATGGAGGGAGTTCATATAATCCTCAGAGTAAGTTGATGTTGATTCTGAATAAATGAATTCTATTTTAGGAATTATGTTGTTATGTTTGATAGTTATCCATGTTATCTGGTAATCTTTTTTTGTGTGTGTGTCATTCTTAGTTGATGCAATTAGAAGTGGTATTGATGTGCTGGTGGGAACACCTGGGCGAATTAAAGACCATCTCGAGAACAACAAACTGGACCTGTCCCAGCTGAAGCATGTGGTGCTGGACGAAGTGGACCAAATGCTTGACATGGGTTTTGCGGATCAGGTGGAGGAGATTCTTTCCACCTCATATCAAAAAGGTAAGCTGCAGTTTGTTCAGCTTGCTGCATGTTTGTGAATTCAGATATAGCTACTAGTGTCCAGGGAGCAATCCTAAGACTGATAGCAACTATACAAAGAATCTGAGATTTGATACAGGATGTGTATTGAGGTATACTGAAAGAATGCTGAAATATGGTGAAAAGGAATATTAACATTTTTGGCCAAAGTTAGTATGGTGGTGTATTTGAAACTGAATTGTTTTGCTTATAGACTCGCCAAGCAACCCACAGACTCTTCTCTTTTCTGCCACCTGCCCGCCATGGGTGTACGATGTCGCCAAGAAATACATGCGGCCTCAGTGCACACATGTGGACCTGATTGGCAAGAAAACCCAAAAAGCAGCCACAACTGTTGAAGTAAGTTTTGTGTTCCATTATGCTTAGTTTTACTTTTTAGAGAGAGTCTAGCTACTCTCTGTCAGGATATGTTTCCATGATCAGGGATTCCTAATCTTACTTCATATTTTGAAACCTTTGCAAACATTTGCAGTTCTAGGCATCTACCTTTATAAATATGGAAATTTTTTTGACTGCAGTTGTTTTTTTTTGTTTGTTTGTTTGTTTTGGTTTTGTTTTGTTTTTTTTGTTTTGTGGACATTGTTACTACAGTTTACTAGGCTCCCCCTTTTCATTCTCCAAACCAACATCACCCCTCCTACTGCACAGCATTATTTTGGGGCACTATGATTCCAGACTAGCATCTCTGTGACATGACAGTAGCTTGAGGTATAGCCGGGCTGGGCTATGCTGTAGGCACCGTCTCTGTGTTAAATCAGACAAGTTTTTTACTGCTGATTGTTGCGGACTTCAAATCTAATTTGTATCAGGAAAGAGGCCCAAAAAGATTCTGTTAAAATCCTGTCCTGATTTTCTTTTTTTCCGGCCCTTGAGTATGACTCAAGTTTCACAGCCCAAAGACACTTTATCTAGAAAGCATGAATGGGCATTAATATTATTAGAGGTATATGGATTACTTTTGTGATGTTTATGTCTGAACATGGGTACAATTAATTGGCAGGCATTGCATGACATTTTTAGCATAACTAATGAGAAAATAATATCTAAAAATATTGGAACTAAAATTTTTCTGCAGGATGTTGTTTTCAGACCATGGTCTGAGACGGTGTCAGCAGTCATTTTCCTGTCTGATTTAAGACTGAATGACATAAATGTTAATCTGATGGTTAGATGCTTACAGGTTGGGTCACAGTAGTTTATTTCCTTGTTTTTTACTGTAACAATGAAAAACGTTCCTTGTGATGTAAACAGGTGCACTTACTGTGCTTACATCAAATATGAATTTCATGGCAACAAGCTTGTTTGGCTGGTTGATGGTAGTTTTCCTTCCTCGTTCTTTCTTTAAAAAAATTCCCCTTGAGGAAACTTCTCGGTAGGGTTGAACCAGTAATGATGATTATCTGTCATATCTTATTGGGTTGGTATTTACCAGGGATCTTAAAGCCAAAAATACTGACGTGAGAAATCACGATAAACTCTTAATTATAGGTGTAGACAGTTAGTAGTGTAAGACTGAAAGGACCCAGGCTTTGCTTTTTAAGGTGTGTTCTTGAACTTTGGCATATATTAATGCATGTATTAATGATAAATATTTCAATCGGTCAACTTCAATCGATCTAACGCCATAAAATTAAAAGGGTGACCTTGAATATTACCAGGTAGTTTACCAGCTAAAAACACAAGAATGGGATGGTATAAGAGAAGAGAGATATATCATGTCATTTATTCACCTTTCTCATTGGCACAAGCAAGTGGCGCTTTAACTAGCCTGTAAGAAGTTGTGAATTCAAATTAGGTACTTGGTGCATATACTGTAGATTGCCACAAAACTATCTGAGCAGAAGGGACTAATTTCCTAGATATGGTTTCGTCTCAGATGTAATACCGCTCTTCCCATCTCTCCACCACATCTCATGTCTCATCTCCATTTTCCTTTCCAGCACCTGGCCATAGCCTGCCACTGGTCTCAGAGGGCCGGTGTCATCGGAGACGTTGTGCGAGTGTACAGCGGAAGCCACGGCCGCACCATCATCTTCTGCGAGACCAAGAAAGAGGCCAATGAACTTGCCATGAACAGCGCCATCAAACAGGTGGCCGACAAGCGCCTTCTATCTAAATAGTCTGCTAGAATGAGGGAGGACAGACTAATATTGCTGTTCATTTATTGGTCTGATATGTAGTGCACATTTAACCCATTGTTAAGGTTATAGCATAGTACTTTTATGCTTCTGCAATTAATTCTGCGTTGAAAGACGATAAAAAAAATGTAAGTTCTTTTTTTTTTCTGAACTGACACATCTATGGTTGAACCTGACAGACTGGCTGATTTATGCTAGTGACCAGCGGATTAAGCCAATTAAGTCTTTGAGGGTTCAGGCCTTGGGCTAAGAAAGAACTAGGTCAGAGCTTCGCTAATTTATTAGAGATTTTTAATCATTATAGAGATTTTGAATCATTGACTATTTTTGTTCGATGAGACCAATCAGGTGTCATTAGTCAGTGGGTAAAGGTGGTGGTCTCTCCAGTCTTTCCTGTGTGTGACACTTCTTTGACTGTTCAACAGAGTTGTCAGTCCCTCCACGGAGACATTCCTCAGAAGCAGAGGGAGATCACGCTGAAGGGCTTCAGAAGTGGTACCTTTGAGGTCCTAGTAGCCACCAATGTCGCTGCACGAGGACTGGACATCCCTGAAATTGACTTAGTTGTGCAGTGTTCTCCTCCCAAGGTGTGGTACTGTTTCCTCCCCCAAACATACTTGTGTACTATTCTTGGCGTCAAGGCGTGGGCAGATAATTACGTTGTTAAATGTGAAGCATGGCTTGGGTAATACTGATGGTAGCTTTACAGTAGTGTCACATATTTCATGGTATTCAATTGCCAATTGAAGCATTAAGAAAAGAAAATGATGCCCAGTCGGAATGTTGCGGAAAGACAGGCGTTCCAGTTAAGAGCATCAAAGGAATAAGGGTTTCTTTTTGTTATGATTTTACGTTTATAAATTTGTTTTTGTTTAGATTTTATGTTTATTAAAATCATGTCTTGAAGTGGAGAACAAACAGAATTCAGGAGGGATAGAAAGACATCAATTAAGAGACAGTCAAAGACTAATATTAGAGAGGGAAAATATATGCCCATTCACATTAACAACGTTTTACTTCATTCCCAAACAACTTCTGCATTTATATCACATCAAACGGCCAAATGGAATATTAGAACAGAAACCCTAATAATCAGTTTTGAAAGGGCATACAGACTATAGGCTAGTAAGTAAATGTTGTACCATTCTCTGTCTTCAGGACGTGGAGTCCTACATCCATCGCTCTGGCCGAACAGGTCGTGCCGGCAGGACAGGCGTTTGTATCTGTTTCTACCAGCGCAAAGAGGAAGACCAGCTCCGATACGTCGAACAGAAAGCCGGCATGACCTTCAAGCGGGTTGGCGTGCCCACAGCCAATGACATCATTAAATCGTCCAGCAAAGATGCTGTAAAGTGAGTATGCAGAAGGGTCGGCATTTGGGTGGCATTGCTTGGTCAGGAAGAGGTTCAGAAAACCAAGTACCTGCTTTGCAGGCAGATCTTGAAACAGTCCCTCAGTGCAGTTACTTGTAAACAAGCAATCAGGTTTCAGTAGGATTGCTTCATGTCTGTCCCCTGCGTTTTCGTAGTGTGCTATATATGTGTAATGCACAGAAATTGAATGTTTCCACTGTTCTCCTCAGAACACAAGAAAAGAACTTCCCCATGACATTCCAGTAGTTTGCCTTCTCCAGTAGCTTAATTGCTAATGTTAGTGTGTTCACTCTGGCTGGCTGGCAGGTTCCTGGACTCGGTTCCTCAGGCTGCAGTAGCGTATTTCCGGGAGGCAGCAGAGTCACTGATCCAGGAGAGGGGGGCGGTGGAGGCCTTGGCGGCTGCCCTCGCTCACATCTCTGGGGCTACCACCCTGGAACAGAGGTCCCTTATCAACTCTGATGCTGTGAGTTTGTGCGTGCGTGTGTGTGTGTTTGTGTGCGTGCGTGCGGACGTGTGTGTGTTTGCGTATGTGTGTGCATGTCAGGAGCAGAAGTGAAGATACGTATGTCAGCGTTTATGATGATGCCTACAGTTTGTGTCTCTGAGTTGTAGCTTTGTACAGTATTTTGTTGATTGACTGCCTGTCTGTGCTTCACTCTAGGGTTACACAACGATGCTCATGACCTGCTCTGTTGAGATGCACAGCATCGGCTACGCCTGGCGCAGCCTAAAGGAACAACTGGGGGAGGAAGTTGACAATCAGATCCAACGCATGACTTTCCTCAAAGGAAAGAAGGTAAGACACTGAAATGGCCTTCATTGAACATTAAGACAAATGTACGATTTCAAAGTGGTGATTCATGTAAAAATGTCCTGATTTGTTTTGCTACTGTAGGGTGTCTGTTTTGATGTCCCAGCCGACAAAGTCAAAACCTATCAGGTATGAGAAACTGTGTGTGTGCGTGTGTGCATGCATGCTTTGTAGGGAAGAAGAGGGACCTGGGGTTGGGGGTCAGTGTAAATGGCTATCTTGTGTAGCTGGAGAGTGACAAATGTTTCGAATGCAAGTCTATAAATGCCACGCGTGAGCACACAAGCTCATTCTTCAAGCAGACTGTAGAGGACCACTACACAACAAGTTTGGGAATGTGAGGCTTGGAAGTCTTCAAATTACACAACAGCCCAACCGCTGTGTTTTCTTGCCTTAACACGTCCGATACAGAGTCCATGTCGAGAGCCACTAGTACTAGTCGTGTTTCCGCTGGCTACAGTTCAGCCTGGCCACTTGTCATTTCAAAAAGGCACAATCCACCCAAAGTAATGTCTCTACTGGGATACACAGATTTAAACCTTTCTCAGCTATGAGTAATAGGAGACATTAAAGTGGTTTTCATAACTGTTTGGGCGTACTTTGTAGGTTGATGATGACGTTAGCAGACCGGTGAAATAACTTTTTTTTTTTTTATCAGTTTCGAACTGTGCCCTGTGAGCCACTATGATCTCAGTCCTTTCCATTCTGAAAGGCCTCACAGTCCTTTGGTGTGGAGACCCATTGTCCTGCAAGTAGGGATACAGATTGACAAGTTTGAGCATTTCGGTCATTGAACTACAGAGAGAATGTCGGGAGCAGAACAGTAGAAAGAACTTTGACAAAACTCCAAATAGAATGATAGAGTACAGCAATTTCCTGATTATTAACCGAGGTTAATACATTGATTTTGTCAAATTTCTTCATCTATGAGGTTAATACATGGGTGAGGCTATATACAGAATTGCATTTCTTTTTATCTTTCCACTTAATCTGATCTGATTGTGATTTAGTAGGTAATACTGAAGAACAGAGGTTAATACATGGGTGAGATTAATACAAGGGTGAGGTCAGCACATGGTTCTGTTTTTTGTTTGCATAAAACCACTTACCTGAGGTTTATACATGGCGTGGCTATATTCGGAAAATTACTGTAATGCAACATTACGTAAATGCAACATCACGAGTCTGTCTCATATAGTAAGCTGAGGGTTCTGTGATTTTGAATTAGACAAGGTAAGAATGACAAGAAAAACAAAACAAAAATTGAAGTGTTAATGTGCCTTAATGTGTAGTGGGGAGTAAAATATACTTTGAAATTGGGTGTCATGGGATGAAGCATATTATAAAATATAAACCAGTCATTAATTAAATATTTGTGAAATGATTTATACTTGATCCATTGCTGGTTGCTTGGGCTTAGCAGACTATTAGAAGGTGATCTAGTGCTGCTGTATTCATGTTTTGGAATCTTTGCTGTCTATTCAGAATGATCAGGTCCTCTAAACAAGACAGTGGAAATCACAAATATTCCTCATCCCAAGAGAGTATGTATGTCTTGCTCAAAACAAAAAAATGATCCCTTTTTGTGCACTTGCAGGACTCCTGGACAGACGGTCGCCGTTGGCAGTTAAGCATCGCCACGGAGCTGCCAGAGATGGAGGAAAGCATGCGTAACCGTGGTGACCGAAATTCAAATGGCTTCGGTGGTCGATCTTTTCAGGGCGGTGGTAGGGGTGGCGGTGGTGGTCGTGGATTTGGCAACAGAAATGGCAACATGAGAAGGGGAGGAGGAGGAGGTCGAGGAAGAGGGGGTTTCGGACAGAAGCGCAGCTTCAGTAAAGCCTTTGAGTAAGCAAAGGCCCACACACACATTTGGACTTGAGGTGTCTGTTGTCAGCTCCTCAGGCTGGCAATTTGTGGTGTTTTGGGGGGGTGAAATACTCCATTCTGGAATGTTCCTCCCTGAAATGTTCGTACTATGAGCTGATTGCTTTGCAATTTGGTATTGATATTGTCACTATTTAAAAAGCCCATTCACTTGAATGTGATGAATTCATTAAACCTGGTCTTATAAGAAACCCTGCTGTTGCGTGCATCATTTTACCTCATTATTCCAATCAGGCTGTAGGAAGTTTTCAGGAAGAGCGTTTGTGTTATTATGACAAAAACAGACATGTTATAAAACTGAGTTTATTTAAGAAAGCAAACAGTGTTGCCACACACTAAAGAAGAAATTGCACCATACAGAAAGTGAAGTCAGTTTTTTTTGGCTTCATTCACATTATAGCTAACTATTGGTTATAGCATCCGGATTTTAAACTATTACATTACGTATTCTCCAAGTTGACCTTGGATGATTGTGCTGAACTGGTTGTCCCTTTGTAATGGGCATGCAGGACTGTTCATGGGGTCACCTGCAAATAGACATTATAGTTAAGAGGGTATTAATCACATAGGAGTATCTTTAGTGTTTCAAACATAATTACCTCTGAGTTTGTTATAATTGAACACTATTTTAATTCACCATTCACCATCATCAAATTTGTTTACAGGCTTCCATACATTGCCCACTTGTTTGAATTCACCTGTGTGTATTTACAAGATGAATAGGTGGATGATACTCTTCAAAATGAAAAGACAGATGGACTCTCTCATTTTAGTAAATCCCAATTGCAGATGAATTTTGTGTGTCATCGCTAGAGTGTTAGCAGGTCGTACTCACAGAAGCTGTCCATCCATGCTGAGTTTGCTGGTCTCCAGCAACGGTCGAAGTCACTGTTGGGGCTCCAGTGGTCCATGCTTTTGAGGTGATCGACTATCTGTTGAAATTAACATTCCATTTAAATACAGTTTACTTCAATATTGTTTATCTATCTTTGCAGTGAACATTATCAGGGACAGCAAATTCTCCTTTGAGATTTGTTGGAAAACATTTATTTACATCTATTAAAAGCTGCAGAACAAAATTTTAGGGTTCAGTAACAGTAATGCACAGTGTTACGTCGACACACATATAAACAAAACTTTCTGGCCATACCCAACAGGTACATGGGTAACAAACGGATCTTTGGAAGGGGACCACAGATAAGGTTTAAGACTTGCCTTCAAGACAGCCTCTGCTTGCTCCTGATCGTCGCTTGAGACAAACTGACCATCTGAGGGAAGTTCAGAAAAGCCGTAGTGTGATGGGCAATGTGGTTTCAGGACTGAAGAAGTAATTTACGAACAGTTGTATGCCCTCCTACCGTGTGCTTCAGTATTGAAATGTGTCAGGGAATGGAAGTTGTCTTTGGACGTGTCTTCTTCCTTTATGGGGTTGAATGTGGAGAGAAACTCTCTTCTGAAGAGTTTGTTTGTTATCAGGTCAGGATCATCTTTTCTGTACTTACAGAAAGCCTCTGAGAAAACATGAAAGCAAAGTGTTACAGAGCAATTGAAATAGGGCTGCCTCAGGGTACAAGACATTTCCTTGGATATACTGTTCAAAAATAATGCCATGTAATGGCCCACTTCAACTTGTTTTGGTAGCAGTCCTATAACAAGAAGAGGCAGGCCTGATATACCGATGTTTCTCTGTGAAGGGGTTGAGACACCAAAGCTGCATATTATAACTGAAAACCTTGAACATGGTGACCCCTGAATGCTATCACACTTTGGCTTTGAAGTTTACTTCAGCCCCACAGGCCTTCTGTTAGAATGTCAGTGATGCCTATCTGTGTGTTCTGCCTTGCTAGAGAGTGATCCTTGGTATTGTGCAAAACCTGTTGCAGTCTCATAAATAATGGCCTACCTGTGAATCTCTCCAGTGGAGCGGTTGTGACTGTTGACAGAGTGGGAATACGGCTCTTAATGTCAACATCAGGCTGCTGCAGACCTTTAGACATACAACATACAACAACTTAAAACATACAACATATTAATCTCCATCTGCAGGATGACTAGTAACTTCTGGTGAAATTGACTCAGAAGTTGTACTTAATGGAAAAAAGCTTTAGTCATCCATTTTCTCATAAATGGATTTTTTTGACTGAAAGCTTTGCAAATACCTTTTGTTTATGTTTTGGACAAGATGTAATGCATGTACAGGAAACTGATGAGCAAAATTGGGCTGATGTTCAGTACTTGCCTTTCCTTCGTCTCTGGCTCTTGGTGTTCGGGAGCATGGCATAGACCCTGAAGGCATTGCTCCCTTTCTTCATGCTTTTGTCGTGCAACTCTCTCACATCTGGCAAAGAATTGAGAGCGCAACGGAAGTTTGCTTTCCATGTCTTTGGGTCTGGCTTGTCTATGCCCGGTTTGTGCCTGCCTTCGGTACATGGGAAGAAACATTGACTATGAAAACAGATCTCTAGTGATAGGACACCTATTTCTGTTTGAGCATGCCTGTTCTGGCATTCTGTTTTTTTTTTTTTTTTTTTTTTTTTTTAAATGAAGTGACCATGGTACACCTAATCTGGTCAATAAACATCCACAGTAAAAAAAAAAGTAAAACAGGCATGCGTTTCATTCTGAGGTTTGGAGGAAACCGTGCCATTTGTTTTGTTCATGACCATTTTTGTGAGACTTTGCAGAACACATCAAAACACCATGGAAGATTCATTGTTTTGATGTTGTGAAGCTTTACTGCAGCTTGTCTCTATCTGACTTGATTGGAACTGTTTCAAGGCTTTCAGAATGTTGTTTTCGTTGATATGGAATTTTGGTTTACCACAGTGCATGCACAATCCATCGCATCTATGTTGAAAGTTGAAATTCAAGATGCCTTTATATATTGCCCCTTGACAAACAGTAAGGCATGCAGTCAGGCATGTTTTCATGTCATCTCAAGTTTGTAACAATTTGGTAGCAAAATTAGAAATAGTCTGATCTGTTGGAAATACGGTTGAAGCCTTCCTCTTCCTGTCATGCAAAGCCAACTGACAAATACACATAGTACAAATATATATTGCAGGTACATTTTGTATCTGTTAAGTGTCATAACATATGTCTGTTCAGACAAAGGGAAGGGAAAAGACGAATCAGGAATTCAGTTTACCAGGACTGAAAAACCTTAGTGGTCAAAAATAGCTCTCAGTTCAGGTCCAGTCATCTGGTGTAATATGCTGAGATGATGTCCGTGATTGACACTGAAACTGTCAGTCCTTCACTAATTACCTTGTTTGTTGATTTTTATTTAATGGTTGTTAAACAGTTGCACATGGATACAAGTAGAGTGTTTATTTCTCACAACCTGTTCAGGGACATCCTTTCTACGTTGTTGTTATACAGCATTCTTTTAGCTGTCCAACAGTGGAATTATGAAGCCATACAAGAAAATTTTAGACTCACTGTCACAAGCACACAACTCCACTCTGATGGATAGGCGTGCTTGCTTTGGCTTGGAAATGTGATATGTACTCATGCAACTGTAGCTGCATCCTTAGACAGCACTCTTTGAGAAGGTGTAATTAGAGATCCTTGCCTCTCACCATGTGTCTGAACTTGCCCCTTACCAGTGTGAATTGCCCAGTTTCGAAAGAGAGTGGCGTCCTTGTCTATATTCCAACCATGTCGGGCAGCATGTTTCCATGGGATCTGGAAAATCCTGGCAGTCTGTGATCAGAGGGGATTAACATCTGTTAAACAACTGTTAAACCTGCACTAATCGATAAGAGACAACATAAAAGTGCTTCATCAAAATCAACTAATTGGTAGTCCGACCTTAACTTTATTCAAACATTCTATGCATTCTCTTCTATCATGAGTGCAGAATAAATACATTAATATATTTTTGTTCAAAGTAGTTCTAGTATGACCACTATCTTGTGCTCGAGGAAATTCTTCTGACTAGCATGGCTATTTGAATGAATATTTTACATTTTTACGGCTTACCTGATCCAGCCACACAACTCCAGGGTACTTCCCGGAATGAATCTGCTCCTCCAGCCAGGGGCGAAGTCGTAAGCGACCTTGATGCATCCTTGATTGGTGCCTCATTGGATCACCAGTTTTCCCCACGTTTAGAGTTGAACAGGACACAGTGCAGATTCAGTTTTGTTTTCCAGGGACTAATAAATCTTCACTCCATGAATAGTTGTCATAAATCAGTTTTTTTCACCCGAAGTACTTCTTTTGAAGAGAAGTTCAAAACCAGGCAATAGATTACCTTAAGAGAATAATGAAAAATGATTAAGAGTAAAACAACAACAAGCCACATAAGTGAATAGAAACAGCCCAAAGTGTTTTTTTGTTTGTTTGTTTGTTTGTGTTTTAAAAGCAGGTCTTACCTAAAAAGGTCTTACCTCCACCTTAGTTTGAAGAATTATCAATGTTTCCCATAAGCACTTGGGACATCTTAAAGCTTGAGAGATATGGAAAACAACTCGTGGTTGAATCTGTTCTCTTCCTCTTATTGGCCAGGCTGAGGGTGACAGTCTGTGGCTCACCTGCACTGACAGGTTTCCTCTGATGCCAGCTCTCTACCTGAGAATTTCTGATGAACTCAGACAAAAACTTACCCAGATCTTTTCTCTCACCTGTAGATCTCTCCTCCCACACACTATGATATGCTTGCATCTAGACAGACTCTTTGCTGCCCCGTCCCCCTGGCCCCCCGTCCCCCCCCCCCGTCCCCCACCCCCCCACCACGTGTAAAGATAAGGTGAGGGTTGTTGAAGTTTAAACACTATAGTACATTGTGAGCTCAACTTATGAGACAAAACTGTTTAGGTAACTGAAATTATATGTTCATAAATCATGCACACATCTACTTCATGTAAGTAAATTAAAGATTATGAACTGTGCAAGCACTCAGGTTAAGGTGTGGGGGCATCAGCATCTTGGGTTGGTAGAAAGGGTTCAACTATAGACAGCTTGCTGCAGAAGGGGCATCACTATCTACTAAACAAGGCAGTGCTTGGAAGGAAATTGCGTACTAAAAGCAAAGAGTAGGCCTAGACACACATCTTGTTGAGTGATATAAGTCACCTCATAGCAGAGGCGTAACAATGAGTACCCCACATGAGGCGGGGCACTGTCCCCCCCCCCTCCCTCCTCCCAGACTTAAACCCTGCCAATTCTACCCTATGACCCTACTGACCTACATCGCTTTTAGTTTGACTTTTTTTTTTATCAGCTTTTAGTTTCAGTGAACTTTTTTTTTTTTTTTTTTTTTAACAAAACATAGATTACCATTCTCCAGCTCTTCAATCCTATCCATGTGAAAATGCTTAGTGCAACAGATGAAACTATTCAATAGCCTATTTGGATTAGCTGTTTTACAAATATCAGGTATATAGGAATCTTCTTTTGTATAATCAATACAAACTGTACAAAAATTGTACAAACAATACTTTTTTATTTTATTTTTTTTTCATAAAATGTATTACCTTTGCCCTGTATTTTTCTTTCATGCTAAGATTTGATTGATAGAGTTGATAGATGTGTAAGGCAGCTGCATTCTTTTGCAATCTCTTTTCGCTTGAGGTCATCAAATGTTATCACATCATCAAGCATCACAGTGCAAATACATCTGACACACACTTGGCAAGTGTATCCAAGTGTATTACAATAGGTAAATTATTGGATTCTGTCTGTAGTCTAATAGAATGTGACACAATGTAGCAGTACGCTGGGCAGTGCACTGGGTTGTAGAATTTCTTGTAGCAATATTGTAACAATTGACCCATGTGTTTTCCACTTAAAATGAAATTTTTGTCACACAGAGAAAGGCAATAAAATGCCATGGTTTGTATTATGTGAATACACTAGGGTTATAGTCATAACTGTATCACCCAGAGGGTTGGGGAACCAAAAAATAAATGAATGACTTACTGAACATACAGTCAAGCCTCTGCTATGGTTATTTCAGTCTTTGTTGTCAGTAGTTCAAGGGGGTGAGTTAAAGAGGAGAGTAGCCTACACAAGATCTGTAATTATTGATGTCCAGGATAGAGTCTAAACTGTAAATCCATTGTTGTGTTCTCCATCTTTATAGCATGGCAAAGGAGACAATTTATATGCAGGGGTGCCCCATGTGTACTCAAAAGATTAATGATGCGTTATTCTTCCTCGGCATAAATTTGCTTCTCTTTAAGGCATGGCTTTGACTACCATCGAGGGCACTGAGGTCATGTCCTTTTATTCCTCATTTGTTTGTTTTCTAGAGCTGTCTACAGTCTCTAAGACACATCTGTAACTTTTCAAAATGAGAATGTTAGCTAAATATTGCAGAGTGTGTGCTTGCCTACTTCTCAAAACAAGAGCATGGCATTGTCCAAAAACAAATCATGGAGTGTGTGGTATTTAGAATGAGCACCTTGCGTAGGCCTAATTAATTGACTGAAATAAGAGCTTGAAAGTAGGTATTGAAATTACTCTGAAAATAGCCTAGAGTCCATAAGGCTAATTAAAAGACTACTACATGCCACCATGTGTGACACCGAATACACCAGAATACAGGGAATCAAATGTAGTTAATTACAGATTTCCCATGGAAGGACCACCAAACACCCTGACATACTTTGTCACAGCATGGCCACCCCTCCAATATCCCTGGCCACCCTTTGGCCACCCCATGTTAAAAGTTCTGTCTCCACCACTCTGCTACAAAATACAACATTTTGGACATCAGTATTTTATAAGCCTACTGCAGTAGCCTGACAAGCCAGACTATAACATCAGAATGTATAGTCTGGCCACAACCAGTAGGCCGAGCTGAGTCCTAGGGATGGAATCTGCAGTTGTCTTTCAAGCTGGATAGCACTACGATCAATCAGAGCAACATTGGCAAAACAGCAAATACATCCTTGTTTGAAATAAATGCCTTGAGTACCCTTTTTCTGCTCAACTCTCAAAGAAAAGCCCAGGTCTAACTCTTCCAAAGTTGATTCAAACAACCACTAACTTTTGGCCACTTAGTTGATTTGCACCATCACAGCCCATCATTATCGTGCTAAGAATGCCCAGCGACTCTCTACAAAGATAGAGCGTTGTGATTGGTCTTACCAAGCCTTTGTGAGAGCAACAGTAGGCTCTAACTGAGGCTCTAATGGTGCGTGGGTGGATCAAAGAGTGTGTCTAGATTTCCAGGTGCCTACTTTGCATGATAATACACTGAGGCTACAGAATACCTCCACCTGTTGACATTTAATGAAGCGAATGCATCTTACCTCATTTTACACACATTTATATTATTTTGAACCGTTTATAAATGTGGCTATGGATTGATTATCTTTGTAATACGTATTACCCCAAAACAAATATATTTTTAATGATAGCCCAATTACAAGGGCTCAGTTGGCCTCTTTGTTCATAAAAAAACTGGATAAAGGGAAAGAGACAGTTAGTTGTAGATAGTCAGGAGAAGAGAGGGAGATAATGAGGTTAACCGCTACAAGTGAGTGATGGATGAAGAAGTGACCCCCTGCCTACACATACACACATACTCGTACACACATGTGAACACACAAATAGATAGGAACACCAGCCAAGTAGATTTCAGACTCAAAATCATAATCTACAAATTAGTGACTGGTGAAAATGACATTTTTTGTGTCTGGTAGCGTGGAGAGTATAGAACAATATCTGTAAGCCAGTCAAAAGTCTTTCACAGTTTTTCTCAGTTTCACAGTTTTTGTCTCATTACCATAAAAGTCTGTAGAACCTGCTCTAGCTTCTTTGGAAGACTGGAACATTGGAACCTCCCACGTAGTATATATCAGCATGTTCAGAAGGAGGAGGAAGGAGTTCTTCAGCATGAGTAAGGACATGGAGGAGGTGGAAACACAGCCAGGGGACATGATGAAGGGAGAGAAGGCAGAAATGAATTTCAGGTGCTGTTATTATTCTTATTCTTATTATTCCTCCTCCTCCTCCTTCTTCTTCTTCTTCTTCTTCTTCTTATTGTTATTCACATTGTTTATGTCTGTATCAATGAAAAATATTTTAATAGTTCAACCATAGATTAAGATGGATATGATCTATGCCATGTTTAATCTTAAAAGGCTTGAAAATAGTTTGTTTTACTATTGCTATAGCCTATAGTGGTAAATAAGACTGATCATTCATCAGTCACCTTGTCTAACTAAAAATTCAAGATTTGGTTACAACTGATGCGGCACTGAAAGTTGCACAAAAGCTCAGGTGTGATGCTCAGCAACTGTTGCCTCCCACTGAGACTCTTATTTTATTTTGGTATCTCAGTTTTGACAGACTAATTCACAGCATAAAAGAATACTTCATTTATTGTTTAACTTCAAGCAACTGCAACCAATTTAGGCAAAATCTATTTGATTGCTGTGGAATCACTGGTTCTTTAACCTTTGATAAAAGAAATATTAATGTACAGTTTTCCTATATCATTTAATTACATCATAAAATCATCAGATATAGGATTGTTAACATAATTATTACAACTGCATTTTTTGGGGGAAATTTCCCACAGGCAATGTTTAGGCTTCAACTTCCTTGAATTATTACAGGAACATAAATTATTCATGAGTGTACCCTTAGTGGAATTTTCACCCGCCATACAGATGTCGTGCAAAGATTTTTTTGGCATCCACTCAAGAATGCTATCAGAATAAGAGCCCAGTACTCAGAACAAAATTCAGAAATTATAGGAAGGGCTTCTTTGTATTTGGTTCAGTGAGCATCAGCTATCTACACAAGTTTATTGCTGTCACGCTAGAAAATTGAAACTTCTATCGCATTATAATGTGAAAGTATATATTATATGATGATATATTGGTACATATGTCATTATTAAATACTTTCAGGCCATGAAATGATATTTTCACTTTATTCCACATTATTCCATCTTATGTTATGTAATGAGATACTTTGAAGGAAAGGGCGAAAAAATCATGTTATCATCATGTTATGATGTGCTAATGACGTTTTTTTTTACAGTGCAGTTGCATAACGTGATATTTACGTGTAAACAAATTTATCAGTCTGATCAGTCTGTCCCTGATCTTGTCTTCATGTCTAAGACGTATTAGTGTCTCCACAAGCTTGTGGCACTCAAATGAGCCATGCGAAATACTTTTAAGCATCCAACAATGACCTAGAAACAGCCACAGAATTTGACATTGACATAACATTGACATAACATTGACATAATGTCAAAAACACTTAAGCACCATGTTGACCAGATATATGCACTGAAGGTAAAATGCAAATCAACTGGTGTCAGGCTGGCCTTAGGTCTACTGTATTACATACAATGCAATTGAATGCATAGCCCATTATTCAACATGATTGGCCAGATATTTTCAGATAATTCGATTCAATGAATGTCCAACTATTAAATATTGTATTGACAGAAATTAACTGATTAAGGGTACTAGTATTGGTTATCTGTAATCATATTACCATGATGTATGATGTTTCATGTTATTTCATACAAATATGATAAAAACAAGCATGGAAAATCTGTGTAAATAAAATATGTATGTGTAAATGACAAAACAGATGAAAGTACTCTAATGTTCATGCTGAAGAAAGCAATGTTTCATAAATTATGTAAAATCCAATTTTGACTTTGACAAATTTCTTTCCCCAATGGCAGGAGATCCTGGGATTGTGCACGAGAGGTGCCCACAATCCAGGATGAACAGAAACCAAGAAAAATGTTGCACTGCATTTATTTACTGGTCACCTGCCTAACTGGCATCATCATGTTTGGGCTAGCCTTTCTGAGTAAAGTAAGGCATTAACTATGTTTGTCAATATTTCTGCACTATTTACTTGCTCAACATGCTGTCAACAACACAACAATATGTCTGACACCTAATGACAGACAAATGACTTAGCATGGTTTTAACCTTGTTTTACTTTTATTCAACAGTCATCATTTTTGCTCCTGATAACAATAGCAAGTCCAAATGGGATCACCATTACAACAAAGCCATATGCCTACCTCTTCATAGGCGTGCTTCTCACTGCACCCAGTGTGTTGAGTCTTTCCAAGAACATCTGGAAAATCTCTTTCAAAGATTCTAAGATTCCCGGAAGAAAAACGTTGCTATGGGTAACTGATGCTTAATTATGACAGGGTACCTAGAATGGACAGATGGAGTTTTCTGATGTCAAAATAGAATATATTCAACTTTAAATTGATCAAAAATATTTTGAAGTACAATTTTACAAGGCTAATTAAAATCTGGGTATTGAAATGGACCTTTTTGCTAAATTGCACCCCTTTGATGAACCACAATTGAAGTACAATTGCTTTCTGCTGTTTGACATCACATGTAGGTTTTGTTATAATTGACCCATGTTTTAGTGGCTATTTCTAAGTTCAAGATTTTCATGTGATGACGGGCACAACCCTGCCTCATGTCCATAAGGCTCTTTGGCCATGCACAACATCTCCTAATTCATCAAAGCCAAGACAAAAATGGTTTGGTAACACTTTCTATGAAGACCATATCTATAGCGCATTACACACTGACAACTTATGATCCCACATGGAACATTATAGCAACTTATGAGCCCTTACAACAGTTGATCATCCAGGTGTGTGCATAGAGGGGTATTAGTAGTCATAATGTATTATAAGCCCCATCAGCCAGCCTGTATTTTATAACCAGTCATGAACACTCATAACACCCTTGGATTTATAGGGCATTATAAGCTAGATTTATAGTTTTTTATAACTGTTGATATAATGCATCATGAAGCATTATGAGTGTAGTCATAATGCATTTTGAGTAATTATGATGCACATTATAGTTTGTTATGAATGCGCTCATAATGCGCTATAGATATGGTCTTCATAGAAAGTGTTACCAATGGTTTTCCATTCTATGTATTCTCAACTGTTCTGCACATTCAGGGATATCTGAAAAAAAATCTAATCATGAATATTGTGTTCATGACAATTTTGTTTCTCCTCCACAGGTGATCTCAATCAACATACTTGTGTCAATGGGAGCTGCTGTTCTTGCTCTTGTTACAATGCCACACTTTGACATCCTAACAAATGTCATGATACTGAACAGCGTAGGTGTGCTATCTGCTGTCTGCCAGGTAGTTGCCAATGCAAAAGCCAGAGGTAGAAAAAGATTTTCCTTTGTCTCCATAGGTGCGGTTCTTTTATTTCTTGCTGGGTATGTCCTGTTTGCAATAGCCTACATCAGAGAAGCTAGACCGCAGCCATTCAATAGAACTGCCTTATTGGTTGGGCTAGCAATTGCAAGTACAGTCTGTGCATCTTGCAACTGGTGGGAAAACTATTCCAGCCTGTTTAACATTAAATTTTTTAAAGATGTTACTGACGATGTAGACAAAGCCAGAAACATGGTAGCAATAATCTCGAGCCTCATTCGAATAGCAGTTACTGCAGTAGTGTTAGGAATCTTTGTGTGGCTCTCTGACCTGGAATGGAGATCTGTTCTATCTGTCTCACAAAAGGACAAGGTAACTGTCTTGAGCCTGTTTGCCATCCAGGCCATTGCCTCTGCGTTATGTCGCTGGTTTGCAGTTGCTGCTTGTAAAATGAATGCCGTCCGCAGCAGCTTTGTCTTTCCTATGTGGTTTGTCTCTCCGACGGTGTTGGCATCGTTTGCGTTGTTCATCTGGGTCTCCCCCCACAGGTTCAATGACACAACTACTCAGTTAGTAAATGACTCCTTCCCGCTTTACTGCCAGATATACAGGGTTGTTTATAACTCATCTCACTTAGTCAACACCCAAATTTTGGATGCCTTTGATTTAATGCGTTCAGACGTCACCTATAGCCTGTGTGCACGGCCCATGTTCTATGAAGGGGATGTTTATGGCTATGGGCTCCTGGCCAGCTCTTTGATCAGCTGGTGCCTGGGCATGGTGCTGTGCACCATCTACATCATCTTCTTGAGGATTGATCGCATCCAGAGGACGCGGGACTTGTTTGTGCTAAACCTCTATGAGGCAGCCTTCATTGACCAGTCGATGCTTCTCAACACAAAATTCAACATTCCCAAGCTGAGAAAGGAAAACGTCAAGTATGTACACACTACTACTTGTAGGCAATAATTAATTTATACAGTATCTTCAAAGTGTATCAGATATCAAGTAATAAACACAAGTGTTATGATTTCATGAAAAGTGTCACTTTTACTGACAGGGATAAGGAGATGATGACCATCTTTTTGTGCGCTACCATGTGGCACGAGACCAAGGATGAAATGATGAAAATGCTAATCTCCATGTTCAGGTACATCGCCCCCTGTATAAAAAAAGAAAAAATTATAGACTGACTAAGGCCTATATTTTTAATGATGTTTTTTGCAATCATTTGCTCTTTAAAGGTTGGACAAATTCCGGCCCAAGAGAAATGACTTTAAAGACGTGTGTTTTGAGTCTCACATCTACTTCGATGATGCCTTCATACAAGATGGGGATCAACGTGCCGTGAATGAATACGCTGAAACTTTCGTGGAGGTGGTCAGAGAAGTATACTTGTAAGGCTAGCTCCAGCTGTCTCTGTGATTACTGTTAGCAAAGCTATGAATACCAACATTACTAATTATGACGGAAACCCAAGAATTTGTACGTCATCATACATGTGATGATAATATACATCATACATTGCAACTTGAAATCTTGAATTCTTGAACCCTTGAAAACTGTGCAAATCCGTGATGGGTCTGCTCTGTGCACAAACCTTGTGCTACCTTCCTACAGATGAAGGCACAATGAGAGAGTACACCTGTACAGAGAGAGAATTCCCTCACAGTTTTGACTTCATATCCCGACTCTTAGTCTGAGGCACGACAGCAGCTCAGACCAACTTTATTTGAACAAGCGAAATACATGTACTCAATTTTATGGGGCAGAACTACATGCCTATGCACGTTTTCATAGTTGAGAGAATGAGCGCGCAAATGTAGTGATTACAGGACTTCAAGACTTAGTCTACTTGCACAAAGGTCCATTCATCATGCATCAGACTTTTCATTGATCAGGAGGGGAAAAAAGATGTGTGCAGCAGTTGTTGGCATTTGCCATAGACTACATGATGACGAATGGACAAAAATTACAGTTAAATCAAGTTTTCATTAGTACTGGTATTTCAGAAAATGATAATGAAGAAGATGACTGGAAACAAACTAGTAGAGTTTAAAGCCAGAAGTATATGATGCTTAGTTGGTGTTGCTGGGAATCCACTGAGAACTAATTTTCCATTTCTAATTTCTGCAATTTCTAAATTGAAAAAAGACAGTTGTAAATGTTTTTATTGCTCTTTATTTCTTCATCTGTATTCTCTGCGGCTCCTCATCTATATTCTCTCTCTCTGTCACACACTCACTCAGGGGTCACACCATAAAGAAATGATGAAGAAATTATTCATTACTATGAAGAACTATGCTATAGCTATATGCTATATGATAATTTTGTGGTAAAATGTTGCTGCCTACCTTAATAATCATGGTCAGGACCAATTCATAGTCAATTCAAGAAACATCAACATCGAATCGTGTACATTTTCTAGATTTGATGCGCGGACATTGCAAGGCTAAGCCATGCGCTATGTATGTAGCTATTGCTACATATCTTGCTTATATCTTATATCTTATATATATCAATTGCTATCTTTGTCTTTGTACATATAGAATTTTCAGTGAAGAGGACAAAAGCACATTCAGGGAGACAAAGCCACTTCCAACACAAAAAATAATACCAACACCCTATGGTGGCCGACTGCAGTACACGCTACCCCAAGGCAACACTCTAATAGTTCACTTCAAGGACAAACACAGAATTAGGCATAAGAAGAGATGGTCACAGGTAATTTATCAGTCAACACGTCTTTGGATGTCTTTCTCTTATGCTCTCTCTCTCTCTCTCTCTCTCTCTCTCTCTCTCTCTATATATATATATATATATATATATATATATATTATACATTGTATGCAGGTATGTGTGTAACAAATGATACTTTTCTACTTTTCTATCTAGATAATGTACCTATACTATCTCCTGGGATGGAGACTCCATAGGAGATTTTATAACGACTATGAGAATGGAACTCCCAGGATAACCGTGGAAGACAGTCTGGAGGTGGGGGACAGAGCTGCTCATATTATGAGACTTCATATTAAGCATCTAGTGAAAGAGCATGTGTTTATCTTGTAGTAAACCTAAATCTTAGGTAAAACACAGTAACAGTAATAATATAATAAAAAGTCCGCTCCATGTGTATTTAGCGGCTTTATGTTTTGATCATCAGAGAGACAAAAGGAACACCTATCTTCTGGCTTTGGATGGGGACACTGACTTCCAGCCCTCGGCCGTGATGCTACTGGTGGACCGGCTCCGGTTGTACCCTGAGGTGGGGGCTGCTTGTGGTAGGATTCACCCCACAGGCACCGGTAAGACCACATGGGAACACAGATATGCGCTGAACACCAAAAGACCTGTAGCTGCTTGTCATTCAGATACCAAAAGTCTTATCTATTAGAACAGTGGTTCCCAAACTTTTAACTGTTTAAAAAACTGAGACACTACATTTTACTGAGCATGTGCTTCCTACACAGTAGCATAGACACCTATAAATGCACACTCAAAATCTGGATCGTAGTCTTCTGTGAATGTCCAGTGCAGACTGACACACAATCACTTGTGTCCTCCTCAGGACCAATGGTTTGGTACCAGAAGTTTGAGTATGCTGTGGGCCACTGGATGCAGAAGACAGCAGAGCACGTGTTTGGCTGTGTGCTCTGCAGCCCTGGCTGCTTCAGTCTCTTTCGGGCAGCTGCACTCATGGATGACAACATCATGAAGAAGTACACCACCACAGCCTCAGAGGCAAGCCACTATGTACAGTATGATCAAGGTAGTGTGTGTGTGTATGTGTGTGTGTGTGCGCTATGGCTACTGATAATCTTACAAAGTAATGAATTAATCTAATGATTATTTCATTATTAATTGAGCAGTTTGTTCTAAGTATTAGTAATTGGAGGGAAAATAATTTGTGTTTTTCAAATGCTTGGTGATAAGTGTTTTTCAAATGCCTTGCTCACAGTGTACTGATTTTTAGGTAATTTTTAGGTTACATCAGTAGAGCAGGAGACTAAGTTAGACGACGGTTAGAAAAATCAGGAACAGAGTTTTATTTACAATGATGTGCATCAAGGGAGAGTCAGCACGTTTCACATAAAGATCTACCAGCCGCTCTAACTACACATGGAAATACCCTGATTTTAAGTATAGTTCCAGTTTGACGTAAAGTGGCGTTGGTCATCCCAGTTGACGTAGCCCGCACTGAGTCAGACCATGATTAGCTCCAGCATGGATGCTGGAGCAGATAACCATTGACGCATGGGACAAACCTAGACAGTGCAAGCACCAATCTTAGGATTGCAAACAAATCCACATGGATTGGTGAGAATGTACAAATGTTGCAAATGTTGCAATTTTTTTAAATCGGCGCCAGTAGGGGGAGCTCTGGAGGTAAAAACTGCAGGCTTGCATAGTAACGTTTTAACTGGTCTGTGCATAAGTGTTTTGTGCTTTCTTCAAGGAAGGTATCCAAATCTTTACATAAGAACACCTTGATTACTAATTAATTTGCAGCAAAACCTTGTATATGAGGACAATTTTAAAAGTGTTTTGTTTGTATTTCCTTGAAAGGTGAGGACCGCTGGCTGTGTACTCTACTTCTGCAGCAGGGCTGGCGGGTGGAATACAACGCTGCCTCAGACTCCTACACAAACGCCCCGCAGGAGTTCAAGGAGTTCTACAACCAGAGACGCCGCTGGGGTCCCTCCACCATGGCCAACACCCTGGATCTGCTGGGTAGTGGCGAGCAGACGGTGAAGAAGAACAAATCCATCTCCACCCTCTTTATCCTCTACCAGACCTTCACCATGGGCGCCTCCATCCTGGGCCCAGCTACTGTCTGTCTCATGACTGCAGGTGAGGAGAACTAGTCTTGAGCCGGGATGGGGGTGAGGGGGAGCTCTCTAGCTAGAAGTCTGCCTGGGGTGGAGTCTCACATGTCCTTTTTGAAGTTAGTTTTCAAGCACAGGAGTAACATAGTTTTATAACGTAGATGATGCATGTTAATATGCAGAATGATGCTCCTAATTCATGCGTAATAAAATAAATACAACATAAGTTTGAATAAATAAAAAGAGACAAATAAAAAGTGTGAGAAAAAGAAAAAAATGGAATCTAAAATCTTTTGTCTATTCTATTTTTTTCTTCCAGGAAGCTTCAACTTTGTCTTTGACGTTTCACCGAATGTGTCACTTGTGCTAGCTATTGTCCCCCCCTCCATCTATTTAATTCTGTGCTACCACCTGAATTCCAACATCCAGATCAAAATTGCAGCCGTCATGAGCATATTCTACGCCTTTCTCATGACAGCAACCATTCTTTCGATCATTGGTAAGGCATTGGTTCTTGGCTCTGCATACTCGCACGCATGCTGTATGCACACATGCACACACACATACACACACACTCACTCACCCACACACAAACATACTCACTCACTCTCTCTCTCTCACACACACACTCACACTTTCTCTTCTGTGCAGGTGACATGGTTGAGGAGGGCACCTTCATGACACCTAGTGGACTCTTCTTCATAGGCATCACAGTCATGTACATCATCACTGCCCTGCTTCATCCTCATGAGTGCCACCTCATCATCTATGGCTTCCTGTACGTGCTCTGCATCCCCAGTGGTTACCTGCTGCTGGCCATCTACTCCATGGTCAACATGAACAACGTGTCCTGGGGTACTAGGGAGTCTGCCGCCCCGAAGCCCGCCGCTGGTGCTGGCGCCACGCAGACAGAGATCCAGAAGAAGGTCAGGTTCGAGAGGAGGTGCAAGTGCTGCAGCTTGAACATGCAGTTCCAGGTCAGCGAGGACCAGGAGGTGACCATGGCCGTGCCCATTAGTGCTGTTCCGACTGAACCTGTTTCAGAAGATTCTAAAGAGCCGCTGAAGGAGGAAAAGTAATTATACTGATATTCTTTTGGATCCAAAACAATAATTGGTTGGATTTTATTAACTTATTTTATTTTACATTATTTATTTTTTAGTGTTACACCAGAGACAGACCCAGATCCAGACGACTGTAAGTATTATGTACTTTTTAGAAAAGATATTATGATCACCATGTATGGTTCATGCATGAAATGCCTGATATGCATATTACGTGCTCTTTATTAGATTGGATTGCACAGCTCGTGAAAAAATCTGGAAAGGAACTGAAGCTTGAAAGAAAGCCTCTTAACAATGTAAGTTTCGAGACTAAAAATCCATAAACCTCAAAACTGTTCCTTTTTCACACTTCACTATACTGATCCTTTTAAAAATCTCAGTTTTTCTGAATAAGTATCTATACTGTGTAAGGAAAATTGTGTCACTGAAATTGAATCACTGTTATCCCAGGATGAAATTAAGTTTTGGGAAGGCCTCCAGGAACGTTACCTAAAACCCTTGGACGAGGACAAAGAAAAGAAGAAGCAAATTGAGGCAGACCTCAAAGACCTAAGAAACAAGGTTTACCTTATATTATTGATTCATCTATCTATCTAGCAATACATCCACCAAAATAATGTCATAATGCTGAAATGCCCATAGTCTAAAAGAGAATAAACTGAATTTCTTTACTTTATTGCCACCTACAGGCCACATTTGTCTTCTTCATCTGCAATGCCCTCTGGCTTGTAGCCACATTCTTCTTGCAGGAGATTGGAGGGTCTGTCAGCATCCAGATTCCCAAGCTTTATGCCAATGGGACAATAGATCCTGAAGGGAAAATCTTCATTGATCCCATTGGTTTAATGTTTGTCATTGGCTTTGCAACACTGTTGGTAATTCAGTTTTTCGCCATGCTGTGGCACAGGTAACTACACAGAAATTAGATTTTTCATGCCTTGTCTTTTGCTTATTACCTTGCCTACTATTATCAAAGGCAGCAACAGTCTTCTAGTGTCTACAGTCAAAACCTGTATTTTTTCCCCATGTTCCTCTAGAATCCAAACGCTGATCCACATCATGGCCTACGTAGGAACTGAGTCTTTAGTCGTAAAAAAGAACCTTAAGAGGTCTTATGAGAACCTAAATAATGAAAAGGTATTGAAAAGCATATTTTGATCTCCAAAACTCCAAACGTTTTGCTTTTTCATTCATAAAAGCATTTGGTAACATGACAAATGTCACTGCCACAGTGTACAAATTCAGTACCTAATACTGTGAATTCAACTCTTTAATGTCTTAACACAATGTTTTTCAGAATCTCCAGCACTTTCTTTGACAGTTCCATGAAAAGGGTAATCATCATTTGACAAACACACTAAGATACTAGCAAGACAGGAGCTGAGCCAAAAAAAGAAAAAAAAGTAACACAAAGATCAGCACAAGAACCTTCAGTCACACATAATGTACAGGCCAAAAACATGGCTTTATGAAGAATTATCTGATAGTGCTTGTATGTTAACTGAGATAAACCACGCCTAGGTCAAATATATATGTTGTAATTTGTGGTGTTGGTGTTGTTGTGGTCTTAATGTTATACCTTTATACTGTTTGATATTGGTCTAACTTATTTGAGTTTGATTTAATAGCACAATTCTAACTACAAACAAGAGACCTCAATGCACAGCTCAAGCACTTTATTATTGTTGGTTGGTATTCTTTGTTGCAATCTGTATAAGCCTTGTTTTTTTTCTTTTTTCTTTTTTTTTAAATGAGATTCACTGGTAATATAATGAAATGCACGACAAAATTAAGTCTGTTAAAGGGTCCTATGAACTTTCCTGTGTAATACAAAACATAATAATAATAATTTGTTGTACATGTTCTGACCAGACTATGACCACTTCATTTATTTTTATTTTCTGAAAGGAAATAAAGGAAGATCAAAGTTTGAAATGTCATGTGCAAATTATGTAAATTTGTGATCACAATCTGTAGACCCCGTTTCATTTTTGTCTATGAATGTTTGCCTTGGTAAAATCCCAAGATGAACACCTACCGCTAGCAAATTTAAATTTCCTCTGTAGGTTTGCCATTACAGCTCATTACCAATTCACCAAAAATCCAGGAACCAATCCCAACTGCTTCTCCAGCATGGGGTGGACATTAAATGATTCACAACCAATGATTTGTCTGCTTTGCTGCTTTTGGTTAAATGACGAATGCATATTTTCCTTCAAAATGAATGAATTATTGTAATTAAACCATCATTTACATAAATTACGCATTTGTTGCCAGAGTTGGGAGCTTAGAGGGATATTGTCAAAATTTGTTGGGAGTTTAAAGGGATGTTCTGGTGCATAGCAACCAATTGCCCAATTGCCCTATTGTTTGAGTGCTGCTGGTAGCAAAACAAATGAGAAAATTTGTTCCAAACGCGGCCGAAATAGCAAACCAGCAGCTAACACTAACTGATAGGGGCAAAGAAAAAACGGAGTTTCCTTGTCCCAGCTGGTTGGCATATAAACCAATTTTGCTATTTGGTATTTGATCTGTGTTGTATAGGTATTTAAGGAACTCATACATTTTTTTGGTTCGCATAAAACATTGACTTGCTGTTAATACACAGTATGACAGGAAATGACTAAATGCACGGCAAAAATGAACATTGTCACAGAGCTGCACAATCAAATAATGAGTGGCACTGTCAGTCAAAAGAGAAAAATCAGTTTAAGTGAGATTTGCCATGTTTGGGTGTGGTGCACAGACAAAGGTCAAGGCTCTTATGATGAGACTGGGATAGTTTCATGTGGAATCTGATATGATTCAGATGTAGGCTATTATCACTCCCTTTTTCAGATGAATCATCAGTCATCTGTACCTCTATACTACAGTAGGCTGGGCAGATAACACAGGCTTTACTGAAGTCAAAGATTGTACATTTATGCATTTTGTATGTACAGTGTTAAGAATTTACCTGTAAAATCACAGTACAGGCATCAAGGTTTCCAGAACTTTGCCATATATTTAATGTGTGATACAGTACTGTAATGTATTTTAATGTAACTTTGAGACTGCTGCATTACTAAAAGGTTGTATTGTACTGTACTATGTACAGTTTATTTAGTTTATTCAGTTTGTTTATTTAGTTAGTTATTTCATTTTTAGGTATGACATTCATTTAACAATTAAGAAAATGACTGCATTATGCAGTTATTTATTTCATTGTCTTTTTAGAATCCCAAAGTAAAATGAATCTGTAACACTCAAAAATGCTAGGCCACCTTACAGCACAACAAAGGCATTAAAATCATAAACACACACTATCACATAAACAAACACACTCCCTCTTCAGTTATTGTTTGTGAAAATTATTAAAATTATTACGCGTTTCATGGTAAAACAAAACAAAGAACAACAAAACACTGTATTGGGAAAAGAGTAATGTCATTGCTAAATCTTAAAATCCAGGATGTGTCCATGAACTGTGAGAATTTCTGTAGTTAAGCTGGTCGCCGCTAAGAGACACAGGTACACCCATACTCGCTCACAAATACAGCCTCACACACATTCATATACAAACGTGCACATACTTGCATATATATATTTACATTTATTTAAGTAACAGGTCAGGCAGAATTGTACACGTGGGTAGCAATAATGTAGTGCAGACCCACTCGGAGCCCATTAAATCTGCTTTACTTGACCTTTTTTAACTTCTTAGAGCAAACGGGGAATCTGGTTTTCTCACCGGGCCTATTCCCACGCTTCATAAGGGCGACATGAGATTCAGTAGAGTGTATGGCCTCACCTCGGCTTCGGCCAAGATATTTAAAGCAATTTTTCGGTGTATACAGACTTTTTTGGATGATTTTACATCCTTTCTTACGCAGGCTTATAAAGTGTTGTCCCAGCATTTTAATATTGGCTATTTACAGGCCTCCAAAGCAGTCTACAAAAAGTTTTTCTTGGAGTTTGACTGTTTTGTTATATCAGGGGATTTTAATTTGATTATAGATCATCATGAAAACACCAATGCCAAGGAATTTCTCACACTTACTAATAGCTTTCGCCTAACACAGCTTGTACAAGGAACAACTCACTGCCATGGTCATACCCTTGACCTTGTTATCACAAAGATTTTAAATGTCTCTACAACTGTTCTGGACTTGGTTTTGTCTGATCACTTCTGTATTTTCTTTGTTTGTATGACCCTCCCACATTCAGAATGGGTCTGTGACTGTAGCAGGGAGAATCATAAGCAATGACATCACTCTCCTCTGTCAGCATGCACTCTCACAGACCTTGAGTCAATCATCTGAATCTGTTGATGACCTTGTGAATATCTTTAATTCAGATTTGACTCAAATCATGGATGTGATTGCATGAAATGTAAAAAAGTCACTGGTAGACAGACAACGCCATGGAAACTAAATCTACCAGTTAAGTTACTGAAGAGAGAATGCAGAACGAAAATGATGGAAATCTACACTTAAGATTGACACTTAAGATGAAATTCATATAGAAATGCTTCGCTTATATAATTCTGAAATTGCCACAGCCAGACTATCTTTTTTCTCCTCCATTATCAACACAAACCTGAACAATGCTGGTGCACTATTTTCTACTGTGGAGAAATAAACAAATCCCCCACCACAGATAGTGCCTGAGGAGAAGAGAAGCTGATGGATGCAATAAGTTTGCGTCCTTCTACACATGCAAGATTGATCAAATTAGACAAAATATCTAATCTCAGCTGCAAGTAGCTCAGCACTTGGAACTACCACCTTCAAAGAGAAGAAATCTACTAGGCACAATGAAAGAATTTAGTCCTGTTGACTATGAAATGCTTGAAAAGACTATACATAATCTCAGCTCCTCCACATCTGAACTGGACACACAGACTGGTGTATTTTCTTAGCCTCTAAAACAGCAGTTGGAAGCTTTTACTCAAACAAACAAACCAACAAACAACTTAGATGCTTCCAAGCTAAACAACTATAGGCCAACATTCAATTTACCTTTCATTGGAAAAATTATTGAAAAAACAGTTGACAGCTTTTCTTAAATTCAAATCACTGCTTTGACAACTTTCACTCAGGTTTTTGGTCAAATCACAACACTGAAACTGCTCTTATTAAAGTCTTAAATTTGGACAATCATTTATCTATTTTATTGCATTACTGGACCTCAGTGCAGCTTTTGATACTGTTGATTACATTACACTGTCTGGGACATTGGGTTGGTCTCAGGGAGGGTGATTAATTGGCTGAGATCCTATTTGCATGACAGAATCTTCTTTGTCTCCACTGGTAATCATACCTCAGCTACAACACCCTTGTTAGAAACAATTCAATTTGTTATCATAGCTACGCGGATGACGCCCAGATTTATCTAGCTCTCTCACTCTCTGATTATGATCCTCTTGGATCCCTTTTTCTTTGTCTGGACCAAATCAATGATTGGATAACACAAAACTTTCTACAGTTGAATACTGAAATGACTGAAGTCATTATTTTGGGGGAAAAAAAGAGGAAAGACTTAGGATTGCTACTCACCTTGGTGCCAAGGGTCTTAAAGCAAAGAACACTGTTAGGAATCTCGGTGTTGGCATTGATAGTGACCTTAGTTTTAATAGCCACATGAAATCAGTCTCTAAAGCAGCATTTTGTCATTTAAACAACATTTAAAGTTGAGAAATCTTATGTCCAAGCAGGATCTTATACATGCGTTTATAACCAATAAAGCAGGGAACAAAATGCGGTGGCAAGGGTGCTTAGACGAGTAAAAAGGACTGCACACATAACTCCAATCCTCAAATCATTTCACTGGCTCTCAGTCAGTCAATAATTGATTTTAAAGCACTCTTACTTGTTTTTAAATCACTAAATGGAGCTGGTCCACAATACACATCCAGCACGCTCTAGCATTACAGCCCAATCAGATTCCTTAGCTCTCAAGATGAAAATATCTTATTAAAACCTACGGTTAACACCAGATGTGGTGAAGCAGCTTTTAGCTGCTATGCAGTCCAACTGCGGAACCAACCTTCTGGGAACAAAAGTGCCTCCTCCATTTCAATCCCAGCTAAAAACCAAATTGCTCTCAGACGCCTTCTGCTGACCCCTTTAACTTTGCTTTACTGTTTTTTTTCACTGTTTTTATGTGATTTTACCTCTGTGATGTTCTGTCATATTTGTCTGCTTGTTTGTCTCACTTGTCACCTTTTTCAAACCTCATTTGCTGCTTTTTCTGCTTTTTGCTTTATTTTATTTGAATCTGTGAAGCACATTGAGTTGCCCCTGTGTGTGAAATGCGCTATACAAATAAACTGCTTTGCCCCTTTTGTACATAACAGATGCAACAGTTGTCAATCGTCAATTACTTCAGGCCCAGCCCTATCTTCAACTTCAACTCAAGGCCACAACCATGGCAGCGATGCGCTGAACCCACAATTTTCAGGCTACTACTATGCAAGCCAGGTTCCTTAACAGCAACACTGTACTGCCCATTTATCATACGTATGTGACCTGAAATGACCCGGGGATTGATGGGCGGTGCCTTTTTCTGCACCACTCCACCGGTCCTCTTGCTCACACCCTGTAATGTTAGATTAATTTTCAACTTTTAGTTTATAATTTTTACAACAGATTAAAGTGTTGAAAATATAGAGTATAATTTTATTTATACCTCTGAACATTCTCCGAAGTACAAGCAGCCGTCTCTTGGCCGTAGTGAGATGAGAGAAGAGTTGCAAAGGCAGCTGCAACACTGTCACTAACACTAAGGGTAGCAAGTGAGTGTCCTGAAAAAAGACAAGCAGTAACTTACATTCTTTTACATCTACCTAATCTTATACTTATTTATTGAGCAATGCCACCATTACTAATTATGCACATTTTTTTTTTTTTGGACAAGTATTATCACAGACTTCGCCACTGTGTTTATGATAAAGTTCCATGCTTTTAGGCTAGGTATCCTCGGCCATTGATGTGGGAAAAAACATCAAACATCAGTCTGTCTTTATTTAGTAGTTATAGTCTTCTGTATACAGTATAATTTATAGTGCCACAGCAGAACACACAATTAGAGAACAGTGTTTAAATGTGTGATTTATTCTTAAATACTGTTAATCGCTCATCACTCAGAACATGTAACTGGTTTGGCTGTTTCATTGTTACAAAGCATAATGAGTCGATGATGAGTCTATCTGTCTGGAAGTGTCTCTTGCACCTCAGTGTCTGCCTGGGTTGCCGTGACATGTATCATAAAGAGCAAGAGTTAAAAAAATAGTAATGACAGATATGACCTCACAAAATAAAAAAAAATGAGCACAGTGAGGAATGTGAGTCTACTTACGCAGTGCTGTTTGGAAGTTTGTGAAGCCAGGGGATATAATAGTAACTATGACCTCATAGCCAAAATTGTTATCACAGTCACATCCATTCTACATGTCTGCATACATGTAAGCACATAATCCAAACAATGGAGACTAACACAAAAAACGTGAGGTATGTTCACCACTCATTGGCATAATGGTTTCTCCTGAGATTTCAAACATGTGAATGAATCCATTGCCCCCATGTTTCACTTTAGACAGGGTCTCTTCATATGCAGCATTCTTCCTCATTCAGATAAACTGATGTTACTAATCACCTCAATCCACTCTGCTATTAGGCTAAATGTAAGATTTGTTCATGACTTACATTAGCCAGACTGAACAGGGTATTCTGTCAGCTCTTTGAAAAAGGTTGCCATCAAGTGTCTAGTGTCCTGGAGTTGTTCTCTATCTGACTGAATGGGCCTATTTCATCTTCCCTCGCTGTAGGAAAGTACAAAAGACCAAAAAAGAAAAAAAAAAAAAAAACCTTAGCAACAACACTTAGGTGGTAAACAGTTATTCTCTCATGCTAAACCTTATGGTCAGAAAAAATAATCACCTCCTCCCGAAAATAAACAAACAAATAAATAAAAAATAAATGAATAAATGCACTTTGTCATACTACCAGAAAGGTGGTAGCCTTTTGCAATCAATAGGCACTAGTAAGGTATAGTGGATTTTTGAGAGGAGTAGGCTACTATTTCTAATCCAGGAAATAAAAAACAATAACAGAAAGAACATGATGCAGTTCATAGTACAGGAATGTCAATAGAATGCTAGAATGGCATAACATAAACTCTCATGAAACTCCATCTGAAACTCTCAGCCTCTCAACGATGTATCTCCAGTTGAGACGTCAGCAGGAAGAACTACAGCAGCTAAGTGGCAGTAGCAGCTTCTTGAGTACAGGAAGGAGCCAGCAAGGTTCCAGTAAGCCATAAAATGTCCTGTGTTTTATTTCTGATTATTACACAGAATACAGCAATAACTACAGGACTGTGTTGTAATGATATATTGTGGTATCGCTCTTCAGAATTCTGCTGTGCTGTACTGTAAAAGCTACAGACATATTCAACAGCGTATGAATATATATTTAGATTTCGTGTTTTTTTTCGTTATGAACAGACACTAACTTTATTGCCATTTCCCAGTGTTTTATGAAATCAGCAATGTAATGTTGCATATTCTGAAAGTCACTTTTGACTTTGAAAGTGTCTGCTAAATACCGTAAGCATACCAATAAATAGAGATATGCAGGTGTGCCTGCTGGAATTAGCAGTTCGTCGCCTCCTGTCTCCAAATGAAGTTTGTTGGCTGTAATAAAATATTCACTGTATGACCTGACTTTAAGTGCAAGCTGTCATGTGAAACAAAATGACTGTAACTCCACGGGCCATACGTAAGCGTACTCTCTTTGTTTCATTCACAGTCAGGTGTTGTCATTCTTAAAAAAAATGACCCCTTCAACCTGGATAAAACTCTAAATACAATTATTGACCATATGAAGTTTGTTTAAATATGCATTCAACCAGAGATGTGTTGTAACCAAGTAAAAAATACTTCACTACAGTACTTAGTCTATGTTTTGGGAGTATCTATACTTTACTTGAGTTGTTAAAAATCTACCAGCTTTTACTTTACTATATTTCCTGAGTCAACTGATACTTACAAGTATCAGGTGAAATTCAATTTGGTCATCAGTTGAATGTGTGTGATTTTTTTTCAGGCTTTTTTGACATTTTCTGAGGTCTGTGGTAAGCTACATGTTTTAAAATCTTTTTTTTTGCACTTTTATTACTTAAGTACATTTAATTATAGATTACTTCTCGTATTTAAGTGCAGTAAATACTTAGATACTAAGATACTTTAAGACTTTGATTTGAGTAACATGCTAGTGGGTGACTTGAACTTCTACCAAAATATTTTTTTGGTAGGATACCTGTACTTGTACTTAAGTGGTGCTTTCAGGTTCTTTATAACAATGCTGCATTCAACAGACAACTTTCTTTCAGATCATTTGGGAACTATGTGCGCACAAAAGCGTTGCCGGTTTATGTCCAGAATGAATGAAAAAAAGCATAATATGTGTTTTTCTTGGCTCAGTCAGGCCGATTTGGTATCTGATGGGTTGGCTTCTCTAACCATCTAATCAAGGAGATATAATTTTCTCTTACTATAATATAACCTAAATTCTATATGGAGGACTCGCTGACACATTTCCATAAGTGGGCCTAGCCAAAGAGTTTTTTTAGTAACTTGGCTCCTCAAGTACACACACAAACTCAGCGCTCTCTGTCTCCCTCACTCTTCTAAACCCCACACAAAGAACACATCCATCCACCTGCAGGCACCACTGGAGACAGGTACATTCACATAAATAACCCCAACCTTTTATTCCTGAGAGTGACAGTAAGCAGATGACCTGTAAATTTCATACTTCTTTTAAATTTGGTACATTCACATTCATATTTTCCTTTCCTTATGACTTCTTCAGACTATGACTTCTGACTTTATTACTCATTCTGTAACAGTTATCCTACAGTATTCTCAAGCACCCACTTCCTGGTGTGTCTAAAATAAACTGGTGATAAAGGGTAATCAAGTTGTGTTTCAGAGTGTTACCATATGATCCTTGTACCTGTTTATGACAAAAGCACAGTAAAAAAGAAAGGAGGGACGAAGATTCCTTAGATAAACCTCCACCTGAGATTTAAGCAAACACTGACAGTGAATTAAATCACTTGTCACTTTGTGCAAGGACTGTACCAGTGTTCTCCAGCATGGAGGAACTGAAAGAGAGGGGAGAAAAGAGAGAGGGAAGACACAGGTAAGAACATATTAATTTAATTCAGTATGATTCCCTATATCCTCAACAGTCAAGTCTTTCAAACTGACATTACCCAGAGGCACCACAATCACTAGCAGGTTGTGTGGGGAGTGGGCACACGCACTTTTTCTCTCTCTACTCTTTACATATTTGACCAAAGTTGCTTCAGAAACAATATTATATTTGATGGAGTGTGAAAGGAAACAACCTCTATTTTTATCCAAATGAATTTAATTTAGATAAATTTAATTTAATCAAGTTTTTTGTGACATGTTGCTGGAGCTATCAGTCATCAACAGATCTTCATTACTTTCCGATAATTCCTGTACTTTCCAGCACAGTTACTGTAATTCACTTTTCTGCCGTAGCAGTGGCTAACCATTTAGTTTTATACTACACATGCTGCTAAAAGAAATCCTTTCTGACCTACCAAGAAATTAAATACCATGAAATTAATTTTTTAAAAATCGGGGTTCAGAACATTCTCATGAAAGTATGACTTACAGAAGATACTTTAGCTATGAACATGTCAGGAGTCATGTCATAACCTTGAGTTAGAGGTAAAGATATAACTTAAGAACAGCTTAGCGCTGAGAAGGCTTCAGGAAACCCGCCCCTGATTATTACCTGCGTGTGAATTCTGTTTAGTTTATATTATTACAATTAAGCTGAAGAACAGTTTTCCAACCATTCTCCTTTTGCTGCATCAAGTCATCTTACGTATTTTGATGCCTGTATTAATAGTATTCAAAAGGATGACCAAAGATTTTAACGTTATTGTCATGAATATCTGAGACCATATATGTCACTCTGCGCAGGGACACATGGGATCCCTTCCAGCTGAATCCCATTGGAGCTGAAAAAGAAAAGAAGAAAAGATGCTTTGTGGTCTTTCAGTACCTAGTGGCCATCACTGTTGGCCTTTTGGTCCTGACAGCGGGAGTCCTCAGCAAGGTAAACTGTTTGATAAATGGTTTATATAATAATTTGTCTTACATCATATAGGAAAATTAAACTACCCACCCATAATTGCATGACAACGATGCCATCATTATAATGAAGAGTCATTACTGTCTTCATTGACAAAACATGAGATCATATGCACTGAAGCGAATGAATACAGAGGTGTGGTAACATAATTTGTTGATGTCGTTAATAAGCTTTATCTGAACCTTCTTGTCTGATACATTGATAGGAACAGTGAAGACAATATTATTATGTTGATAGTGTCAACCATCTCCATGGCTACATGTTAAGTGAGAACATTTTTATGACAGGGATGTTTTGCACTTTGTACCCAGGCTACAGCCAGTTCAATTATCCCTGTTGGTTGCTCTGTCTCTGATTCTGTAGTTCTAAAGTTCGTTAGCTGGACTGTTTGATATAATTAGCAATATCTGTGTTCATGTGGCCATATATGCCAAATCAAAAATGAGTGAGGAGTGGGAGTAACAGATGTGTCTTTACACTATATACAATTAACTATTAGCCCACTAACTACTAGCAATATTTTTTATGATAATTTAAACCAGGGTTAATACATTGATTTGACTCAAAATATCTTCAGCTCTAACGTCATTACAAGGCAAGGCGAAGGCAAAATATCCCCAATCTCAGTGCATCATGGTCTGATTATTCTAATGATTTATTATAATGTTTACTAAACTGTGGTTAACATGGTTAATACACGGTTTTGCGTGTAATTGTCAACAACACAGTATTGTCCAGTTGTTTAAACATGGTGCAGTTTTTATTTGTTTATGTTGATATCTTCTGGTACGCTTTTAAACAAGGAGAGTGTGGAGAGTTGGTTGCTCATGTAATCCTGATGTTGTGCTTTATTCATTCGACATTTCAGGGCTCTCTGCTGATTCTGACCACAGTGTCAAGTCCATCTGCACTTGGATACCAACATGAAAAACAGTATTATATGCTCCTACTGATGGTCAGCTTATTGGTACCCAACTTTCTTGTCTTCCTGAAGTCGCTCTGGAAATGTGTTTTCAAGAATTGTGCCTCTCCCAGTATGAAGATATTGGGGATTGTGAGTCAATCAACATATTATATTATATTATATATAACACCACAACCAAGAAGACATACCCATGATCCTCTTCATTTGTCTGAGGGAGGGTTAGAGTGTACAACATTGATTATAATATTAAAATGACTGTGGCCTTGCACCATGTCTCAGTCATATACAGTATGTGTTGGTCAAAGTACCTTGTTGAGTTTGGGAGCAGTGTGTGAACTGTACAGTCCTCTAATTTCTCTCATGTATATGTCTATAGAATTGAGAAATCAGTGGTGCCTGGATGTCATTTTCTTATTTTGCTTCATTTTCACACATTTAGGTACAAAAAAAGAGATAATATTTCTGTTTCTGACTGTGTGTGTGTGGGTGACTTCTTTTCCAGATTTGTACAATAGAATGCCTGGCGGCTGCTGGGACGGCTATCCTTGTGTTAATCGTTATGCCCCAGTTTGACATCCTCACCAACCTCTGCATCTCTGGTGGCGTCTGCTTTGTCCCCGCCTTGCTGCAAATGATCTTACGCCTCCAAAAAATCACCTGGAAAATCATATACCCCATCTGCTCATTGATTCTTATCTCAACTGGCTATGCACTTGTTGGTATGGACTACTACGTTCGTGTCACTTCATTTGTGTCAGACCAAGGCAGAGATGTCTTCTGGTATGTCGGCGTTGGCATATTTGCATCCCTACTAGCGTCACTGACCTGGTGGGAGAATTCATTTCAAGCCAGCAACAAAATTGAAGAAATGCTCAATAAGTTAGACAAATTCAGAGACTTTGCTGGTCTCGTCTCCAGCCTACTGAAGATGTTAGTCACCGGGGCAGTGTGGGCCATATATTACTGTTTCATAGTAGAGAAAGGGAGTAGAATCGTGTGGGATGATTTCAGAGAAGTGGGAAGTGAGGTGTTACACCAGGGCCTTAGTATTTTGGCCTTGCAGACCGTTTGCTCAGCTCTCTGTCACTGGTTCGGAGTGGTGGCGTGCAAGATCCATGCTGTGAGAATGAGCTTTGTGGTTCCTCTTCTTCTCACTGGTCCTGCAACCCTCATACTTGGCCTAATCCTCTTCTTAGTCCGAGACAACGAGCTACACCTCACCAATGTGGCTGGGATCCATGAATTTTGTAGGAACCTGCCACAGATGCTGCCCCAAAATCGAAACCAGACGGAAGCATTGATAGAGGTGTCTTGGAGCATTTGCCGAACCTCGCTGAATAACCTCTATGGAGAATGGCCATTTGCCATGCTTGCCCTGGAAGGAGTCTGCATGTGGTTTGGGCTGATTACTGCAACACACCACGTGTGGAGAATCAAGGTCCAGAGGATTGAAAGAACCTCACAATTATTTGTCCGTCGCCTCTATGAATCAGCCTTCATTGACCAGTCTATGCTGCTTAACACCAAAATGAAGGTGGTTAAATCAAGTACCACGGAAAGGTGAGAGTATAGATGATTTTGTGGAGTGTTTTTTTTGTCACTTATAAAAGCCCATATGACCAAGTCACATTTGTGTCTCTTTTCAGTAATAAGGCTGAAATTCAGAACTGCATGATCTACCTCTGTGCAACCATGTGGCATGAAACCTACGATGAGATGCTCAAGATTCTCACATCTATGTTCAGGTATAAGATCAAGCTTCTGGTCATTCCTCACTAGGAGTGCTACTCATCAGTAAGTAGCCTACATTTCTTATCTGTACCAGTCCATTAACTCTGGGTTTCCTGTAGGTTAGACAGATACAGAGGTGATCCAAAAGAAGAACATAATGACTGCTTTGACTTTGAGTGCCACATATATGTTGATGATGCATTTAAGCCAGAACCCTCAGGGAAAAAATATGTTAATGATTATGTCAACGATCTCATCAGTGTTGTCATGGAAGTGTACAGGTAAGCAGTTGATTTAAACTAACATAATTGTTCTAATTGTTTTAACCCAGACCAGCAACAGTGGAATGTCTGTCTTGTCATCTACAGGGTATTTACAAATAAAGAACCAGATGAGGTGTCAATTATAGAAACTCCCTATGGTGGGCGGCTTGTTTTCGTCATGCCAGAGGGAAATATGTTATATGTTCATCTTAAAGACAAATCTCTGATCCGCAACAAAAAAAGATGGTCACAGGTGAGATTTCATTTCATTTCAAATTCTGAAAACATTATATAAATAATGACTAATCTTATGAATCACGATAAAAAGTCATGTTTACGTTTTACTGTTAATATTGTATTGTGTTTATTTACATTTGACTTCACCCCACCTCTAGATAATGTATCTCTACTATCTTCTTGGGTGGAAAGGCTACATTGCAAAAAATCCTCCTAAGATAACAGTAAGTTGCCTATTACTATTACTCTGAGAATGTTAAACATGAGCCAATCGGAAAATGACTTTTGACACAGCATTTGAATAATAGCATTTGATAATCAAATAGTCGTCTTAAAATCGGTCTTAGAAATAATCTGATCATTTTATCAACTTTGTTAGAGCTTGTTGCCGAGTGTGTGGTTCAAGTTCTCCACTGTTAATGTGAAAAGCAATTTTTAAAGGCAAATGGTATAATAGAACTGGACGTTTTCCCAACAGAGGCAGAATAATGTCTGCCGTGCCAGTCTCATCTCGTTGGATGGGGAAAGCTATTACCTGCAAAATGTCGACAATGACAGTAAAAGAAGGTACATCTCTGATGAAAACACATTCATCTTGGCACTGGATGGAGATACTGACTTCCAACCCGCAGCTGTGGTCTTGTTGGTTGACCGTCTCCGAATGTATGACTGTGTAGGTGCTGCCTGTGGAAGAATTCATCCCACTGGAATGGGTGAGACCAAAAATCCGGAGCGCAATGCTTTTCAAGGGCTATTTTGGGGTTTTAGGAGTTCATGTGTGAGTTGATAGCACAATCGAGTCAATCAGATGTGTTTTGAGAAAGTTCGTTTTTGCCAATTTCAACCGACAGCCCTACAATGGCAGAGCGAGGCGCATGTCATTGCGCTGACACAAAACGCTATTTTCAAAACCACTGTAAAGCTCAAAACAACATTACACTTTTGTGGTAGTGAGTAGAGGGCTTCTACAGACAAACCAAAGTGTCCCTAACTCTGCAAGTGTACCAACAGATCCTGTAGAGGATTTTTAAATAAAAAGCCAGTAGGATACATTGCCTGAAGTTGTCTTGCTGTCAACGCCATCTAAAAGAAGAGACAAACTTGTGTGTTTGTGCTAGATTTACAACAGCTTGGAACGCCGAATCAGCTAATCACAATCAATTTTTTAAAACATTTGCGTATTACACAGTACTGCAGTTTATACATGATGCAACTAATACACGAGAAATTCATGCATGTGTTAGGGTTAAGGTGTTTAGCGGACACTTTTCAGCTAAGCGACATTATATAAGATATAAACTGTATTGTAATGTAAATAAAGGCATAAACTGTATTGAATTCATAAAACAATATTTTGTATAATTTGCGGATTAATTAATTTGCAGGCTTTCACAAAAAATTGATTGAATCCTCTGTTGTTGCACTGATGTTAAACCTAAACCTCTGGACATACACGTTTTATTCAGGTCCAATGGTGTGGTATCAGAAGTTTGAATATGCTGTTGGTCATTGGCTGCAGAAGACTGCAGAACACGTCTTTGGATCTGTCCTTTGTAGTCCTGGGTGTTTCAGTTTATTCAGGGGGTCCTCTCTGATGGATGACAACGTTCTAAAAAGATACACCACCAAATCAACCAAAGCCTCAGAGTATGTCCAATACGACCAAGGTAACTTCTCCATCTAAAAGGTATTACATAACAATTCTAGAGTCAAATAGCAGAAGAGAAGGAAATACCGAAAAGATGTTAGGGCTCACTTACGCTTTTCAGCAAATGTTCATGTATGTTACTAAGTAACACTTACGCTTTTCAACAGACGTTCATGTAGGTAACTAAGTAACACTTAGCTTTTCAGCAAACGTTCATGTATGTTACTAAGTAAATCTCTATTGAGACATACAGTACAGGTACATTGTTTGCTCATTATGACATTATGTTATTGCTGTTGTATACTATTGTTATTACTCGGATAATATAATATAATATTTTGTCTAATACCATTTTATTAATGTCTGGGTTAAAATAAACATAATGTAAAGCATATTGTTATTATTTTAAGTTGCCTTTGACAAAGGAATCTGCCAAGAAACATTTCTTTAAATTAATTAAATATTTACATACCATCTTAAAGCACAGTTCACTGTCTGTAGGTGAGGACCGCTGGCTGTGTACTCTACTTCTGCAGCAGGGCTGGCGGGTGGAGTACAACGCCGCCTCGGACGCCTACACCAACTCCCCCGAGGAGTTCAAGGAGTTCTACAACCAGAGACGCCGCTGGGGTCCCTCCACCTTGGCCAACACTCTGGATCTGCTTCACAGTGGAAGGGAGACGGTAAAGAAGAACACCTCCATCTCAATGCTCTATGTCATCTACCAGATCTTTACAGTGGGATCTTCCATCCTTGGACCAGCATCTGTCACTTTGATGGTAGCAGGTGGGTGCATAAAGACATGTAGGATAGATTTTGAGCAGGGATGGCCAAACTTTTCTGTTTGCGGGCCACATACTGAAAAATCTAAGCTGCCAAGGACCAGTGCAAAACCAAGAGCACCAGTTTTTAACAAGCTTCAAGTGAAAAGGTGACTAAGTTTTAGATCAGAAAACCTGTAGGCTACCTAATGCTCCAAGGGATGCACCGATCCGACTTTTTTAGTTGCAGTGGATATATTATATTAGATTAATGTAACAACGGACCACATTACATAATTTTTTTTTTTTTTTTACTTTATGGCAGGCCGCATGAAAGAGAGCCAAGGGCCGTCACTGGCCCCCAGGCCAAATTTCACTGACACTCACGCCATTTTTATGACTTCTGTTCTTGAGAAACCGTACAGGAAATAATATCTGATTTCTAGAGTTTATATTACACGTGTGTAAAGTAATTTCACCAACAATGAAAGTTATGATCGATCTTGTGTTCAGAGTGCAACTTGATTGCCTTTACAGATAACAATCAAGTGAATTAGAATGAAACACCTTTTTGAATGTTCTGAATTGTATTCACAGGTGCTTTCCAGTTTGTGCTTAACCTTTCGGGCACCCTGTCTATCATCATAGCATCCATACCTCCAGTCATTTATTTGATGATTTGTTTCATGACCAAGGCAAACTTCCAGATCACAGTTGCGGCAATTTTAAGTATTTTGTATGCCTTCCTGATGACAGCGTCATTCTTCGCTATCATTGGTATGTATGATATTGGAAGCACATTTATGATGGTGGTTTGGTGTATTTGATATGAGTAATTATAGTTTACATAATTGTACGTGGTAATTCCACAAAAAATTTTTTTATGACACGTCCATGACGTCAATAATGCCATGGTATTGCATGATGTGACTGATTACAAGAATTTTGAGCGTTTTATATTTTAGGCTGTAGAACGTTCATGAACAAATTGTACAATTTACATCACAGCATGGTGTTTTGTTACTGTTATGTATTTGCTAAAAAGTCAGTGTTCTGTGGAATTACCGTACTATAGAATAGAATATAGTACTATAGAACATATACTGTACATTCAAGGCCAAAGACCACTGTTCACAAAGATCACAAAGAAAGTTTAAACCAAAAACAAAAAAAAGGATCATTAAAGTCCCATTATTAGAAAATAACATCTCAGCATTTAATTCAAGCTTGAAAAAGAAACACACACACGCACACACAGAAAGGAACTGCCAAACAACCACTGAAACTGCAAAAACAACCTGTACTCTGTCTGTTGTGACTATTCTGTTGATAGCATGTAAATCACTGCTCTTTATCATTTTCAGGTGACATGGTGGAACAGGGAACTTTTATTACCCCCACTGGTCTTTTCCTGATATCTATGGCCATCATGTATTTGGTCACGGCCCTTCTCCACCCGCAGGAGTTCACCATGATCATCTACGGGCTCATGTATTTCATCTGCATCCCCAGTGGCTACCTGCTCCTTACCATCTACTCCCTGGTGAACATGAACAACGTGTCATGGGGCACGCGCGAGACCAACAAAGCTAAGGAGACAGTGAAGCGACAAGGTGTCCTGTGTGACCGCACTTGTAAGCTGTGCTGCTGGGACATGGCATGCCAGGTGACTCAGGACACAGAGATCCCACTCCTCCAGCAGTTCCAGCAAGCTGTAGCCACTTCTGCCAGCCACCCTTCACAGGATACTGAAAAGGATATGCCAAAAGCTCTTGTGGCCATCAACAGTGCGACAAAGCCGCAGAATACCTTGCAGGTTGAAGAAAACGCATTCGAAATAGAGCTAAAACCAATTAAAGGCAAGACAGCAAAAGAAGATGGGGTAGACCATGTAGACAATGTAGATGATTCAGCATCTGAAAAAAGGTACCTATTCTTGATGCACGTAGTGTCATTTTACTCAGGATTGGTGATGTGTGAATGATTCTGAATTGTGAATTTCCTGAATAGCTGCTATTATCACCTAGAAATCATGACTGTTTTAGAGAACTTGGGTTTAGAGAAGATTCCTGATTAATTTTATTTTCCATTAATTTTATTTTGGTGAAAGTTCAAAAGGCAGTTCAAGGAAGGAGGCCTTTTCTGAAAGCATTGATGATGATTTTCATGATGAAGATGATGATGATGATTCTGTTGACCAATTCGGTGATAATCTGAATCTGGATGAACCAGAAATTGAGGCTGCACCTGAAAGTGGTATGAATTTCAATTGATGCAATTTATTCCACACATTCATCAACTGCACTGATGTATCAATTTCCCTCTTTGACAAAAAAAGGCCCATTTTGTACATCACTGATATCAACGATGATTTTCCAAAACCCTCTAATGCTTTCTGTTACATTCCATGACTCTCATCCTACAGAATGGGTTGAGCCTGTGAAAAAAGAGTTCTTGAAGAAGCTGACCTATGCCAACCTGAAAAGGAACCTGCAGGCACAGATCCGCTACACTCTGCGGAACAAGAACCACGATGAAGAGTGTGAGGAACTAGTGCAGCACCTCACTGATGTGGTGAACAGTGAACTGAATGACAAAGTTGGCCCAGAGGATGTGCTCTCGGAAAGTCAGCTGGAAGAGCTGCAGTATGCCCTCACCGAAGCATCGCGTAGGATTCTTAAAACCAACCGTTTGGAGACGCTGGACAGGAGGGTGAAACGAGCCATTGAAAAAACTCTCCTTGCACCCCAGATCAATAAACTGCCTGAGGTTTGTCTGCTTTTTATTTGTTTAGATATTAACAATTAACTATTTTTGGTCTTTTGAAAACAAAAAGTAGGCAAAATATATCAAAGGGCATACTTTTGAACTCAACTGTCAAAACCTAATTTAAGCCGCAAGCGGTAATGTGTGTTTCCCATGACTTTCCGCCACCCAACGATACACTCAGGTGTCATATATTCATCAAATCTATGAATGTGATGAGTATGTTTGAAATGCCGCCCAACGAATGCAGTAATAAAACTATTTAAGCCTAAGCTGCCTAAATTTGTTTCAATTCGCAAGTTTCCTCTACGGGATTAAACTTCGGGGAAATCCTTTAGACTTCTTTTATTTCCATAACTGAGGTAGGGCCAAACTAGGTCTGGACCAAGGACTTTAAGCAGAAATTTGAAAAGACCACACATGGTGGTGCAATGCAAGGCAGGCAGTTTGGGGCATGCACATTATCATTATTATTATAATACCCAATAAGTTAGGCAGGCAGTTTGGGGCATGCACATTATCATTATTATTATAATACCCAATAAGTTAGGCAGGCAGTTTGGGGCATGCACATTATCATTATTATTATAATACCCAATAAGTTTCAGACCAGTCAACTAAGGCAGGCAGTTTGGGGCATGCACATTATCATTATTATTATAATACCCAATAAGTTTCAGACCAGTCAACTAAGGTGTTGGTGTCTGGATATCATCATAATCATAATATCTAATAACCTGTGAAGTTTCAGACCATTCAGTCAATAATTTGTGACTTTATGTGACATTCTTCCTGTTTATATGGTGACATTAAAATTCATAATATCGCCATTTCAACATATTACAAAAATCTAAAATCCCATGCAAATTTTACATCAGCAACAGCTTGGCATCATGTATACCTAAATTTGACATTAATCTGACAAATCATCTAGGAGGAGAATATTAAAGCTGATCATGTGTTCAAACGCATATAAGCCCAATTGCCTCACTTCCTGTTGGGCGTGGCTAATGCAATGTATATGTGTTCGTCTTTTTGTTCGTCTTTGTGAGCCCCATACCTCTACCAAATTTAGTGTGTGTAGCTGAACTATATACCAACTAGACAACTCCATGACATTAGGGGGCGCTATGGAGTCCCTGGGCCACACCCGGAGCCAAGCCTCTGTCAGCGAGCGCTGACCCTTAGTGCCTCAAAAAAAAAAAAAAAAGCAGAGTTTGTGAGAAACAAGAATAATAATAGTCCTTCGAAAAACAATAGGCCTTCGCACCCAACCGGTGCGTAACAGCTTGGTACTTGAGGCTTGGCCAGCTGTCCATGACTGGTGGCAAAATCTAATATGCTTTACATGACTTACCACCACTAAATCATAATGTAAATGCTCACAATTTAAATGTTTCCAGGATGAGAAGGATTTCTGGGACAAACTGATTGAGAGGTATTTAGCCCCTATTCAAGACACCAAAGCACATATGGACGAGGTGACGCGAGAATTGAAGTCTCTGCGTAACAAGGTAAAGTATTTTTTTAATGAGGACAATGTACATTCACATCTGCATCCTTTGTATTTATACAACCTTTTATTTTGCCCTTCTAGGCAGTGTTTCTCTATTTCATGTTGAACCTTTTGTGGGTCGTTGCAACGTTCGTCCTGCAAGCCATCGGCACGGAGGTCATAAGCATTAAGATCCCGAAGATTCATCCTGTGTATCGCAATGAGACAGGAGAATACATGAACGTGGAACCGCTCAGTCTGATGTTCCTGCTGTCCTTTGCAGTTCTTCTCTTTGTTCAGTTCCTTGCTATGCTTTATCACCGGTATGTGTTTGAAATACTTTACGGTTCCACTTCACCTTTGATTTCTTTACAGTTCAGTAGAGCAGGCTTCAGGTTCACGGAAAGATGACCATTGGTTTTCTCCAGTGACATTTCGAAAACTCTGGTTTAAACTCTGGTCTCGACTCAGTGTAACCAGCTAGGGGGTAGGTGATGACCGTGTAAAAAAATGAACAAAAAACAAAAGAAAAAACAAAGGTACAAGACTGTGAATATATTTTTTAAAGGAACGACTCATCCCATAAACCATTGGGAGCAATAAAATTTTTAATGTTTAGAACCTAATGATAGTTCACTGAGCCCCTTATTAATTGAGAACATAATAATGACTAACTTCCTACAGTTTGATTCAGCTTTAAATACATGGAAAACATGTTTGCTCCCTCCGAGTTCAGATTAGTTTTGTGACGTGGGTAGTAGCCTGTGTTGGCATAATCAGATTTCCTTGAAACGGGTCTGTCCCGGTTTGGGAGACCGATTTGTGCTGCTTTGCTCTTCAGGGTGTTGGGTAGTGTAGTGCTTCCCTGCGAAATCACGAATAAGACGTTTCTATTAAAACGAGATTGATGCCATATGAACCTGTGGCATTTTTATGACAATCGTCTTATCCTGCCGTAGCTTGTTGGAAGTCTACATTGTGTGGTTCTTAATATAAAATATTTTGTTGACTAAATATTGAATACAAAACACACGGTTGTGGTGAAATTTATATTAATTTGTTCTAACAAACAATAGTAGTTGTTGATTGATATTTATCCAAGGACAGAGCTACAGTATCTAAATACCTTTGGAATTTTTAAAGATGCTGCTGTTGTAATGAGCTGTTGTGTTTCTTTGCAGAGTGTACACGCTTATCCATGTGGTGTCCTATCGCGGCACTGAGAAGGATTACAAAGAGAAGGAAACTGTAAGTAACATTTCTTTCCAATGTCACGAGAACTAACAGGTCCACAGAGATTAGGGCTACATTTTACATTTTGTTAACATTTCTAATGACCAAATTTGAACCCCGACACCTATAGTGAACTAGGGTTTAAACTAAAACTAGAATTTAAAACTCAATATCGATACCAAGGAAAATCCCTAGTCACATTTTTGACACCACAGGGGAAAAAATGACAAACTTCAGAAGCAGCATGCACCATATTCAGGCAGCTCAGTTTTAATCTGATGGTAAAGGAGGGGTTTGTGTGCCTATCTGTTTTTTTTTTTCCAAGAATGTATTTCACTGTTTCACAACAAGTAAGACATGAATCCATTCTGAAATCCAGTGATTTTTCTGTGAAAGACTGAGAGGAGACAAAGACAGAACTGTTGATATTGACACCGTTACAAATGTGTATCTATTATTATACTAAAAATTGGTATCTGAGTACCGATTTTTCTTTTTTGGAAACCCTACAGTGAACTTGTTTATGGTTCCATTTCTACTCCACAACACATCAATACCAAAAACAAGTCATTCTAACAATTTAGGCCGCATAAATAATTTGGGTTAATTTCTTAATGGACCAAGGTCGCTTTGTACTTAACTTAAAATGTGTCTGTCTAATTGAATGCAGGAGGATGAAGAGGGGCTTGTTTTGGAAAACGAAATGACAAGTGGTCTCACCTTCACCAGTGATGACATGTGAGGTTTTGCACAAAGACTGCTTTGTTAGCACACAATTACTTGAAACCTGTTATTCTATGTATTAGATTGTATCAAAAATGGGCTGAAATGTAATTTTAATCTAATAATTTTTTATTACTTTTTGGGTGCTGTATTTCAGTATGAAAAGTGAATATTGTACAATTACTCCAGCGAATATCATTTCAGTGGGATTTTCTTATATATTTATGTGTATTATGTTTATATTTGTGTTTAGTTTGTCTTTGAACTAGATTTATTGCAAATGGCAGTGCTGCAAGTTAACCTTTTCAGGAGTACAAGTATGCACCTGCAATGGCTTCTAAATCAAATGAAAAACTACTATACAATATTCTGCAGTAACCTACTTCAGAGCACTACTTCGGCCATGAGAGCAGTTACTCTCCTCATAAAAAGCCTGTAATGGTCAAAGTTTACCTATGTCTGGGATTTATAACACTTTCTGGAAAGACTAGGTGTGGCATTTCCCTAAAGTAGAAAATCAGCAAGAAAGATAGCACTATCAAAGCACTATCAAAGCAAATATCTGTGCAGCTGCAGTGTGACAGCACCATATCCCTCAACAGCTGAGTTCTTAACCATTAACAATGTTCAGGCATTCACCTTAGTACAATAGGCTTTTTAAAATGATGTATGAAGTCACAAAACCTCTTTCCCTTTTCAACAGTGTTTATTGCCTTTGTTAAGTTACCATCACATTTTTTATTTAAAATAAATTACACTAAATTAAAATGAGAATTTGTTACAATAATGTTTGGTGTATATTTATCATGATGACAGACCCATTTTAATAACAGAGGTTTTTGTATCAGTTATTTAAAATTGTTGTTACACAAGGTATATGTACATTCCACCCATTTCACAATTGTGCGTAATAACTTTGACAAAAAAAATCAATTAATCCCAAACCGATTCAAGGAGTTGGCGCTCAGACAGGTGCTCTGTGGAACAGATCTGACCATAATCTAGTATTGATCCACACCAGACCAGGTCCAAAGGCTGCTGCTATGTAGACTACTGAGTTTGTTGTTAAATAATTGCTACTGCACGAGCAGGACAAAAATGAGCCACAGCTTGCTTCTGTGAATCCTCCTTGGTGCAAGACGAGTTTCTTCCAAAGTACATTATTTGGCCATCTTCTTTTCCATACTGTGTTGGCAGAAGAGAGGTAGAGAAAAGGTAAGTGAGGATGGCCCAGAAAAGCACATCATCTTAAGATGCAAGAAAAAGAAAATATAGACATTTTCAATCTTGATGAACATGATTGTCTCCAGAAAAAGCAATATGCAGTATGTAAGTATGCAATAACTATGCAATTATACAAGTTTCTGAAGTACTCTTTAAATTCAGCATTAGTTTTACCACAAAATGATAATGTGTGCGTTTGCATGATTCACCTGGCCTTACTATTGGTACTCTATCCTCCATAATACTAGCCTGATGTATCAAACACTTTCACTGGCGTAAGTTTGCTTCACTATGGGCAGGCTATTTGGTTGTAACATATGTTATGCGTTGGAACACACTGTTTGAATTCAACATTGTCGCTTTCAGCCCTTCCTCTGTTCACTGATTGGCCTGTCCAAGCTCAGAGATGGTGCAAACTGAAGCCTACAGCTGGCTCCCTGATCAGTGGTCGAGCTAAATGAGACACAAAGCAGAAGCACTGGGCGGCGCTAGCCTGGCTAACATATAGGTCAGCGTCTCCTAGGCCTACAACTGCCAAACACGATTGAGAAGTCAAAATTAGCCTTGAGTGGTGTAAAAGAATGACTGGGTTTACATGCACTCCAGTATCCCTTGACCCATTGTTGATAACATTCAGGTCACAGTGTTTAAATGCGTAAGACAGGGACAGTTCATATCCGATCATATTCAGGATACAGAAGTGCATATGATGCTGCGTGACTGAGTGAGTCTTCCCCATTGCCTGCACAGGCTGTGAAAAAGCTGTCTTTTCAAACTAATGAAAACTCACTCACACCCCCTCAATCACATAGGCAATACTGATCAAACATCCATGTTTTTCTACATGCCAACATATTGCAAAGAAAGTTTAAAATCAGTAACGTGTCAGTGTGGTAGAAATGAGAAAAGTGAACACCATTATGTTTGAGTGTCATGCCCTCAGGGTCAACCCCTCCCCCGCTTCACATGCAGGGCTGTAGCCTACCTCATACAGTCAGACTTCTATGGCTAATGAAAATGGTTTTCTGCCTGGTAGATGTCCTACACTGCATTGTTTGCACTTCCATGGATAACTATCATTCATACCCTACTATTCATTTCATTTAAATGTGACAAATTTATCCAAAAGATTAATTAACTTGATCTCATACTTTGATTCATAGTAATGGTGTCAAAAAACAATTGGCTAACTTTTGAAATGTTTTTCAATGAGTTTTCACCAAAGCCTAGAAACTTAGACGCACCCTAGCGGTAGCAAGTAGTTTTGCTCAGCCGGTACGTCTAGCCATGCACCATCAGTAGGTCTTCTACCAAGGCTTCATTGGGCCAATCACAACGCCTATCTTTGTAGAGAGTTGAAGGGTGGGCTTAGCACGATGACTACGAGGCTGTGACGGTGCAAAAAATTACATTTTGATATTATAGTCTGGCTTGTCAGACTATTTTCACCAGCATTTTGAAATAAAACAGTTTGAAAATTGTGTGTGTGTGTGTTTTGTTTTACCTTAAATCAATAAAACATTAAACAAATAAATTAATAAAATTAAATAAAATAATCATGATTTGAAAATAATTCTTGCATGTCTAATACTGTTGGGCATTGCTGAACTAGTGGCTAGTTATAACCTTGCATGTCTCTTATGTACTTGAAAAGGAGATTTATTTAAAAACACACATGCACATAGATGGACGGTATGCCAAGTGATTTCATGCTTCCTTGGAAAAGTATTTCCAGAATACAAAAAAGGATTATGTTACTTTTGTACATGGCATAGCTACAGTATTCTCCAGTGTATTTGGATACATTCAAAATTAAGGTTATTTGGTGTTTTACCTTTAAATACATTTTAACATATTGTTATCACTCGAGGATATAGATATGTTGAACAACAGACCACAAAGCTTCACTGACCAGATACAATATCTGCATCAACTAATCATTAGAAAAAGTCTACATGTTTGTACAACAGTTGGATTTACAAAAGAACATCTGAGGAGTTCATGACTACAAAAGAAATATTCAGTCTTTGCAGTAGCACAATGTAAATAATGACATGCAGTCATGAGTCAGTAAACCTGGGTCATGACAGAGGTGTGAGCCTGCAAGGATCTGGAGAAGCTATTTCTGCTCTACTTAGCTCAGCACAGTCTGACAGACCTCTTCTCAGTTACAGCATGCTTCATGCAAATCGCCATTCTTCGGACTGAAAACCTACACAGCATCGTGATTACACATATAACTGCAATTACTGAAAGTAACTTGCTCACACTGAGGCTATGACTGAACGCACTGGCTAAAGACTACTATGCTGCTAGCTAGCTGCAGGTCTACACAACAGAGGCGTATGCGGACATGCGCAAAAGAACGCAGCGTTTCAGTTTAACACTTTGTTTTCTATACTTTCTGCAAAGCATGGGAGACTAGGGGCACCCTGACAGGTATAGAGGATTCATAGATGACTGCCGTCTTACACTGTTGAAGTGGAATAACCCAACAAGAATACAATGAATAGGTAAACATTATCACATCAATAATACTAAAGAGGTGCTTATCCACTATTGTGTCTACTGAGGTTTGTAACCCAACCACTGAGGCACAAAGACATATTTTGCAGGTAAGGTAATTGAGAGGAAAAATATTATTTGGCTTGATCCCATACCATCTTATTTGATGATACAAATGACTCAGAAAGAACCAGAGGTGTAAGACTATGGAGCACTTTATATTTCCAGAGAACATACATACAGCTCAGTGGTGTTTTGGAAACAAAGAGTCTCTAAGGGCATGACTGACCTGGCAGGTTTTTGGCTCACTTATGTCAACCTGTTTCTTTTGTCCTGCATTGTCTAATTACACAGGCCTAATTGCTATATTGTTTATTTTCATGCTGGAATAGTCATACAACCCATGTCAGCAGTGCCCCCGTTTTCTGTACCACATCCATTCAATATATATGTTACCAGCTTATTAACACTTCAAAGAGCTGTGATAAAAGTCTACTAACAGTCTTCAGCCTCACCTCTTGACTTAAGAACTACAAATGTTCAAAGCTTATAAGCTTGCTACAATTTCCTAGAGTCACCGTTCATGCATAAGGTCATATCTGCGGGGACTGTTGTTGCATTTTTCAATGACCAGAGGTCCCCGGCTTTGTTGTGACTATATGCTATCAGCACCATGACTTCACCACACAGAAAACAACACCGTTGGCTAAAGATCTAAAGGTCACAAGTCTCATGGAAGCCCATGGAAGCCCATGGAAGAACGAACACTTTTGGTCAAAAAAGATAATGAAGCAAACAAGTTATCATGTGACTCCTGATATACTAGTTTAGCAATCACTGCCCAAATAGAATAACAAGGGAAAAGCCACCCACTCCAACATTGAACATTGGCTACAGGCCATTGCATATGCAAATCTGTTACTCATTTCACCTGCACTTGTTAAATGAGCAACAGCAGGTACAAACTCAGGTTTGCAAAACCTCACGGAGTCATGATTGCGTATTAAGCGTGCTCAAGCTTGCCCGAATGCCTTGTCTAATTACTATCCTAACTGTGTACAGTCTAAACTAGCATTTCAGTAACAGTGCAATGTGAATACTCACTTGAATTTGATCAGCCGTCCTCCTTGTATCAGCTGAGCTGTCTCATTGGTAAGATGACAAGCAAAGAGTAGCCAGTTCCTTGGCTGTACTTTGTATGCAAACCTCATGAAGAGGAGGGAGTAGCACGTCAGAGCTGAAACACAAAAAGTGCTTTTCAGATAACCTTGGAACAGAGAGGACTCGGTTTTAATCAGTCCTCCTTTCAGAAGGTGGCATACATGTTTTCAGTGGGTGTCATAAGGTCATGCATTGTCTATTTTCATATAACAAACAAAAAAGATAGAGGGATTAACGAGACAATGAACAGAGACAGTGGGCAGAGTATGATTTACCAAATGTCATTCTCCCGCTGATAATCTCAGGACTTTTCTTCATGTCACTTATGGCAGCGATAGGTAGACCCCAGTTAGCCACTGGGCCCCAGAAATGCTATCACATAAAGGAGCAAAAAGCAACTATTAAAAAATACTATGCCAAATTCAAGCAAAAGGTGTAATCACGTGTAAACAAAAGCAACTCAAACTTTCTAATGCAAGAAACATTAAACCTAGAGACAATGTTGTTTAGACTGTATCTACTTACCGTGCTTCATGGTGATGCATGTTTACATAGGGATGCAGGCACATAGAAATTGAAAGACTGAAATTAGCCAGTGATCTTATGTTATCGGAAAAACAGATCACTACACCTGTATCTGTGTCTCAAACTTTTGAACAAGACAATTAATAATTCGCATCGGCCCAGTAGTGACAGCCACAACAAACATAGACAGCAAGGAAATGTTAGCGTGCCACTGTAACGTTAGCATATCGTCCTTCACAAATTGTCAGTAAGGTTATGTTCATACTATGTTGTTACGCTATCAGCATCGACAGAGAGAGGAAGCCACCTATTATTTACGAACATTTATGGACCACAAGCTTACATTTACCATGGTTAACTTAGCGGTAAATGCAATATAACATTGCACTTAGGTCAAATTAGCTCTCAAATAGCAACGATACTTGGCTAGCCATCGTTAGCAACCTCGGCTGGGACAGCTGCTAACGTTATCACCTTAAATCAGTTGACTTACCTCGTCAAATATTCTCGGAACTCCTTACTCTTTAAGTGGTCAACAGCTTTACGTGCTAAAGTTCCAGCCATTGTGATTACAGATATAACTGCGGCTACTGAAACTAACTTACTTACACTGAGGCAATGACTGAACGTACCGGCTAAAGACTACTGTGTTGCTAGCTGGCTCAGAGGACGTAAGTACGGACATGCGCAAAAGAACGCAGCGATTCAGCCCAGTTAAAGGCCCCGCCAACGCACTTAGGCTACTATTCATGGTTTGCACATATTGATAGCCAATACTTTATGAGTATTTTTTCGAACAGTCTGTCAGCGAGCCTTGGGATAAAGTCATGACCTCATTTCTGTTTCAGCACTTTCTTCTTTATCTGTTTATCTCATCAAGATTTATCGTAACACCTCGCTGTCATGATGGCTGGGCTTTATCTTGTCTCTCTACTCAGTATTACCAGACACTGACTTTGGTATTACACCTTTATCTCAACTGATAGCCATTTAGCAATAGGCTATTTCTTCAAGTAGGCTTGGAAGTCTGTTTGACCATTTTATGCTTAATTTTAATCCTAGATACCTAAATAACAGATAATCCTAGAGTCCCAACAAAAACAATCTAAAAACAATTTGTCCTATAAACTCTTGGCATGCCATATGCCACAAGGGCAAGATTAGCTGAGGTTGCGTTGCATGGCCATGAAGCCTTTAACTGCATTAACATTAAAATGAAAATTCCTCTAACAAAATTAAATGATCATCTCCCATTCCCAACAGGGTAGGCCAGGTGGACAAACTTTTTCCTTAAGGGCCGTGCAGAAATGGACAGATGTGCCGGGGAACCTAAACTACTTGTCAAGGATATGAGTATGGTAAGCTAAAATTTATGGAGCATACTTTGGCCAACAAACTGACCAACAGGTACAGCACCTAGACTCAATATTGTCAGGAATAGGTCTGTTGCAAGCTTCACAAATGCATTGGCATTTTTTGGATGTTTTTATTTAAAAAATGCCCAAATTAAACAGCCCAGTAGGGACCACCAGGCCTTAGTTTGGCCTCCACTGGGTTAGGCTAATTATGCCACTTTTAATCACTAGGGTGGTATAATCATTGCACACTACAATTTTTTTCCTCAAGTGAACATTTATTTTGACTTTTTTTTTCATAACAGGTCCTTAGGTGAATTGTCGAAGTACTTTGTCACATGCTTACACAGGAGCTGTTGCTGGTTCCTGCTGTTTCTCAAAGAGAACTGTTCCACTGTCACAGACTTTACCCATCTTTACATTCAGAGAGTTTACATATTTTTGTGGTTTCCACCAGCAAATCAAATGCCCCTCTCCCCCTCCCCACCACCACAGAAAAAGGACATGTTTCGTTTTTGTTAGCATTTGTTCATGACCTTGACAGTGTATAAAGTGCACTTTGATCATCAGGTTATAAAATACTGTATTACGGTACCCTCAATAAATTGCATCAAGAGCACTAGTACTGAGAAGTACATAAACATAAAGGCTATGAATAGCTTAACAAATAAATAAATACATTACCAAAGGGTATATATACAAATTATTTACACTATTTACATTATATAGTTCTATCTGCTGCCAATAAATTAAATGTTAAATCACAACTGCACTTCCATGCGTGATAAACAAAATCAGTACTTAAAAGAAAAGTCAAACTGACTACATATACATCAATAGATATTTAACACAAAATTATGGACTCGACTGAGAGAAAAGGCAATAAACTGTAAAAGGTGCCACAATAAGTGCATGTGCACCAGTAGGTCCTTCTCATCAATGAGACATTTCCATGTAGTCGGGGCCAGTGTTAAAGCAAAGACCAGCCTACTGGGACACAGACGGAGGATTAAAATAGTCTCATGGGGATTCTCCAAATAAACTGCAGCTGCACAACAGTGTACTTAAACAAATTAGAAAACACACACACACACACACGCACACACACACAAAAAAACCACACACAGTGAGGTGACGAGTAAACATTGTAGCCTAATTCACAATTAGTGTGGGAGGATAAGCAACTAGCTGTAATTGCATCATTGCACCCTGTGCTCTGAAGGCAGACCTGGCCTGGTTTCTTTGTGCTATACTCAAAACTCTCTCATGCCCCTGGTTCAGTTTCTCACAATCAGCTTTATTTGTAACAGGTTATGTACTCTGTGTTTGAATGTGCTCTGAAATCCCATAGCTTTTCAAGTACTTCAAGTACACGTCGGTATAGGTTGAACTGGACTGCTTGTTTGAGTAATTGTGACTGAATGGCACCTTTGTACACTCTAAAAGTACAACAGAATGCAACCACAACTGGGAGATTTACGATACTAATATAGCATATTTAGCAAAATTACACATTTTGGCGTATGCAACAGCTTATTGAATGGACTTCAATCTCATTCACATTTTTGTATGCCAGTTACCATCAAGCAGAAGTGCAAAACACCTGTGGCACTTCTATCAGTCAACCATGTGGTCTACTGTCCACAGAGTAATTGTCATCCTAATGCAGCTTTGGCAAGTCTCTGTTGCTGGTTTTAATGATATACAGTATTGTTGATGCCTCTTCGGCAGCTGTACTATAATCGTGTGGATGTGAGTCTCTTCATTCCTCTTCTCTGGGCCAAACAAGATGACAACACCGGTTCCAGCTTTGGGGCTTGGGGTGATCGATTTAGAGCAAAATATGTGGCAGCCATTGCACCCTTTAGAAAAGTAAAGAAAGAAGAAAAGAAAAAAGAACACACACATGCGCACACATTAGTAATGAAGCACTGGGTGTTGTTCATGTGAAATGTATTTTTACAGAGCAAGAACAGAAGAGGGCAGTAATGAGCTACATTGCAATACCAAACTGCCTTATACTTAATAACCATATTGATGCAAATATTTTTTTCTTATATCTTATATATGTAAAATGAATTGCTGTAATGGACATTTAATATATCTGTGCTGTTCCCAGTCAATCCAGTCTATGTCATGTCATAAGACATCCATGCTTTATCCACAAATAACATTTTCAACAACACCAGAAAACACTCCCATCCTCTGTTTCTCTCTCTCTCTCTCTCTCTTTAACACACACGCACATCCTAACATACATGCATGCACGCACGCACGCACTCACACATACACACACACACACACACACTCTAGTCCATTTGCAGGAAGTGTCAAAACCATTTGCAGGCACTTCACTTGACATGTGTGGACATCGGATATAAAAAGGGCAGCCTGAGAGGAAAGGAAGATGAAAGAGAAAACCAGTGAAGAGAGATGCCGGGACAAAAAACAGAGCAGAGGAAGAGAGAAGGAGGAGTGAAAGGGAAGAAAGCAAGTAAAAGAGATAAGGAAAGAAGAGAAACAAAGAAAATATGTCTGTGTGTGCATGAGAGAGAGAGAGAGAGAGAGAATTAAGGGGATGAAGAGAGAGAGATTGACAGCTAAGTGTGACTCAGAGGTGTTACCTTCACCAGCTGCACATCTTGTCTGATGAGTTGGCTTTGAGAAAGCTGCTCCCTGTTCACAATCCACTGGTGCCGAAGGACCTGAGGTGCTGTCAGCCGCTGATGAGGATCCACATGCAGCATCTTTGACACAATGTCCTGATAACAAGCGGTGAAAGAGAGAGAGAGAGAGAGAGAGAGAGAGTTAGGTTGGGTGAGAGAGATTAGAATGAATTAAGTGTTTCTTGATCACTTCTTAAAGACGCATACTATTTTTAGGATGCTTTAGCGATAAATATACACATTTCGCCTATGCTAGTGAATAGTTTATAAAACAAACAGCCTTGAAATTAAATACTGGGCTGCTAAAGAGGGTAAGATAATCATTAGAAGCTTTACAAATCTCACTTGAATGGCAGAATATCATTCCCAGTAGTAAATAATACTATGACGTTTTTATTCAGTGAAATCTGTGTCAGATGAGTTGTCAGTACCTTGGCCGCATCTGACACTGTGTCCCAGTTGCCTCCCGTAAGGGCATATTTACCACTGCCAATCCGGGCGAGGATTTCTTCTGGTGTGTCATCGGGGCCATTGGCAAAAGGGGTGAATCTGAGGAAAGGATATAGTGCTCCTGAGCCTTACAACAACACGCCCCTGAAATGGCTGTGTTTACCTGACCTGTACAAACGTTTTTCGATTAAAAAACAGTACTGCTTATGGCTGTAAGCACAAAGGCTTTTTAAAGGGTTACAAAAATGGCACAAAGAAAAAAAAAATCCTTTTTTCCTCAGATGCCCTGATTATGGAGAGATTTAAACCCAAAGCTTTGGCCGGAACATTAAATTGTCAGGTCTGCAGCTGATAGGTTTGTCCCAAGCACAATTACAGTGCATCTGCTGTTAACTTGACCCTGTCTAACCCAAAAATCTCTCGTCTGTCCTAGGAATGAAAGGACAGGAAAATGTTGCTGCGACTATAAATTATGTGTAGTCATGAAACAAGATTAAGAAGGGATTTCGTTCTTCAAAAAATGCATTTCCTACTATAAAGTTATAATCCTATGTTTTATCACTTGCTACGACAATTTGGGAAATGATTTGTTTACAGGCCAATATGTTTGCTCACCCTGCTAACATGGTGTAGAGTAAAATTCCCAGACTCCAGATGTCACAGGCTGCATCATACCCCTGCTTTTTCAGGACCTAAACAAGACATATAAAAATGAAATTGAAAAATAAATGAAAGTGTGGTGAGACAGCAGCGTGGAATTGGCTGCCAGTGACCAAACTCTTCTGATGCATTTGACGAATGTCAACCAACCACCCCACACATCCTGAAGTATGGGATTCACTGCGGTCTCTTTTCCATGTTTTCTCCTACAGGTGTCCTCCAAAAGGGGATTAGGTCTTTAAACAGTACTGCTTTCTCGTTACAGTATATGGGTTAATGAAAAGGATAGTGAGTAACACTCCATAGAGAAAAGGGTAAAAGGCTAAAGGCAAAAAAAGAGAAAATTAATGAAATGAATGCCTGTGCAAAATGTAAACACGACAATGGGCTTCTTACCTCTGGAGCGACAAAGTTAGCCGTGTAACATGGCGTCATGAGGAGTCCATTCTCAGCTCTCAACTGCTTGGCAAAGCCAAAGTCACAGATTCTAATGGACTCTGCATCACCAGTCTCGTCGACATAGAGGATATTGCTTGGCTTCAAGTCTCGATGGACGACCTGAGATAATAGTCAACAATTCTAAATAAGTAATGGTCTGGAATAGATGTGACATCCTACTCCAGTCTCTTCTATGGAGTGCAAGAGACAAGATGAGAACATCTTGTGAGAGATAAGCTGGAACTGCTTACTCATACATACATTTTTAAGCTGCAACATTTATCCCTTGTCTCTGCGATATGGGGTAACAAACATGGCTAAATTGAGACTAGGAATCTCTTACACATTGGTGAGTTATAAAGAAATTTAGTAAAAAAAAAATCATCAGTAGATAAATCTCTACAATTTCAAAATTTGAAATAGGCCTACTGTGACCATCTGATAAATGCAACTGGAGAACTGCTTGATGACCAACACAGTAGGGATGGGCTGATTAATCAACAAATTGATAATTGATTATTAAGAATTTTGTTGATCTTGTTAACTTTTCATCGATAAAACAAATGCAGGTTATGTTGCGTAATGTGAGTCTTGAAGCAATGCAATGTATTTCACTGTCTGGCAGCAATTAATCATTTTACCAGCCCGAGGCAGTTTTTGACTAAAACGCCATACCTGTGAGTTTCCGAAGATTTCAAAAGTAATCATGAAGAAGTCCGCTCTATGTCTGTGAGTAACAAGTTATTTTTTCTGAGGCCTTCTTAAGTATCCTAATAGTTAGGTAGGCTAATATCTCTCACCCTCTTTTTCGTTGAGTTATTGTTTAACAGCAGGTTGGCAACCCCTGCCACAGTTCACATGCAGAGGGATTCTCACTGGCACGCCGGCGATGGTGAGCAGCCCTTTGTTTTTATACATTAGAGAAAGTTCGGTTGTCTCATCTGCTGTTAAGGTAGCCTACATCATACGGTGTACAGGGTGCATCTTCTATAGTGTTACAGATGGCAACCTACAGATGCACCCTACTGGCTTTAATTTTTTTCCACGAGACGAGTCCCAGCGCAACAATCGCACCAAAGATCGTTCATTAGGTTGCGCAGCAGTTGCCATGACGGTTGGGGCATTTATGGATAGAAGTGGTATGTACTTGTTGTATTTTGACAGTTTTGTCCAACCTCTGTGATCCTTACAAGACAGGACATGAAATGACAAGTCAATCAAATGTAGGAGTGTTCTGAATTCAAGGCTTTGAACTGGTTCACCTAACAAAAACAACCACATGATTGACATTTTGCTAGAAACTTTTTTTTTTTTAATGTAGGCTACCTGAACAGCTGTTAAAATACAATCTTTCCTTTCAGTAAGTTTTCTGCTTGCAATAATTTTTAAGGACAGAGAAAGGTAGGCCTACTAAAGGGCAGGGTATCTAATTCCTAACTGTTAGATGAGTGAAGCACGAAGAGTGCAGTAAGAATGTTGTTAGATATTTGCACAAATCCGAAAGGAGTGATTGCCTTCCCATTATACAAGTTAGCCTGTTGTGCGCATTTAAATGGCTTTAATGGTAGAATGGTTAATTTGGATTCTTTTATTTTTGGGGATTTCCTTTATTTTCATATTGGAAATGCAGCCTCATTATGTGTATAGTTAAAAACAATTGGTATGTTGATTGACATGCAAATTAATAAGATAATTTCATGTCAAAAAGTTTGTCAACCCCTGGTTTAACACTGGTGGTGCATCTCCGATGCAGCAAACTCTTGTTCTCTCCACCACAGGGGGAGTGGGGAATGTATTTCGATTCCTTTGTATGTCTTGTACATCTGAAGAAATTGACAAATAAAGCTGACTTGACTTGACTTTTAACACAATTGCTTTTTGTTATTATTATTGTTATATTATTGTTGTTTTGGAACAAACGAGGGTCAGTTCAGTTGTGTTTAAGAGCACTGGCTCGCAGCTGCAGGCTCTGCTGCTTTTAGAGTTTAGCCTAAGCATTGAATGTCTAGTTTAACTGTCACAAGAATGCATTGCATTTTTAATATATAAAAAGAAATCAAAAATATTATTCAAAAATATTAATGATTAATAAAAAATTATGTTTATTCTCCCAATGATCAATTAAGAAAATTTTATCCAGTGCCAATCCCTACAACACACAAAGCAAGAAGAAACAGAGTATCCTTAGCAACAGAACAAAAAGAGCTATATTTAATTTGAGATAACTGCAATCCACCCACAGACTGCAGAGAAAAAAAAACGAAGTATCATCTAAGTAAACAAAGCATTTAACTCTAACCTTATCTCAGCTTTGGTTCTTTATGCCCCTACTTTGCTGATTGGGAGAGAGTCAAGGACAGACAGACCTGAATAGTAATGATATACTTGAACATCAGTGGGCCCGTGAAGTGAAGAAAGGCAGCAATTTAAGGCTAGTGATGTTAGTGTGACGACTGTGGCTTATCCTGGCCTGTATACCTTGTTGTTTGTGTTGGTGCTGAGCATTATTTTTTGGTAACACTTTATTTTAAGGATCATACCTTCGCCATTAATACACACACATACACACACACACACACACACACGCATATATATATGTATATGTGTTCTCCTTTGGTACGTACAGCATGTTAGTAAGGTGAAATTGGTTTGGTTTACTAGTTTGTTATTGAAGTTCTATCAACAATAAAAGCTGTCATTATGAATAAGAATGTCCAGTCAAGGCAAGGTTCCTGCACTTACCCCTTGTGAATGGAGATACTCTATAGTCTTTGTGAGGGTGCAGAGAACCGATGAGGCCTCCCGCTCGGAAAAGTACTTCTGCTGGAGGATCCTGTCCAGCAGTTCCCCACCTCTCATCAGCTCCATCACCAGATACAAATACTTCCCATCGTCATACACCTGCAGCCAGGGAAAAAAACAAACTCAGCAAGAACGCCCCACAGATTTTTATTATCTTTACTATCTTATTTAATTATCTCTGGCCACAGTGAAGTGTCTGAATACCAATGCACCCCCTAACCTCAAGCCCTCAGCCCTCTGCAGCTGAGGTGTCTTTGACTCAGTCCCCTAAATGAACACAGATAATGTTTTTTATATAATCACTTTAGGTTGATAAAAATTGGAGGTACTGGAGAACTAGAACCTAAGTCGACTCATGTACATTGATACAAAGAATGTGAAAGTACCACAGATTGCCCCAAGTGGGTCAAAGCTTGATGAATCTTTTCATCTCTCAAGTCAAAGATGTCTGCAGACATTTATACAAAGACTTGTGGCATTGTGTAATTGTGCTCAGAATGAATCATATGCTGCTAATATGAGCTAGAATGGAAATGCTAAATGAGCTAAAGGAAATGTCTATTCTGCCTGCGACCTCGCTTGTTTATCAGCTAACTGGCCACAGAGGGGATGTGGTCACCCATCTGTGGCACTATGAGATTGCTCACATCTTTCAGTGTGATGATGTTTGGGTGCTGCCCATATCTCAGGAGAATCTCAATCTCCTCCGATGGATCTTTCTTGGCCTTGTCAATGATCTGAAAAAACAAAAACAAAAACAAAAACTAAAGGAACAAATTGGACAAGCCAACTCAAGGAAACAAATCAAAGAATTCCTGTCAGACAAGAAGATTAGATTGCTGCTCTTTGAACAATTTCACAAAGACAATGAAATAAAATGGACAAAATTGAGTCCACCACGATTACTTGCAAGTAATATGTGAATAATACATGTGCATTTTTGGTATCATAAGGGGTACTTTGAACTTACTTTGACTGCATACTCCACACTGGTTATCCTGTGGACACAGCGCTTGCATACAGAATATGCTCCAATGCCCACATCTTCCTTGAGCTCGTAGCCGTCAGTGAAGCGGATATTATTCCCATGGAGTTGCTGTTCAAACAACAAGAAAAACAACACTCACATATCGAAGAGAATGACCCCTTTGTCGGAAAGTATATTTATAATGACCTTGAGCAGCACTTAAAACTAAGATTCACAGAAGAGACTGTGTGTACATAAATAGCATTGTTTTTCTAATCCAAAACTTTCTCATGCAAAACTGAACTAAGGGTATGGAAGTTTCATCTGCGCTTTGCTTTGCTAAATCTAACGTCTGTTAACTCACAAACATAATCATAAATCTAGTATACACTCATTAATCAGCATCACAGTGTGAGCCACATAATTTTAGCTTCATGGCATACTATATTGTACATACAGCGCTGGACCAAACACTGCAAGTTGAAAAATAGGTCTGCTTGTGTAGACTAGCTCAAAAATGATCAAGATCTGTCCTGACTGTCAGCACTGAGGAGCCTACTGTTCCACACACTTCCTCTCATGCATATTTATCAAGCCTGCTGGGCAAAGCCTCATCTAATGGTTTGCGTTCAATACAGTATAAATATCCAAAGACAGATCCGACTGCTCAGGTTGTATATGTGTGTGTGTGTGTGTCTATGTGTGATTGATACATGTCAGACATCCACCCATGTCAGTCATTCAGGGGATTGGCTCAGCCCTCAAATCAATAGCACTGGCTGCAGGCACTGAGATCTTGGCGGAGCCACTTTGATGAAATGCTCGCTCAGGTATGAAACATCTGGCAGAATCAGCTCATGTTATGCAATGCAACCCTCTCTCCCTGTGCTTGGGGACCTTTTGCAGGAGAGAACTGCTGTGTCTGAGACTACAAAACCACAGCCAACCAATGAAGGACCTAAAGGTAAGATCAATAGGAACACAAAACTGTAATGCAACCTCCTGACCTCCATAGTACATGCTTTTATAATCTGAAATGAAAGTTTATAATCTATGTTTAATTACAAGATGAAGGAGCTGACAAGATATATAATCATTGCACAGCATGTCCTGTACATTATCTGAGGAGGGTCATGACGATGTCATATACTGGTAGGGATAAAAAAAAAAAAAAAGGTCAAAGTCATTAGCAGCGTTACCTGCACTATGGGGTTGACCACAGTCTGACGCGTCTCGGCTATCGATTGCTCCTGGCTGAGGTTGGTGGCAACAAAACTGAAGCCTCGAAAAAGCTGATGAGCGTTAGCACTTGGGGGCACTCCCGGGGAATCTGTGGGACAAACACACAGGCAGAGACTCAGATAAACAAACAGAGGGAGAGAGATAGAGACAGACACACAGTTAGAACACAAAGTACAGAAGAGCATAATCCCTGTAACGTGGAAATGCCCCCTAACACACACACACACACACACACACACACACACACACACACACACACACACACACACAATTGATCCTGATTCAGTTACGCTCTATGAACTGACTTTCAGAAAGGTCAGACACACACTACAGTGTTTCAGTTTAGAGGCTTTTTTGTATCCATATTGATCAACCATTTTTTTTTTCTTTTTAATGGAACTGCCTTCAGTCTAGCAAGACAAAGTAGCTTGATTAGCTATGACAAATGACTTCATTTGATATCTAACCTGGAATAGACAGCCAATATTAAAAGATTACACTGGTGTAAACCTTTCTTTAGTGGCCTTTAGTGAGACAAACCAATGAACACTCTGGCTGAACACCACAGAAAAAAAACAGAATGCCCAGTGGAGAACTTAACATGGTGCTGGTGCACAATACCAGGATTAAATCATAATCTTGACAGGATTTACTACAACACTAAAAGCTCTGCTTTATGTAACACGCTTACAGCCACATTAAAACAAGATTTTGCACAAATCACATTTTCTTAAGCTGACCTGACATTATGAGACTTTACATATCATGAACCAGCAGTTCTGATGAGCATGAGAGAGAGAGAGAAAGTGTCAGATAGATAAGCAGGTAGACAAAGACAAGGGGCCCGGAAATTGAACACACAGAAAGAACACTGTGTTCTTCCTATGTAAAAGAAAAAAAAAAACCTGTCCAGATACCTGAGAATTCAAGGAACTAATTATAGACCTGAGAGCTCTTTATAAGGTCAGTGGAGACTGATCTTTGCTGATCAGAGTTCCAGTTTCAATCCCCAGGCTTAGAGGCAACCCAAGCCAGTCAAGCGTTAAAGCTACCTGTTGGTGTTCGTGAGGTGAACTCAGGATCAAAGTGGAAGGTGTCCTCCGGCCTCCCTACTGCTGGTTTGAAGGGAGGCTTGATCTCTCGCCGGTATAATTTCTATCACCAAAATTAGAGAAAACAGCAGGCCTTAGCAGAACATATTCTTTTAAATGGGACCAGTAAAAATAGCAACCCCTTTCATTTCAGACAGCTAATGGCTTTTAAAGCTGTCAAGAAAAATACACTCAGATCTGTCTATAAATACTTTTAAAAAGCTCTACAAGTTGATATGGCAACACAGGACTAAAAGAGATTCAGAGAAATACAAATCAAAAGAAGAAAGGGAAAATACATTTTGGTAATGGGAAGCACAGAAAATTGCCTTTTCAAACAACAATAAGACATGGCCCTATTCAGTGCAGTTGTGATGTAGCCTTTGTTTGTCCGGGCAGAATAGACTTGACATCTATCAGAAGTAAGTGCTCTAGTTCCCTGTGTGTGTGTGTGTGTGTGTGTGTGTGTGTGTGTGTTTGCAAGGGAGAGCGGGGGGATTGTGAAGTCCTATTTTACCCTCTTCTACAGGGCAAATTGCACCACTCAAACAGAGCGAGACTTTTACTGTCCTTTGAATCATTATGGAGCCAAGCTTTTTTCCATATTTACACTTACATTCCAGTCAATGGTTGCAAAAAATTGATGTCGTTTGATCTCTTCCACTCCATCTGGTCCCGCACCTTAACAGAGATCACACAGGGAAGTCATCCGCATACATTAAACATGTCTGAACACGTTGAGCCTTTGTTGTCCTGCCTTACATAGGAAATATGTCTACTGTAGCGATAACATCTGTTAGACATGAATTCATCAGATGTAAAATGCATAGGTTGAATGGATAGCTGACAGATATGGCTTCCTCTTTTCTATGTTATGAAATGGATCTTGTCATTGAGTGAACCCTCAATCCTACACAGCATCACTTTGATCCATTGTCCAAAATTCAAACTCAAGTCATTAATTATTAATGTTTCTGTATCAAAATGGGATGTTTGATTGTCACAATATAGAGCATCTTGATCTGTTTCATTAAATATGAATGGATTGGTTTTCCATGTGTAAAAAATGCAGTTCTAAATAGCAACCACCCTTTTGTGAATTAATAGGTTAACTTTGTGTGTGTGTGTGTGTGTGTGTGTGTGTGTATGTGTGTGTGTGTGTGCATTTTGAACTGACTGGAATACAGTGTTAGTAAGTCATACATTAGGTGTGCTGTAGTCTCTTGGAAAACACTGAAATAAATTAGCAGCAATCAAACCATGTGTAAAAAATAATATTTGCTTTGTAAACCGTACCTAATCGATTAGAAGGATTTCTTTTAAACAGTGCCCGTAATAGGCTTTGTACTTCAGGACTTAAAAATTGTGGCATTCCCAGTTTGGCCCTAAAAGAACAAAGTCAAAATAAAAATGAACATTTATGCAAGACACTGGCTTTTTTATTCTACAAGACAGAAATACTTTTGCAGTTTAAAATCAATAAGGATTAATCATTTAACAGAATATCTTATGAAAAAGAGATAACCTAGGGGATAGAAAGGAAGCAAGCGACCTGAAGAAAGAAAAAAAGAATAACACTTTTGATGGAAGCAAAAGCTCAACCAAACTCAGGGGAGGTCTTACTTTAGGATCAGCGCCATGGTTTCCTTGCGGTCTTTCCCTTGGAATGGGAGCGATCCTGTCAGCATTTCAAACTGAAATACAGGAGAACACGTCCACTTAGTCAAACAACAACATGCTAAAACACATGCAGGTAAGATTTCATTCATTCAACATTTTGTTTCAGAAATACAATACAAATATTAAAAGCAATTAAAAGCAATTAAACAGATTTTGTAATGCAATTTGTCTAGGCCTATGGTTATTTTGTTTTGAGTATTCCTTCCAGAGATTCATGTATGCTGACAAAAAAAGGTATCAAACGTGTGGGTGTATACAGGCACACAACACAGGTAAAGCTATACTGTAGTTTTTCAAACAAAACAAAAACATAACATGAAATACATGCAACGATTAAAGCCAAGCTAAACCCTTTAACCGCTCATCTTTGTGGAAAGTGTAATGCATGCCTGGCTCACATTCACGAGTCACATAAAGGGAGGCCACAAGCAGTTAGTAGTATAAATACTAAATAATTATTTATTAAAGAATATAGAAAATGTCAGTGTAGTGAAATAAAGTAGTGCAGTGCAGTGCATAGGTGTGTAAGCATTCGTTGAAACCAAAAGCAAAATGCCAACAGGAGAGAGCGAGAGCCTCTTCCCAGTGTAGTCAGGGCCTTTTTATCCTGCAAGCTATTAGGAAGCCATCAGGCCACAACACACCACACCTGTGCATCCCTGTTCACCTACTGCATTAGACAGACAGACAAGCGCACAAAGTGGACGGGGACACGTAACAAAAGTTTGTCCGTGAGAGCCATCTGCTAGGCCTGAAAACAACTCCAGATCAGGTTTGGATCTGGTTTTGGTATGGATTTGCCAAATCCCAACCCTGGTCTGCCCCAAAGAGAGGTTGTCATGCACGAGGAGGCACCGAGGAGGGCTGCCGGGAGACGAGCTACAAATCACGCTACGGGGGATAAACGTCAACCTGTCTTCTTCCAGAGCCTCGTGGATGATTTTGATGTCGCCAGGGATGAGTGGATTAGTCAGAACCCAAAGTGTTTCGCCCAGGGGATGAAGTGGCACTGTGGAGTATGGCGGCTTATTATAGGACTGATGTTTTTTATGGCAATGCTACAAAGAGTGTAGTAATAAAACCATTCTGTTGTGCCCAAATGAAATGGCAGATAAATGAAGCTGTTCATACTGGTTTGGTGTTGCCAGTAATAGTAGCAGAAGCAGTATGAGTAATTGTAGTCGTAAGAGTTGTAGTAGTAGTTGTTGTAGGAGTAATACTAGTAGTAGTAGTAGGCTAGTAGTAGTAGAAATAACAGTAGACGCAGAAGTAGTAGTATTAGTAGTGGTAGTAGAAACAACAGAAGAAGTAGTATTACTATTATTATTATTATTATTATTATTATTAGTAGTAGTAGTAGTAGTATTAGTAGTAGTACTAGTAGTGGCTTTGGCAGCAGTCAATTTGTGACTGCACTCTATGGCCCAGTTCACCATACACATTATACAGTATATCACAAAAAGTGAGTACACCCTTCACATTTTTGCAAATATTCCGTTACATCTTTTCAAGAGACAACACTATAGTAAAGAAACTTACAGTTAGTAAAGAAACTTACTTTAGTAAAGAAAGTACAGTGGTCAGTGTACAGCTTGTATAGTAGTATAAATGCATTGTCCACTGAAAATAACATGCAGCCATTAATGTCTAAACAGCTGGCAACAAAAGTGAGTACAGCTCAAACCGAACATGTCTAAATTGTGCCCAAACTGTCATTATTTTGTGGAAGCACCATTATTATGCACTGCCTTAATCCCTATGGGCTTGAAATCCACCAGAGCTGCACAGGTTTCTGCTGAAATCCTCTCCCACTCCTGCATGATGACATCACAGAGCTGGTGGATGTTAGACACCTTGTACTCATCTACCATTCGCTTAAGGATGCGCCACAGGTGTTCAAATAGATTTAGGTACTTGGCCAGTCTATCACCTTTATCTTTAGCTTCCTCTGTCATCTTGGAGGTGTGTTTAGGGTTATTATCATGCTGTAAAATTGCCGTGCCATGCATGCGGCCCAGTTTCTGAAGAGAGGGGATCATGTTCTGCTTTTAATTTATGTTTCTCTCTATGACGTACAGCTCCCCAGTGCCAGCAGCACTCACGCAGCCCTAGACCATAATGTTACCACCACCATGCTTGACTTTGGCTAGCAGAGCCGTATGCACAATTTATTAAAATAAATTTATACTGGTATACAAGCTGTGCACTGACTACGAGCTGTGCACTTTAAGTTGTAATGTAGTTTCATTTCTCTGCTGTTGTCCATGAATATTCACAAAAATGTGAAGGGTGTACTCACATTTGTGACACTGTAAATCAAAAAATGCACCACCACTCTACTCACCCCCCCTAGCGTTAACCCTAGCCCTAACCCTAACCCCAATCCCCCTCCCAAACACACACACACACACACACACACACACACACAGCACAAAGCATGTTCTTAAGTACAATCCAGTGAGATCTGAGTTGTCAACAACTGCACTTTCTATGACTATTGGTCAGATTGATTTGAAACCTGCAGTGTCTTAAATCACTTTGATTTTCTATCAGGGCTAGATCAAAATGAAAGCCCCACCTAATCTCTAAGATACCATCCTATCAACAACACTGTTACAACCACTGACAGTATCATCATTATTATTACCTCTGTCATCATTTCCAAAAAATTCTTCCTTGCCTGCCATCTGTTCATCCTCCAGTTTCATTGTGTGAGCTAAACTGAAAGCATGGCTTTAAGCCACTTTCTTCCCTCCTCTGTCGCCTTTTTGGCACTGACATACAAGCTACTTTGAGGAAGAGCATGAAACTGTGGATACTTACCATTAAGACACCAAACGACCACCAGTCTGCACTCTGTGTGTGGCCTCTCCTGTTGACTACCTCAGGGGCCATGTACTCAATTGTCCCGCAGAAGGAGTACGCTCTCTTGTCGTTCTCGATGGCCTCTTTACTCAAGCCAAAATCTGGAAAAAAAAGAAAAATGTATAAGAGGGTGTGCTTATGGGGGAAGCATGTGTGTGTGCTTGCGTGGGTAAGTACGTGTGTGCTTGTGTGGGTATATGTGTGTGTGCTTTCGTGGGTAAGCGTGTGTGTGCTTGTGTGGAGAGCACCTCATTCTTATGCATGGTGACTAAAGGAAATGAAGCAACCTTCGCAGAATAAAAGTGAAATATAATCCAAATCTAGTTTACCTGTTATTTTGATGTGACCTTCCTCATCAAGGAGGATGCTGCGAAGGCAAGCCATATGTCTATTAGAATATACAGTAATATATATACATTCATCTACTTCAGTAGCTTTACTTTTTTGTATAACTCTATTATAAATATAGCACATCACACAAAGAGATAGAAAACAGATACTGCAAGAATATGATTAATTAATAACCTTATTAATTACTAATTAATCCTTATTTAGTATACATCAATAATAATAGACACAAATTATTTTTATCATTTGAAAAGATGGCAAACATCTCTATCTCCTATGGGAGTCTAAATAATACATCAACAAAATCAGTTTAATAGAACTCTCCCAGCATTCTGTGGTGTGGCTCAGTGTTTTGCTCAAATGATTGTTTATAATAAACAGAGCCCCTCATCCACACTGCACCCCCCTCCCTATCCCTACCCGCTAGCTTGCCCTCCAGTGTCGGCCATTAATCATTCGCTCCAGACCTCAGAATAGCCTGCCCTCCACCAAACACACAACAATCCACCGAGGCCGACATACTGGCTGAACCCCCATGTCGATTCAGCCTTTCAAGAGGGAGGGAAAAAAAAAAAACGAGCAACCAGAGAGCTCCTGGTAAACGAAATGAGTGGCTCTTCATTATTTCCTCATGCCAGACTCCCCAGAGGGTTAATTTAGTGTATTGGTGGGATTGGCTGTCGTCTTTTGTTAGCAAACACACAGAGCAGGTGAAAATGAGGACTGCGGGTAAATCTCCTCAGCTTAAGCATTCTGTGAGAAGGGGGCGGCGAGTGGCTTGAGGAGTGCTGTGGGAATTGCATTTTGGAAAGCATGCCGTACATGTTATGTGTATAAAAAAAAAATACCAGCAGTCAGATTATGAAGAGAAAAGGAGAGGGAGGAAGAGAAAAAAAAAAAACTCGTGATAGCTATTTGAAACCAAAACAGATGGGAGAGTGCACACTGAGACTCAGAACAGATGCTGCTTTGATCACACTGCAGGCTTGCGATGCCTTCCGCAGGTGCATGTGTGCAACACGAAGCGGCGCATCTCTGCGGCTGCGCTGCCCTCGTCTGAACTACTACAGTGAAATGAGCAGAAATTATGCAGAGTTTCAAAAAAGCCTGTGTAATCCCTTTCAGCCATGCTTCCCCAACAGTTCTTCATTCCCCCATCTAAAAAATTCCAAACCTGTGTTTGAAATGTCAACTCATTTACTATATTGAGGTGACTCTGAATAAGCATCTTGTAGTGAACATGGGCACTGTGCATTACATAGCACATGAGTAGAACACAGGGCAAGTTACTGTTGCTACCCAAGAGAAAAAAGAATACGGCAACCTGACAAGCACCTCTTCCAACACACACACACGCACACACACACACACACACACATTAGCATTGCATAACAATAAATCAGGTTTCAGGTAAGCTGATCAGGCTGGTATAGCAGAAGATTGTGATTAGTGACTCATCCTCCTATCTGCTTCTGACTCAGGTTTTGCCTCAGTGGGTGCCCTGAGCAGTCGCAACCTGAGAGTGGGCGGCCAGCAGGGCCATTGAGATTATGGAAGGGCTGCCATGGGGGAGACATAGCCTACTGGTTAGGGCTTTGGGATTGTAACTTGAGCAAGGCACCTAACCCCTCACTGCTCCCCGGCGCCACAATAGCAGGCAGCCAACTGCTCCAGTTTAGTGTGTACTTCACTTCAGTGTGTGCTGTGTGTGTTTCACTAATTCACAATGGGGTTAAATGCAGAGACCAAATTTCCCTCACAGGATAAAAACAGTATAGATGATGATGATGATGATGATGATTAACTTATAACTCTCTTACTTCTCAGGCTTGAGGTCACGGTAGATGATGCCAAGGCTGTGGAGATGGTCCAGTGCCAAGGCCAGCTCAGCCAGGTAGAACTTCACATCCTCCTCAGTAAACATCACCTGTAGATAGATAGATCAATAGATAGATGGATAACAAGAGAGGTGGGGAGAGATAAGTAGGGAGAGAGAAAAGGAGAGAGAGAGAGAGATACCTTAGCTGCCCCATTTGAAATAGCCACCAAACAAAACCATAAAAAACAAAACAAACAAACAACAAATAAGCACAGTAGTGTAAAATACCAGTCCATTTGGTACAGTGTACAACTTTTTGTCAAGTTGTTTTAGGTTGCCTTTCCCCAATAGCAGCTGAACCGTCTTTAAGAAAATGTCATGCTACATCCAGTTTCTGTGTATTTTGCATAGCATTGCATTCCAAAAAGGCTGGATAGGAATACATTAAAGGATTTGATTTTCTCAGAGAAATGGGAGGTCTAGAAAACATTTTTCTTCAAAAGCTTCTGAAGCAATGTATGACTGATTTACAGAGCAGACATCATTAATTAATTTACTGCAGTTCATTAATTCAAACCATCACTGCCTGGAATGCAACTGTCCAGATTATGAAAAGTAAATCCACGTTCTCCACATTTTTTTTCTACACTTTTTGACAAATGCCTCTGTTCGGTTGTTGCAGAAGCAACCTCCCACCACCACCACCACTACAGAATGGCCTGCAGTTGTGCAGTCTTTCCTATTTTTCCGTTTGTAAAGATGTGAAACTCACCGAGCAGTCAGTGCTGTTCACTGATACTTAAAACTCTCAAGAAAAAGTTTACATATGGGCGTGAGGGGTTTGAAAATAGGTCCACAACCGAGAATGAATGGTCAAAAACTTGTTGGATATCATACAGCATGCTTTCTGTGTCAGCGTATCAACTAACACCACTGACCACTCAGGTGGGTTTCACGTCTCGGTAAATGAAAGTTTAATGCGTTTTAGGAAAGATTGCACGACTGCTCCCATGTACCCACTCTGCATGTGTGTGTGTGTGTAGGGTTGCTGCTGCAACAACTGACAATTCTTAGAACAGGCATTTGTCAAAATTGAAATCTTAACCGCTGTATTTCATCATAAAAGGTAAGAAAACAGGGACTTCAGTGTTAAAAAATAAATTTCTCTCCGAACAGGTAAACAAGTAAAACGAGTCAACTGCACATTTATTTGATTTAGCGCTGTGTGAGTCAGTTCTAAAACGCACCATTACAGATATGATACGCAGAAGTACATCAGTAGACTTCCAGTGTGTACCTTTCCACATCTAAACATTATCCAGATTCCCTTTCTTAAGTACCACTTGCACAAATCTAATAATGAATTACCCCGCTTATTAGCAGAGAAATGGAGGGGAAAATAAGATTAAACAAAGTCCATTTGTCTCCCGCTCTCTAGAAAGGGGCTTTATCCTGCCATGCAGGTATATTTATAAGGGGAGACAGAACCGCAGGGAACTCCGGTGGAATTAATCAAAGGAGGAGATTGTGCAACCTGACTGATGGGGGATGACGCACCCCTGCCAAGACTGGGCCCACTGGAGCGAACGGACAATTTAGTTGAGAGAGTAAGCTAGCGCGCCGCATGATTTACATAAATCATCGTCGGCAGGGAGAGGCTTGAAATAAATCAGCAGGCTTGAAAATGTGTCCTGATAAGCGCAGGGACTTAAACACAAAGTGTATTGGGGCCATATTGAATACACCTAGAGGCAATGGAAAGAAGAGGTCTGGTATTTAGAATCTCTGAATTCATTCAACAGGAATTCATTGTAGAAAATGTGTTATTTACACAACAACATTGCACAGCCTACATTTTTACAATGGCACCAGTCATGGATAAAACAAAAGTAATGGTCAATCCTCATTCATATTTAATTCACAGTGACTTTTGCGGATTAACATTCAAGGTCTGTCTGTGGTCACACAAACATATTACTAATTCATGCCATAAGAACCTGAGCTAACAAGGTTTCAGGTATAAGGTCCTCATGAGGTAATCATACTGAAATATCAGTCTACAGCATATATACTTATTTATTTTGATCTGAGGTAAAAGCTAAAAGTTCAAATTAAAACAATTTAACTTGAACGAATGCTCATTAGCTGAACAGACAGATTTTACCTTAGCTGAAAACTCCCATAACCTGGCACCATAATCATAATTAAAGCAACACCAGGCAAAATTTGATGATGTTCTTAGGTTAATTTGCCTGCTTAGTCACTTTGATGGTTAAATGGCTCATTACGGGATGAATGGAGACTCTCTCAGGCTATCTAGCGATTTCCTAGCATAGTTACGTATTTGCAGCTGATCATCACAAAGCTGCAGAAATGAAACCTTGTCAGTCAACATAACTCAACAAAAATTATCGTTGTTGGTTCCGATGCTTTGGTTTGCAAACAAATCCACAAGGATTAGTGATAGTGTAAAATCGTATTGCTATTTTTCTAAACAATCACCACCTGCAGGGGAAGCTCCGCAGGGTAAAAAAACGCAGGCTTGCCTGATCCTGCTTTAAGATACTGGAGACATTTTCAGGTGTGTACTGTCTCAGTTTCACAATTAGAGTGTTAGGCACCCCCCCCCCCCACACACACACTATTTTTTTCACACTCACGCTATTCCTTTCAAGTGCATCTTCCTTAAACCACTCACTGACAGTGAAAATGTCATGGTTACTAGGTCAGTAGGTTCATTGCTTAACGAGCTGAGCAACTCTGAGCAGCTCAGCAATCTCTGACTGCTGTTAGATTTCAGGACTCATTTCTCTATCACATCTAAATGGAGACTAATCAGTGTCAGATATGCATAACATTTCATTATCCGCTGTGCCTTTGATTTAAATATAAAAACACTTTCTATTTATGCCAGGCTATTAGACTTGATGCAGAGTTAAACACATTTTGTTAATTAAGCACAAAGACATTTTGTTAACTGCAATTAAACACAAATGAAACAAGTCCTTTTAAAGACTCAACTGATGTGATGACATAAATGCTAATCGAACTCTGATTTTTTTTCATATGTGATAAACAAAGTTCCTGACCTCCTTGGAAAGCCTAGTGAAAAGATCGCCACCTCGGAGGAAGTCAAGAATGAGGTACAGCTTCCCCTCTGTCTGAAAGGCTGTGAAAGGACATGGAGGGGAAGAGAAGATCAGGTTAAAGTCTGAGTTCATCTCAAGTTCAAGTTCATTGTAGGGAACAACACAAAAACTAAAAACAAACAAGAAAAACAGTGAAACCTGCACTGTGTCAAACATCCAAAAACAGCTCAAGGGGGACATTAGATGATTAGATTAGATTAGATTAGATTCCAATTTATTGTCATTACACATGCATGAATACAGGGTAACATAGAATGGAAAGCATTTTTATGTTTGATTTGTTGAATTAGGGGAGATTTTGCATGGCCACAGAGCTGTCATGAACAAGAAACATGGTTGTACCCCAGGGGCGTGGATAAAAGGGGGCTGGGGGGGCAAAGCCCCTTCTGAAAAAATATCTGCCCTATGACACATCCAATTAAAACTCTTTTTATTTTTTTTGAATGAATTGCTGTAAAAATAAAATATCTAACTAAAAAAGCACTCGGAGAGCACAGACCTCCGCCAAGGAAATATAGGATCACTGATGCAATACAAATTCCAGAAGGTGTTCCAGATCACCAATATGACCACCCCAGACCACCAATATGTAATCATCTGTTCCTAGTCCTAATACCCAGGTTGTCCAAAAATTCCATCCAAATCCATGCCGTACTTTTCAAATTATCTCGTGCACAGACAGACAAAACACTGGCTAGGTTAACAAGCTGTGAAAATACACCAGAATGCATGAAATTACATCTAATGTATTTTAATTTTTTTTTGGGGGGGGGGGGGGGTAGCTCTGCACACACACATTACAAATGCTTCCAATACCCTTGTACTTGTTGATCTAGTGCTGGAGCAGCCAATATTATTGCGTTGTATAGGCTATTAGCCTACATTAGCAATGTGTTATACATACAACACATACTACTTTGAAAAAAATGATGCCACCCCTGTTTGCGCCCATTTAGTGATTAGTTTTTCCCCAACCCCACCCCCTACGCAAGTCTAATGCCCACCCTAATCCCACACCTCTGATGTGCCCTCCTTCATATTTAAATCTTGAACTTCAAAATAGCCACTAAAAATGGGCAAATTTGAGCAAAACCTGCCTGTGATGTCACGTCAAGTGTAGTTCAATTGCGCTTGCCAAAGAGGCCGCTATTTAGCCAAAACAAACAGCCTGAGCACTAAATGTAAGATTGTAATTGGGCTTGTAAAATTGTATCGAGTTGTATGGAGTTTATTTTTGATTAATCAAAGTTAAGTATTCTATATTTACATCAGAGAACAAGGTACAATGCTCCATTCATCTATTCTATGTCCCCCTTAAGATATAAACCTTTAAAGGTTCTACATAAAGTATGGCGTAGAAATAGTAACAGAATATTAATAAAAAATCATATTGACATGTCAAAATTGCCTAAGCACTGTGTGGTCCAGATATGCAGAAGTTAGCATGAAAACCATCTTTCTCTCCTTTTAATATCACTTTCTATAATGTGTGGCTATATATTAAATACAATGCAAGCTAATGCAAATCATGTTTAACTTGAAACCAACAGAACTGCAAATAGCCGCTTCAAAAGTAATTAGCAATAAACAGTTTGAGAACTCAAGGCTTGAAAGACAGATGAGATAGGAGAAAAAGAAGGAGACAACAAGAGAAAGAAAGAGAGAGAGAGAGAGAGCATGAGGGAGAGATAGACAGGAGAGAATGAGAGAATGGGAGGAGAGAGACACCATGGTGATCTTGTGAGACATATTGCACATCGCTTCCTCATCTCATGACAGGAAAAACTATTAAAAAGTGCTCTGGTGAGAACTTGGCCAACCGCAGTCTAGTATGCAGTGATAAGGCTGCCACGTCCTAAGGGTAAAGTGAAGCATGACAGAGAGCTTAATTAAGGTGGGCACACACCCCCACCCATCCCTCCCCACTTCATTTTATAATCAAAACAGGGAAATTGAAAACACTGGCAATTCTCGTTCTAACTCCATGCTTGTGACAAGCACATCTGTCTCCTGTAGATGATAGACAAGTTCAGGCAGGCAGACAAGTAAGGGTGCCTGCAAGCCTTGGATGTATTTATGTGAAGCAAAATAAATATTTGTGTGTAAGAAAATAAACCTGAATCAAATTACTGATTCTGTTTAATTTTTTAATGTTATTTGGAGGTTTGCTTACCATAGTGGAGTTTGACTATGAATGGGTGATTGACCTCGGCAAGAATGTCTCTTTCCATTTTTGATCTCACACGATCGCGCACTGTAGGAGACAGAAAGATGCAGTAAAACAGTTGAAGATGGATTATGGATCATGGCTTATTGATCAGCTAGACAACATTTAGCACAAACGTTACAACTATGCTATGTAAACTGCATAGCTTCTCAGTAAGGATGTGCACACATGCAATTACACACAACCACACACACAAATTCAGGTACTTGCACTGTACACACACACACACACACATACAAACAATTTATTTCCATGAGAGTGGGATTATGCACGCATGATACCTAAAGCAAAGCTGAGCTTACTATTCAGTTACTCTGAAACCTGCATACACAACAAAAAATCTGCACACACACCAAAAAGGCACAACAGTCTAGATACTGCAGAGGAGAATCCACAAAACTGGCATGCCATTAGCACTGCATGACTCTCCGAGATCTCTTTGAATCTCAGCGGTATGGCCTCAGTTATGTAACCAATAGCGAATATTCATTTTGCTAAGGCATGGCAGATTGTCTTCATTTTTTAATTTTTTTCTTTGAATAGACAACTGAGACACTGGTGGTGTTATTTTCACTCAAAAATACTCGGAGGACTGGGACTGGAACTAGGGTGTTTTCTGCGAATATCTCCTGTGTCAAAAAACCACAAACCTGTAACCATGGTTACACAGGATGAATAGTATAGAAAGTGGGGTAGAATAATCTTTATGCCAGCATAGTGTGCATGCCAATTATGTAAACTTTGTTATTCTTGTCAAATGAAATTACACGTCACAAAGTTCACAGCAACTGTTATGCTATATAACAAATGCTTGGCAGTGCCCGTTACTCAGAACATAATGGACAAACCTTTGGAAGCCACTGGAAAAAAAAAAACCTTGTTCTCTGGTGGCAACAAAAACAACAGTTCCCGCTTATTAGAGAATGCCTCTGGAAACAGAAACTGCAGCTTGTTACCGTAAGACCCCATACATTGCCTGGCATCAGCAAGAGGGGTTTAATGAAGAATGCGCCCTCACACAAGCGCCTCTCCCTGACCTTTCCCTGATGAATACACCACCATGATTCAGATTCTCTCAATCACTCTGAACTGTCCTGGCAAACACAATAGGAGTTCAGGAGGAGACAATAACCGCTGCGTGTTATCAAAGAAGTGTAGAGAAGGACTCTGAAGAATGAATCATAGTTATGTCTCATTTGGACGATACATCCTCCAACAGAACATATAGAGATCTGATAGATAATGTCTCACACTCAGCACTGAACAATCTAGTGTGTGTGTGTGTGTGTGTGTGTGTGTGTGTGTGTGTGTGTGTGTGTGTGTGTGTGTGTGTGTGTGTGTGAAGTGACCCCTGGAGCTTTTTAGCAAAAGACCAGGTATGGAGAGTACGAACAAATTAAATTTCCCACAAATGACTGTTGGATATATAGTCTGGTACATCTGCCATCAAGCTCCATTATGTCTTAAAGCTATGCCACAATGAGTGCTCTGGTGGGAGAATAAACATGTACTCTATGGCTTTCAGGTCTGGACTTTACCTTTAAGAGTAGCCTTCTTTAGAACCTTCATGGCGTAGAGCTGTCCTTTGTCTGAACCTACGATTTTCCGTACCAGAAACACCTGTAAAAGGTAACAAATACAGCAGACTGTTCAAATATTTTTCCACATCATGTGCACAATATATCATGGCACTATATAGTATATGTTGGAAATGTTGACAAAATACAATGTACCTTTCCATAAGAGCCTTGGCCCAAAACCTTCAGCAACTCAAACTGAGATGGATCAGCTTTTTCAAAGCCCTCTTTTACATGATGGCTGATGTCGAATTCTTTCAAAATACCATCATCCTATGGGGAAGACAGATAAACACAATAATCATATTGTGACACACACATACAAAACCAACACTTGAGAAAGCAGACAGTAAAGACTATTTAAAGAATGGATATGACAATCGGCTTTACCGGTTCTCTCAAATGTGCCTGTTGTTCGATACAGATTACACATTTATAACATCTATAGAATTTAACAGTTAACAGCCCACACCGCCCAAATACCAAATTCCTTGAAGCCTCTTTATCCTTGGTCTGACAACACCACCACTTATAAAGACCTGACTTTCACCTTTTTGCACAGCCATGCTTTTATCCAACATCAGACATTACACAAGAGTGACCTAACACATCCATTTTAGCAGGGGCTTTGACTGCAACACTTCAGCCATAGACAATGACCTTGAATAAAGGCGGTGTGAATGTTTTGATGAAGCGACTGGTTTGTGACATAAGACCCACTCCAGCAAAGGCACAGCTGCACCAGCGACCTTCACCGCAGACCGAACATGTCCCTCTCGGCCAAATGTGCTGATGCCCCAACATACAATATGTGCAGGAGTGTATTGCAAGGTGTGTGTGTGTGTGTGGGAATAACTAAGAGATTGAAGTGCTCAGCACTGGATAGAGGCCAGGCAAGGCCTGGAACACACTTTATCCAAATACATGTCTATGTTGAGACATTTGTAGTTGCATATGCTGATTTGTACAGTGTATTTCTATGAAGTGGGCTTGTATGTTTGTGGCTTGTTATCTGTCAGGGTCCACTGTCTTTTACTATGCTACTATGCCCATATGTAGGTGTGTACACACAGGTCTATTAGAGTTTGCCAGGCAGCATCATTGAGGCTGAGATTCATCACTGAGTGCACATGTTCAGGCAGCAATGCAAGGACTGAGTAATGGTTGCCAGATTGGGTCTGGAATCCCCCACAAAGTACAGGATGTGACTTTGATGTTCCCCTCTTGTGCACACCACTGAGTGAAGAGGGAGGGAGCATGCAGGGCTCAGCGTGTGACTGAAACGCTGACCACTCATGATTGACTCAGGGCTCCTGCTGAGCTGACACGGCTAACGGCCCGTTTAAACCGGCTTATCTCACGCCGTCGAAAAATAAAAAAATAAAAATATGTACAACACCGTTACATAACCCTGAGCATCTACTGTTGTTGTTTTCTCTCTTTTTTGATAAATAATGATGGCTAAAATGATGATGAGGATGTTTTTCAAATCCAAAGAGGGGGATTTGAGGGGATGTGTTGTTGCATACTGTTTTGCTGCCTTGACACCCTAGGTTGATGGGAGAGATAGTGTACAGTGCTTCAACACCAACAAATGTGGCATCTTTGCATCAGCACTGATGAGTAATGTCTGATGAGTGACATCATGGGAGTTTCACCCAGTGAGTAAATGCCGATTATGACACAGCATGTACTCAAGACATCCTGATTGACAGGCATCCAGGGATTTATGTACTTCAGCTGTGATACAACTGTTCAGAGAAGGAAATTTAGTGCAAATTTTGGAAAATAAGCAGGATTATGGAGACACCTGAAAGTTTCAAATTCATTTGGTGCACCATGCATTTCTGCAAAGCTTTTGCACACAGAGCAGTGAAAGTCAGAGCTCTAGAGCAGGGGTTCTCAAACTTTATTGGATCGACCTCTCATGGAGCAGAAAAATCTCCAATGACCCCGCATAATCGCAACACAAATTTAACCATACAGGCTTATATCCATTTGTTCTGTTAGATGCAAGATGCTGTTGTAGCAAACTTTTTCACGGACCCCTGGCAATGTGCTTTGGACTCCTGGGGGTCCCTGGACCCTTGTTTGAGAACCAATGCTCTAGAGTATACATACATGTTAATTACACATTACATCACTCTCAGGAAGTTCTCCAGCTTTTTAAATTTGACTGTAAGAGGAGGACAGCTTTTCATATTACTAAGGAATGTGCACATGGACCGTCTCAAAGTTGATGATATCATTTGTAGCAATGTCAGCTATACTCTAAGAAATAGCAATATGTCACAGTAGCCTGACATTTGTACTTATATGTGGGTGTAAACATCACTTTTAATGCACTGCATGCACTGCAAATGGGCTTATATAAAACCGCAGGCATTAATAGGGAGGGGACAGGGAAATCCTGAGGGCTACTTCAAAGGACTGGCATAGAGTCATCATTTAAAGAAAGGGAATGGAATATCTGCATACATTGTAAAATGGAATGTCAAAATCTCAGAAAGAGCTTTACAACAGTAGCATTTCAAATAACCAGAGAACTAGTAAGTGTAAAATTGATTTTACACTACACACTTTAGCACTGATCTCAGTTCCAACAAAGGAAGCACATCTAAGCAGAGCTGTTTTAGTTGTCAGACGAGATGCACAGCTGCATGAATTAGTTAACAGCAGCCAGTGACAGACACCTTATGGAGAGGTGACAAGAAGGAAGCCATCAACAGCAGTGCTCCTCCATGTTTCAACACTGACAAATCCAACTGTGTATGTGACAGGTGACAGATAAAAGTACTTTTAACTTGAACCTTCGCTTGAGTTTGAATGTGCAGTTTACAGCTCCTTTCTCCCCCATGTATCATTTTGTTGTTGTTCTTTTTGTTGCGGTTATCATTTTGCTGTCCTCTGTTTTTAACTACTGTGTTCAGTTGTGACATGAGCTCACATTTCTCAGTAAAATATCTATCTAATCCTACCGATGTACACATGCTGGGTATGATAGCATTGTTTAACCCTAAGATAGATCTACTAGGTCCAGTGTGCACCAGCTTTCAGAGAAAAGATTACATAACAGGATATAGGCAGGCTTTTGTGGTATGGGATCTATGGAAAATGGTGACAGTATGTGTAATGGTAATGAGATAAAGCTTTGACTAAACCCTGCTGACAGAGTCTGGAATTTGCTATCTCTGCCACACCATCAGTTCTCAGATGGTTATGTGGCACTCCAGCATATGAATACACACACACACACACACACTCACACACACACAAAAGAGAGATGAAACATTGTTAATGCAGCCACTCATCTACAGACGCCTTCCCCTCCACCAGCATGTTAGCTCGGATCATGTTCAATTTGATTGAGGTCAGCAGCTGTGAAGGATAATAAGAAAAATACTCCAAATCATATCTTGGTCTGGGCCAAACTGCAAATAGCAAAATGAGCAGTGTTGTATCATCAGCCCATCTGTAATTTTAGGCCTCTTCTGCACTGACATACACTGAGAATCATGCATGCATGGATCCCATGAGATCCAGTGGAGAACCAATCTTCAATTTCTGCTTAAAACTGTATTAAGTTTTGTTGGTATCCCTCACCCAAAAAAGGTCTAACCCTGAATAATTCACTGAAATAACTGAAAACATTTAGTAGCCATTAATGTGTATTCCATCGTTAATGCAAATTAAAACTTGGCATAATAAAAAACAGCATAATTTAGATCACAAATGAAAATGGCCCAGACAAAAATTATGGTACCCTGTATTGCGCAACCTGCAGAGACAATCGATGCCAACAATATTTTTTTGTAGCTTTTAATGGCAGTTCTGCATCTGTCAACAAGAAGTCTAGCCCACATATTCAGAGTAAGTGGCTTCAGCTGTCTAAGGCTTGAAGGGTGCTCTCAGCAGGCTGCATGTTTCTGCAAACTGCATTTTTTTTTATAGATGCTCAATATTATTCAGACTAGGGTTCATTGTAGACCATTTCAGAATAGACAACTGTTTTCTCACAGTTCACTGTCTTTGCTTTTAGCTGTGTTTTGGGTCAATATTCTATTAAAAGGCCCATGACCTGGCACCGCGGATACAGCTTTCCGATACTCAATTATATGTTTAGCTCAGGATATTAGCTCAGGATGTTGTCTTCTAGTGATAAGATCTCAGTTTCCTGCACATTTATGTTACTTATATTTACTTTTATATGACTTTCCTTTCTCTGAAAGCTTCATCTTTCTGTCTGTTAACAGAGAAGTGATGGGATGAGTCAAAAAGTTTCAGTTTCATCTCAGCAGTCCATTGGACAATTCAGTACAGTAACCTTACTATATAGATACACATTCATGCCCGTCACAGTATGACTTTTCATGCTTTCTTTCCAACAGTGGAGCCCTTCAAGGTGCTCACTGTTGTCCATAAATCTTATTGATGGTGTGGTCAGATACTAATGTATCTTGACATTACATCACCTTGGAAGCTTACTCTGGCTCTTCGTCTTTCAATGCTGATACCTCCTGTGCAGTTTGTGGTCAGATGTCTTTATCTTTCGCATCCAAGACGGTATAGTCTAATGGACCTTAATGTCCACAATAACATTTTCTTCAAAGGAACGTCAACCTGCTTAGAGATGGTCTAACACTAATATGCAGAATGAGTACATTTCACCATTTTCTTCAAGCTGATCGACCAAATACAAGATCAAATGCATCTAGATCACATCATTTAGTTTGAAACATCCCCATCGTACCATTTTACTTATCTTTTTCAAGGGTACCAACCAAAGATTCTAGTCCGCTACGCTCCACTCTACAATCTTTGATACCGACAAACTTGCCCTGGCCATTTTTTTAGTATCTTTGTAAAATAAGCTATATATATATATATATATATATATATATAAAAATAATCTTTTATTCAGTCTTTCTCTGTTTCAGGTGTACTCAAAGGCATGTAGCTGTTCATGAGATTTTTTATGTTATATTTTTTTCAAAAATTAACTAAGCTTAAGTTTTTCCAGTGAGCTGTAATACCAACAAATGTAGCCAGACACATGACCTGCACATAGAAACTGGATGTCCAGGTTGCGCGATTACGCTTCAGGTCCGATTGAAATTAGTGTATGTTATGTGCTGCAGCACGCCAACGCAAATGGCAATGTGAAGGCCTGCACATCTGTTGAAATTCTTGCACACCAAATCTCATCACCTCCCATCTGTCTAACAGTGCGGCTGCACATTTAGTTTTATTTGTTTTGCTGCAAATTCAACTCTCCCTCTCTCTCTTTCTTTCTCTCTATCTATCTATCTCTCCTCTCTCTAATGTTGTAAGCAACAGATACACCATACTGGTTTCCCCTACCTATGAATGTCCCTTCAGGCTTTGTCCCGGTTGAGTTTATTTAGAGCTGCTGACATTTTCAAGCCATTGATTTTTATAAACTTGATCTGAACCAATATACGAAGAAAGCAAATTAGCCTCTCTCCTTGTCCAGTTTGATGTGTGTTAATTTGATTTATTTATTTATGCTAAACCCCGAGAGGCTATAGAGACCACCAGCAAGACTAATTACCACTGTGGTTCTTTTATCTTTCTTATTGATCTCAGCCAAGGCTGTAATGGGTTCCGCTTCACAAAATGCTTTGTCTGGTTTACACAGTGATATGCCATAACAACAACACCTACATTGTGCAACGCGGGACAGTATTTAATGACACAGCGTGATTCTTTGCAAATGGTTTCAAATATTCAGTTCCTTAAAAATGTACATATTTAGTGGACATTTATTCAAAGAGACTCAAAGCGTAGAGACTGTTTTCAGAGCAGTGTTCTTTCCGCATATGTACTCATGGTAGGCATAATCCTTGCATTGCAAGCACCCTGCTCAACCAATTAAGAATACAGTTAAGTTACTCCTGTACTCTTGGCACTTTCTATACATTAGGATAGTGAATATGGCTTTGGTTATGGTTCATCTTGATGAAAACACACAACAATAGGAGATTTTGTGTTAATGATTCCAATTGTCTTGGAAGCATGAATGATTTGAGGTCAAAAAGATAAGTCAAGATGTGGCACAACACTGATCTAAATGCCTGTCTTGGGTATGTAATAAACAGATAGCAACTCATTCCAGGACATGTCTTCAACGTACAGAACAAATTCTGACGCAGTAGAGATAAATTCTTCTTTTTATCTCAGTGCTTTCTACTCACATCTGTGTGTGCCACTAACAACATACAACTTCAACACCTGGTCTGTTATAGCACTACTGTATTTAAATAAAAGAGAGGGCACTGAAATCGCAAGAGTAATTGCAACTGCCACTGCACATGTGCAGCAACTTGTTTACATTTTATAGCACTTTGCTTAGAAATTATGTTAGTACTCAGCATTTGAAGAAAATGGATAGAAGTTGCAGCCATATTAAACCTACAAGTAATGTAGGTACACGACAACACATCCTTTGATATGAGATCACTGGGAAAGAGACGGTAAACCAGTAATTCATCTCAATGCAGTTTAATGATGCTCACGGAGTAATAAATGCAAGAAACATATATAAGATGCCTTCAGTGGAAAAGAAAACAGACTGAGTAAACATTCTGTGGTGAGGACACATAGGCCAGTCATGTCTGCCTGTTGGTGATGTGGTTGAGAGTGTCTGTGAGACTTTTGAAGTCTCAACTTTTAATGGCCTGGAACAGGTATGTCATCTCATCTTAGCCCGTGGACATCTGAGTAGCCAGAGTCAGCAGGAGAGATGACAGAGGTGAATGTCACAATCTTTGTGCACTTCCCAAACAAATCAGTCTGACAGTTGTGGTCCAGAAGAGAGAAGGGGAGTGGCAATCAAACAAGCTAGTGGATTGCATGTAAAGCAACCAATATAAATTAAACACATAGGAATGTAAACAAGTTCTGAAGTGTGTGTCTGGGAGCCTAATATACACTACAAAAAAATTAAAATAAATTTTAAAAACCATAGGAGACCAAGTTAGTTGAACAGCATGACATGATCATGGTTTTAAAACATTACTTGAACACACTCTTATCCAAATGGTTACTGCACTTTTTTTTTCAACTGCACATCTTATTTCAACCCATAGGCCAGCCTACACCCACTACTCCTGATAGTGTCGACTATGCCTGTATTACCATGCTGAACGGAGTTTGATGCTGTAGGCTACTGGAAAACAAAGCCTGAGTTGCCTGAGGAAGAAAGAGTTGTTTATAGAATGGCTTTGGCCAATTTACTTCACGTCTAGCACATTCCTCGTGCTGAGTGGCCGTTTCATTTCGATGCAGTAAAGCTGGCTACACTGTTTGCGTACTTTAAGGTGAGAGAAAAGAAAACACGAATGAAAACGCCGGTGGCGCTGAACACAAGGAGTGCGATATGCAAAACAATCATAAAGTGATACCAACCTCCAGTTTGCATAGACTTGAGCTCTTGGATCGTGATTTCTTGCGAAGATACACGGAGAACCATCTTCTAACTGTAAATTTCCGCATGCTGGTGTCCATTGTCCCAGTTCTGTCCTCTAGCCTCTAATAGCAATTTATCTTTGTCCTGCACCTAAATCCAGATCAGCGCACAACAATGGGCGGATTTACTGTTGCTTCTCAGTCACCCCCTCTAATCCATAGTTCTGAATTATGTGAGAGATAAACAAGCGCCACATAAACCATGCAGATGGGTGAGCGTAGACTGATTTGACCTGTCCTTGCAACGACGCGGTGCATTCATTTGCCTGTGCCGCTGGAGCCGGATGACAGGCGCTGTCCCCAGCACCTACCTCACTCCCTTGAGTACACAGTCTCTGCTCCACTTGCTGTTGCAATGTGAGCTAACGCACACTCCACTCCCTCCCAAACGTTGGAGTCCAGTCAGCATCCAATCATGCCCCAGCTACACCGCATGCTAACCAAGGTTGAGAACTCCTACCACAACCCACGAAGAATTCCCTAAACGAATCAGCGACGGTACTGCAGCTCGCCGAAACTCACGAGGATACCAACGAGGTGTAATCGTGATAGAATACCTGCTTGAACACCTGCCGTACCTGACCGTGTACTGCGTAATTTTCATGGTAAACGAGAATGGCGCGCAACGTTTTCAGGGCTAACATTTGGAGGAACGTGGCAGTACAAAACTTATTGTTCCCTCTCTATAGCCAACACAAATACCTGCTATTTAAACAGCAGATTAGCACCACCGAGAGGTGCGTAGTGAGATTAGGGATCAAAGTAGTTTAGGTTTAACAGAATAATTGCGAAAACAGCTATTTGTGGGCACGGCGAGTCCACTTGACGTGACACCAATATTACATTTTATTTTTGCAGGGTATATTGAGGGACTGAGCCACTTATATTTTTTCTTTCGGCTCCTCCAATTTTAAGAAGGTTAACTGGACTCCTTTTCACACCCATAACGTGCGCTTTTGGCGATCCATAGCACATGTTAGTGAAATCACTACTTTCAAAACTAAATTAAGAATCATATCACTCAGATAGGCTTTTATGAGGTTACCCGACCCAAACAAAATGAACACTCATTGTGTGTGTGTGTGTGTGTCTGTCTGTCTGTCTGTCTGTCTGTGTCTGTGTGTGTGTGCCTTATCATAGCCACACACACACAGATAAACACACACACACACACAGTCCAACAAAAATCAATCACAGACACACATACACACACACACACACAGTGAGAGAGATAGAGAGAGATTTTCAAATCCTGCGACATTCTGCAATTACAATCTAAGTAGAAGATAGTGAGATGGGTAAATGCACCTCTATGCTTGTAGTGACACCCAGTGGTAAATCAGAGCATATCTGGTAAAAAGCTAGAACCTACTATTTCTTCACAGCGTGACTTCATAATGGCATACTTCAGCACATTTGGGCTAGGCCATCCTCTTTTTTATCAAAACCCATGAGGGAAATGCTCTAGAAGTGGGCATGCTGTGTTAGCTCATTGTAATACATATATTGTTCCTCCTCTTGTCTGCAGTTGTGTCTGGCAAAATGTGATCCACTTACTGTATGTGGGATGACCTGGCTTGACTGTTTAAGCCACCCTTAAATTACAGCTTGCTCTTACACAGTCTGTTGGACTAAGGTCCAGAGGCTCAACTTGTTTTCATTATATAAACATGTGAGAAGTACTCATCAAATTGATAATAGGCCACTTTATTACACCTATTCAACCACTCATTAATGCAAATATCTAATCGACAAATCATGGCCAAAAGTGAAGAAGTTCAAGCCTAGCCTCAGAATGGGACAGAAAAGTGATTTAGATGATGTAGGGTAGCATGGTTATTGGTGCCAGATGAGCTAATCTGAGTATTTCAGATGTTGCTGTTTATCAGGATTGCCATGCACTATTCCTAAAAAACATGCACTGAGCAGCAGCAGCAGGTCTCTGGGTGGAAATGCCTTGTTGATGCCAGATATCACAGAGGAGAATGGCCAGACTGGTTTAAGCAGGTAAAAGGGCAACAGTCTCATGAATAACCTCTTGACATAGTATGCAGAAGAGTATCTGTGGCCGGCTGCACAACACCTTGATGCCAACCTTGGTGCCAAGAACAGAAAACGGGCTAAAATTCACACAGGCTCACTAAGTTTGGACTGATTTTAGTCTATTTTTGTTATGATATTCAGTGTTTGGATTTGGCATAAACAAAGTGAAAGTATGGATCCAACAAAGACTAGAATTTCAATACACTTAGTCTTACTCTATATCTCTGATTGGGCCTGACCCTTAGCCCAACTTACATTAAACATCTTAGAACAGCTCTGTTCATTTTTGATTTCCAAGGAAAGTAATGAGTGTCGAAGTTAAACTTAAGTTGTACATTTACCTCTTACTGAATCCTTTTGGAAGTAGAGTAACCACACATTTTTGTAAGCAAAGATTTTAAATGTAACTATTTTCTAAATTTCAAAGAAAACACATGTTGTTTAATACTAACCCCATCAGGTCACCATTGTCTACAAAGCTGTGCCAATCTAGCCAGGCTAGGGCCGCGTAGTGCTTCCGCTCAATATCACATTTTGCTACAGCACAGTCAGGGATCTCTCTTTTAGCTTAGGTTTCCTTCGACAAATTTTGCAGTCGGCGAACAGAAGGCTCTGGCATGCCCAGGACTTTTAAAGTGTGCAGAAAGTATCTGCCCATGATGATGGAAACGTATGCCCAACTTATGCCAGTTGAGGGATTCTAAACGCTTTGCACAAAGTGAAACAATGTGACAGTGGTTGGAGCACCAGGCTAGCACCAAGGAACTCTCTTTGTCATATGAAGCCAATCTCATTTTTAGCCTTTATTGATTGGACAGTGAAAAGACTGAGTGAGGGATAAGAGGGAAATTGGTTTGGGAAATGACCTGAGGCCTGACTCAAACCTGGGTCTCCATAAGCAGCACTTGGGAAACCGGCTTGGATGTAACGATAGACGATGAAAATCTTTTAATGTTCTACTGCAAGCTCCTTTCTGATGAATATGGATATCTTCTCTTCAGACAATGACACCTTGTACAGGGGATGTACCAACTGCAGTGACAAAAGGATCATTGAATACTTTGTGATGAAAGGGAAGAATGTCTCTCTAATCAATTTTACAGGCTCTCAAAAATGATTTCCGCTTTCTGATTTAAGAGCATTTCTTAAAAGAGTGACAGTGGGTGGCCATAATAGGGCACATTCATTGAAATCACACAGACTACCAAAACACTGAACATGATCTATCATTTTCCTTCTCAAGGACCATCCTAAATCCCATCATTATTCGCTAATCCTTAATCCTGTTTTTGGCATATTTTTAAGTATTCAGTGCCTACATATGTTCCACCAGAGATCGTTTATCATCGTCTCTGGTTCCACCACTGTCACTGAGAGTTAGCAAGATAACCAGTGACTTCTACTTGAATTGAGAGCTTCAAACTAAGTTTCTAAAGGAAGACAAAAGGCAAGCTATTACATAACTTGCTGCAGCAGCCCTGCAGTATCTACTCTGCATTCAATGTAAAACCAATTAGCACAATTAACACCGCTGACAGCAATCTAGTGATCTAGTGACTGGCGTTACATAAGTGTTCCTGATGGTGCCTCCCCAACCCCCCCCCAACTCCATTTACCAGCTACAGAATGGCTGTATTGACTGACTGTACTAGTTGTCTCTGAATGGCATACCAGTGTGTCGATGTATAAAAGTGGTCAGTACCGTGTGGCACTTCACACTGATCGTTCACCAAATGATTCATGCTGCCCTGCCTCCGAGTGCAATACATTAAGACTAAAATGGAAATTAATTAAGTGCTATGGTCTCTTTATGTTGCCTTTAGGCAGCCAGTTCCAAGAAATGCATGCTCTCCACATTTTATTATGAACTGACTTCATTCTGGTGAATTAACTGTGTCCTGCACAAACTTATGGCCCTTTTCCACTGACTGGTACCAGCTCGGTTTGGCTCAGCTCTACTTGCTTGTTTTGCTTTTCCATTACTAAAATCTGGCACCTGGTACCAGATACCTGGTACCATTCTTGGTACCACCTTTGTCGAGGTTCCAAGCGAGCTGAACTGATACCACAGATAGTTAGCTATAGCAACCAGTTTAATTCAATGGTACTTTTATGCAGTGGAAAACTAAACCGAGTAGAGTTCAGTCAAGTTGAGCTGATACCATTCATTGGAAAACTGCCATAAAATTCCTTGTTTTATGATGCCATATTACATTCTGTCAAATCTGTACTTATCTCCATGAGCCAATAGCTCTCCAGATGCCCATTCAGGAAACAAATTGAAATATGGCTTTTGAGTCATATTAGTGTTCACACTGACAGCCATTTCATGAAGTTTGTCAAGGTTATCTTCTTTGAAGAGTTTGTAAAAGTATGTTTGAGTGTTCTTTCATGGATCATATTGAAAGTTAATGTTACATTTTGTTTTTTGAAGTTTAATATGAGCAGAGCAAGTTAGTTGGGTTACACCTCCAATAACGATAGGATGAAAGCACTTTAGGGCAACTACCAACACGTGTCACATGATCACTGTTTTAGGCTAATGGTGGAAACTATCTGTCATAGCATTACTTCATTGCGGCATAGTTGTGCAATTCAAATCATCGAACTTGCTTGCATTCTATAAACTGAATAGCCTAACTACGCAATGTCGGAAGCTGACTAGACTTTGAGGTACCAAAAAAATAGCTTTTCACTGACAAAATTCCTTTCTGCAATGCACAGATTTCTTGAATGTTTGTTACATAACTAATTTGAAAATACTTCAACAGAGCAAACCCAGAAGAACCAATGAATCAAGTTCAAGTTCCCCATCTGATGAGATTATTTATGAATTAGGAATTCAAGTTATTTATTCTTTTTAGTTCCTCATCCTAAATCTTTACCTGTAAAGCAATGCCAGGACACACACACACACACAGAAAGAGAGAGAGAGAGAGAGAGAGAGAGAGAGAGAGAGACGTACCATTGGTGATGCAGCTTCAGGAGGATTCTCATCTTCAGTGAGTGAGGAAAAGGCACTATCCACAGATAAAGTGTCCATGTCTGCACAGACCTTCTCCACACTCACATGCTCATGACCCACCAGCCGTCTGGATGGATATTGATGACTCATTGTTGATCTCTCCAAAGGGTGAAGAAAGGCTGCGAGGACCTTATGTCTCCTCTAGATACGAACTATCTAACGAAGAAGAGACAGCAATAGCCTACAGTCCTAAATTTTGATCTGCACGGCCTGTTCTTATCAATGCATGTGGCTTAAATGCCTGTAGGTTGTAGCTAACTCATTGTCTCAAACTGAATAGGGGCCATACATAGAGAGATTAAAGGCCATCAGGGCTTTACTACAGCTAACCACTCATTCTAGCCCTCTTGTCTTTGGGACATGAGACATTCTAGCGGCATCAGAAAAGGAGGGGAAGAGACAGAGAGAAGGCGGGGGGTGGTTAGAGAGGGACGGAGAGAAAGAAAAGGAGAGCATCTCTAGTGGAGTGTGCCCCTCATTAAGAACCAGTGAAGCAGCAATGCCATTGTCCTGCTGTCGCACTAGCTAAGAATCAGGCCGTTTGCACGGTCAATGCAGATCAACTTAATCGTGATATTCACAGGAATGCTTCAGTAAGCAGAAGGGCCGGGGCTTTGTGAGCCCTGATATTTATGAGCAGTCCACTATTTAGATGGTTATCCATTATGTTCATATTCTCATTGTACTCTAGGCGTCCTTTAAGTAGTATACAGTTGTGTTCAACTTGCAGTATGTCACTGTCGAATAGGATTAAGTTTAAATTAGGCACTTCGACATTAAGGAGATTTTAGCATAATTATTATTAATTATCCCTTTAAATATTTATATTCACATTTATACCTTTAAGCAAACATTTTCGAGAGTCTTTTTGCACTGTTAGAAGATGTTTATTGGTGTGTGACGGCACATGCAGTCAGCAATGTCATGTTGTAACTACGTGATTTTAATAGTCAAATAGCTGATGAAACGCTCAGTAAGATCTGTGCTCCAAACCTCCAATCATGAGGCACACATACCGCTACTGCACCCAATTTATTGCAATGACTCGCTTGATTCTGACACCGCAACTACCCGTGAAAGTACTGGCAAACTCATTAGTAAAAGTGGCGATACATGCAAAACAGCAACATATCATGTTTATGACAAAAATAAATGAAATTAACTTCAGTTCATACATATTGATATGAAATAAGCTGAAAATAGACCGTCAAGAAACCAATCATGTGGTGCTTATTGTTTATACAGTAACTGTACATACCAAATGCTATTGCATAGCACATGAACATGCACTCTATTAGCTAAATGACCTCCATGCTGTATTGGATTGATTAATGTGATCCTTAACACTCTCTAGGTACACTGAGCACAGGATGGCTCAATCTAAAAATAGCACAGTGTTCCATGTAATTTAGCTGTCCATAAATCTTCCTGACTCAAGGTAGACTGTTAATATGAGGGATGAAGGACGTGATGGCAGAGTGCAAATCATGCTGAGTAGTGGCAGTGTTCTTTTTGCCCCCCACCTTCACTCCGTTTAGCCTTCCAACACAAGATAAGCCTTCCAGCATGAGATAGACAGGCTAAGCTCATGTAGCCAAACGAAAGGAGATACGGTACTATTTTTTGCACAGTGCGGCATTCACCTGTTCCCTTGAAAAATTATGTTCAATATTTAGAGCTGTACACCACACTCATGAATTAGTATGAAGTTTATTTTAATATCCTTGAAATAACAGATGCAATAAAATAAAATAATAAAAAGCGCTAAAACTCAACTAAATTCCACCTCCCTTCATTAATATGCAGATTTAGTAAAAATTACATTTCCTATTTCAGTGTTGTAAAGTCAGTGTTATATTATCCAGACAGCACCAGCAGCAGTGCAAACTCAAGTCTGTTCATGTACCCACTACAGCTAAAAGGGCCTTTAGCATACAAATGCTGCCCCCCAGTGGCCACAACATGCACACACAAGACAAGAGGATCATGGAATGACTGCAAATTAAACTTGTATTATTCCATAAAAACATATAAATTTTCAATTGAAAAAAAATGAAAAATGATGTATCAGCATAAACAGGTCAACCAAAATGCCACATTTTGGCACAAAAACAAATCGACCAAAATGCCACAAAGAACCTGAAGACAGAAGAGCGAAACAGCTGACAAGAATCCACTATGCAGTTTCTCTTCTCTTAACCTGATTATCAACTTCTGTCATCAAGTTCTTTAAGATAAGAAATGAGAAGTGATACTTTTGATTGTTTTGATTTCTCTTCTCAAAAACCATTGTGCCACTCACCCAAAATGCCATTCTAACTTAGAGGGCTTAAAGTTACTCATATGAACAACAATATATTTTAAAATACAAAAAATCTTGAGTCTTGAAATATACAAGTCAAAAAATCTTGAAATATACAAGTCAAAACTATTTCTCCCCCTGAGATAAACATATGTTCAACCTTCTTCACAAATCAGTGGATGTAAAAGACAAGACATTTCGTTAGATGTTCAGCAAATAAAAACTACTTTTTCACTGCGTCCATTACTGTTTTAATGTAGAGGCAGCCCACCAGAGTTTTAATGCCACCTAACACACCTCTCTAAGGCCTTAGGTAAGAAAATAGGTGGTTTTGGAGAGAGAGAAAGAGCAAAGGAGAGATATAGACAGAAACAAAAGGGGGATAAGAAACTAAGGAAAAATAAGACGCCAGCATTTTCGATGGAGGTATCCATGTGATTTTAACCATCAAAACCTCATTTCAGCTCAATCTGACACGCCATCATTTGCTTATCACATAGTCTAAACCAGTACTTCCAACATTCAACCCTTAAAAAGGAACTTCCAATATCTCACTTTGCATGACTATGACCGGCAGTGAATAAACGCATACATTTTTGGGCATTGGGGAAATAGGGCATCTAGAAGGTTCCTGTTAGCAGTGGATATTGTACTGGCATGTCTACGTCACAGACATGGAACCCTGATAAGCCTTTGAGGCGATAAAAGAACAGCGTGTCATTAACTCGGTGCCGCAGGTCATCTACTGATTTCTCACAGTCGATTGGCTTGAAATCCCTATTCAGGCAGATTTCAATCTGGCCCAATTGCTGAGTCTGTTCACCCTAAAAACAAACAAACAAATAATAATTATGCATTTGAAAACTAATGATAATGAATCAATGTCTACCACTGCTACTGCTACAAGTGAATCCATCTCATTGGCCAAGTGTAGTTACACACACAAAGGAATTTGGTCTCTGCATTTGTCCAGATTGTGAGTTAGTGAAACACACAGCACACAGTGAAACACATGGTGAGGTGAAGCACACACTAACCCAGGGCAGTGGGTGTCCTGGAAGCAATGAGGGGTTAGGTGCCTTGCTCAAGGGCACTTCAGCCATGGTCCACTGGTCGGGATCGAACCGGCAACTCTAGCCTTAGCCTTAGCCCTAACCCAGCAGGCCATGGCTGCTCCTGCACAGCTACTACTACTACTACAACTAATTAATAAATAATACATACATACTTACACATACATACATACATACATAAGTACTTACATACATTAGTAATACAAACATATCTGGATACACAATTTATAATCTGTTTTAGAAACTTGTACCTTGGCTGACGGAGAAAGACACTGAATCTTTGGTTGCCCACCATATGCCTTCACAATGGCGTTTTCAATGTCCTCCAGCTGAACAGAGTCACCGTGCATGTATCAAAAGAATAAAACAAAGCAAATTCATGCCATTAGCTACACAAGTGCCACCAACTATGTTGCCCCCCCCCCACACACACACACAAACCCTGCAAGACTTCAATTTTCACATTCAAATTTTCACATTTAAACTTTCTGGATGCAGCTTCTTTTTTTTATTTAAAAATGACACAAGATTGGCTGGATATAAAATGTTAAAAGGTCCAATCTGTTACCACAGCTTGGGTGTGAAGGTACATGTTATGCATTCAGTATGCCTAATGTTATAAAAAAAAACTCTTTAGTCTTGGCTTACTAATAACTGTGTTTTTTAGAGCCATTCCTAGGCTTTCATCTGTGGTGCCAACACAGACACTGTGGTAGAGTAAGGCAGAAACTCAACAGTGCATGTTCAATGCTCACATTGTGCTTCAAGTCCTTAGAAAAAAAGAGCACTCTCTGGATCCACACTAGATCTAATTCTACACAAACACACAGTGCAGGATATGCCAACCAAACACACTCAGCACTTTAGTTTCATTTTTTATACAGCAGCAGTATTAGACCACTGGTTTGTGAGCAGGGTGAAAGGCGGAATGTCCTCTTCAATCCAGTCAGTTCAGGTCACTGATCCCTTGTGAAAAGAAACGAGCCCAGACTCTGGAGCAACGCTTCAGCTCTGGAGTCGCAAGATAAGACAAGGCTTTGCTCTGTGGTCTGGCTTTGCACAAAGTCACAGCCTGTGAAGCAACACTAGGTTACTTGCAAAGTCTTGTTCGCATGCACACACACACACACACACACACACACACACACACACACACACATCTATACTAGAAGGCATCTTGATCTTGAACTAACTTATTTGTTCAAACTGTTTCACATATCTTGAAGACAGCATTTTGCCTTTTATAGAACTTATAATTGTGAAATTGTTTAATGCAGATGTTATCACCAATATTTACCCGATAATTCTGCTCTCCAGGCACAATTCCAGCTTTTGCCAGGATTCTGAGAAAAGAAAAGAATGATAAAGGAAAGAGACATGAAGATGGTTTTGTATCTCCATCAAAGGCACACTATTCTTCTAACAGGCAGCTGAATTCTACACATCATTTGGGTCACTTACCCAGTGAGGTCATACAGTTTGTACAGTTCAAGGGCTTTGCTGAAGTACTTATGCTGACTGTCAAGTGACTCAACTGATGCAGCACACGTTCCATGTTTGTGCCATTCATATTTCCTAAGTGGAAATACAAAGAGACATTTTGACACAGTGTATTCAAGATGACCAAGTATAAACTTGATAGGAGTTTAGCCAGTTGATTCTAGCCATGATCGGTTGTTCTGTGGATCAGCATCTGTTGTCGCGGCACAGCATAACAATAATTGTACTATATAAAGCAGCACCACTGTTGGGTATCACTTTTAGCTAATGTTCAGTTGAATTTTAGGCTTCAAATCAGTGAACATAAAAGATATTCCTGAGAGGTTTTCCTAATTGTTGGATAATGCAGATTGCCACAAAATTTATATCGATTCAGTTGCCTTTATTGGCAGTGTAAAAGGGTCTTTCCTTACTGCTTCCAGCTGATATCTGGACAATATCCACTTGATATTATCCTCATTTTAAAAAATGATGTCTATTGATTTTAGTGATGATACTTTGTACATGATGTATTTATATGCATACCAAAACTCAGTAGAGCTTGGATGTAGAAGATTTGGCCAAAACTGTTCCATGTCTTGTCTTAGGTCCTGTAAAACAACACCATTTTAAAAAGGATAAAAAAAAACATAAAGTAACTAAGAAAAAAATGTAAACTGATAACCCATACAATAAAATTACCTGTACTTCACTTATATTGAATTTCCACGTATTGTTACAATTCATTCCACTGTTTGGCCTGTAATTTGAAAACAGAGAAACAACTACATTATTTCTTTACATTTATCATTTGGTGGTAGCGTAGTGGTTAAGGAACCTGGCTAGCAATGCTAATAGTCTGGAAATTGTGGGTTTGAATCTCGGCTACTACCATTGTGCCCTTGAGCAAGGCACTTAACCCTACGTTGCTCTAGGGACTGAGTGACTGGCCCATGTAACTGATAGCTGACAAATGTAAGTCGCTTTGGATAAAAGCGTAGCTAAATACGTAAATGTAATGTAATGGCATTTAGCCGATACTCTTATCCAAACTGTGCCTGTGGGACAGTCCCCCTGCAACAACTTTGCGTTGTACCTCACTTAGTGGCATATGGATGAAAAGCCTGAGATTGAGCACACAGCTTTCTGGAGATACAATTTACACAAATCACTATCATACTATGGAAATGAATTGCCAAATATGAAAGAAAATTTAAGTAAATACACATAATTACAATTTACAAATCACAATGAACACAATCACTTTAACTTGTGATTTTACTTACCAAAGTCCATGCAAAGTCCAGTATTTATAGTTTTGTTTGCAGTGCTCCATCTGAAAGTTCGCAGTTCATAAACAGGTCATGCATGCAATGATGATCATCATACTAAATATCGATATCGGTCGTCCAAAACACTTCATGCATATACTGAACAACAACATGGGAGGATTACAGAAAACGCATACACAAATTAGACTAATACATACAATGCAGAATGTCTGTGGCCAGTGGTGAGTCAGAGTAACCTTGGTCCATGGCCTGGAAAAAAAAATGAGTGTGACCAGTGACACTCACGACTAGGTTTTGTGATAACGTTAATAACGTTACAGAAAAGACAGCTTGTGAGAACTTACACAATGTAATGGGACGACACCAGACCATATGCGAGGAACACAAGTGCCACAAGTACAAACGCTTTCATGTTAAATCCCTGTGTAACGATAACACAACGTCAAGGTGTCAGAATTTTCGTCTCGTTTCTGCGTACACACTGCATTGCAACATTTACCGTTAATGTAGCAATCTGAACATTAACTGAATCTCAAAATCCAACTACGGTAACTGGGAAGGCTTTTCAGACCAGACTAACGTTATCGTTGCATCTATTTAACACCAACATACTTCCTTCCTTATGCTTGTTTACAAAGATAGATAGTAGTTAACGTTAAGGTAAAAGAAAAATCCAAAACTACAGAGACGAGTAACGACAGCTAAAACTGCAAAGAAATTAAATTAAGGTTAACTTTCTCAGAGATAGCACTGAGCGAACCAGCAATGTTAAGATTTCCCTAGCATGCTGTGCTAGCTAGCGCGCCACAACAACAAAGTGCAACAAAGCCGCTGTCGCTAGTCAGCTGTCAAACCTATTAGTTAACGTTAATTTTGTTCAAAGTAGACCATGCCTTCTATCTGTTTCCAGAATTGACAACAGACATCAAATTAACATAAGCTTCTTCTTTGCGCCAGACCCAACACTTGATTGCTTACTTGCTCTCAGCACGAATGACTTGCAACGTACAACCCACAAAACTTAGCTGATTGTTTACACCGCAAGCGAGTGCGCGTGCAGAGTGTCATGTGACTTCCAAAAGTCACGAGAAAAAATTGTCCCACCCGAATTTAATTAATATGCAAGATGCTTCAGCTTTCGAAAAAAATAGACGTTACTGCTACATGGTGTAGACAAAGGAAACTCGTCTTAACAATAGCAAATTGCTTTGTCAGGTTGCATTTGTAATTGTTAAACACAAACAGACCATATGGTAAAGTAGTAATTAAACTTGGTAGGCCACCTATTTCATCATAGCATAGCCGTGAATATTTTGCTGCGTTGTCTTAAGATCGACGCCAGTCTGCCAAACTTGTAAGAACCTTGTAACGGGGCAACATATCATTTCCCACTGTATGTTAAAAATAGATTGGCTAAAGTCTCGTTCTATGCTATCCCAGGAAGTTCAATGGTGGAGGAATTCTCAGCTGAAATAAGATTGAAATTCATTGTCTTTTTGTGGTTTGAGAAGGTCATGCAAAATGTGCCTTAAAGTCTGTGTTGCTGGTTAATTCAGAGGTACACTTTGCGTAACGTGACTCAGTGCACATGCGCCACATTTAACACTGGTTTCCGAAAGAGAATTATCCTGTGATTCAGGACCAATAGCATTGCCTCAATTTAAGTTGCGTGCCATGCCCATTCATTCTGCCACAGAAAGCCATCGTTAGCCCACCCTAAGGCTAATGTAATTGTAATGTAATGTAAACACATTATCCTAATATCGAAAAAATATAGCATTTGTTGTTAATTGATGTCTTGTGGTCATAGCTGAATGTTCCCACTTCAAGAACAAAATGAGGGGGAAAGTTGGTGTAAATTCTATATATAGTCCTGTGCCTATCCATAAATGGGATGCGACGGCGACAGCATTCCCTGTGGGTAATATTTTGTTTTCATCAGCGAGTGGCACCCAAGCGGGTTGAGGCTGTTCCACCTCCACTTAGCTCTCCTGTAATCTCCCAGGGTAAGTTAGCCTGTACTGTTATTGGGCTTTATTCATTTATTGTTGTAGAGCAATTCAGAACAGCATGTAGAGACAGTGACATCCTCTTGTGTTGCTTTCTGTTTTTTTTTTTTTGTTGTTGTTGTTGTTGTTTTTGTTTGCAAAAAAGGTGATATTGTGGCCAGGCATCTTGTTAGATTGGTAGCCTGTTAAGCTAGCCTAGACAGTATATTTAGGCCTACTTTACTTGCAGTTATGTAGCCTAGGTTATAGAAGAGAACAAGATCAGTTAGGACAGCAGAATAAGGCTGCTAGCACTTCGTATAATAATAATAATGATAATAATAATAATCAATTTCAGGGCATTGTTGGCTATTTTATGAACATAGATGCAATGATATTAATTCTTCGCTGTGGTACTAAGAGAAGCCTGGTGTTTGATGAGTAAATGTATGCAAGTGTTGATAATTCTGGTGCCTGAATGTCTGGGGTGCAGTGACTTTCTGAATTCAAAGAGCATGTACTGTCAAGTGATTCTTCTGCATGAGATAGGCATATAGATTTCTGCCTGTAAATCAAAGGACAGATTGAGATTGTGCTGTTGAAGAGGGTGTGGAATGCCCTTTCCTTCACAGGAAATTTGTCATTTTGTACTTGCAATAGATTGTTTATTATTCATTGTAGAGTGTGCATTATACATGTTTGTATGTATTTCTTTTGACTATTTACTTTTTATTTTTATTTTTCATGTTTAATTCTTCATCTATACTTTTACTCTCTGTTCCACTAGTTCTGTAAAGAGCACAGCTGTGTCTATGCTGTTACAGATATTTATTGTCAAAAATCTGAAATTGAACACTCAATACCATAATGGTCACAGAAATTAAAAGTTATTTCTAGAAATTATAATGGCACTCGTATAACCTTGTGCACCAAAGGAATTGTGAATGGCTACTGTACCTATGTGTCGGCCTTTCTTGACCCCCACCCCACCTTCCTCTCTAACACATGAACTGCTACTTCACCAACCCCCACCCTCTAATTTTAAACCAAGACTGAATCTACTTTCCCTCTGGCCAGCAAATATAATCTACAGCCATTTCTTGTAGCGCACCATTAATTCAGACCCTCTAGCCCTTAGGGCTTCTGAAAATTGAAGCTCATGAGCACAGGATCCTAAATGTATCAGTGGCTTACAATGGGAGGACAAAATCTCAGCCAGCATATTGCCAAGGCTTCCTTTGTTTTTTTCCTGAAAAGTAGAAAAAAGTCTCATTTCAATTTAGAATTCAGAGATAGTGCGTATTTGTATTCCTGACTTGATTTGTAGGTCCCTTGAAGTTGTCAAAAATGGCTGCAACAGTTGCTGCCCACAAGCACTTGAGCCACGACTACCGCAGTAGTCAGTCTAAATATGTTATCAAAGAGTACTCCAGGTAAGAGACAGGTTGGGAAGTCTTTGAGACTTTACTAAACAACCTGTCTTTAGCTGATTGTTTCAGCCAATTAACACATTGTTTTAATTTTGTGCTGGTGTCTAGAATAGTGCAAATAGTAGCCTAACGCAAAAATGACACACCGCCTCTTAGTAGATTTTGCATAGAATAATATTACTGATGTTAACCGAACCAAAGGCTGCATACTCTAACCCTCCATGCCAAGTGTACCGTAGTAGTCTTTTCTTGCCTAAGCTATCTCTGATATGTCAACATCCTACACTTAAATTTATTCCATTTCAATAACATACAATCCTCTGTGAACTACACTGTGCCAGTAACATACAAGCTGTTGTCATTGTACTAATAAATATCATCTCACCCATTCCTGTGCTGTGGGTCTAATGCAGGTGTAAGCTTCTTTTCCCATTTACATTATGTGACTCTTTTCTTGATCATAATTCTAAAGTCATAACCCCAGATCTAGATGTTTGTAGTATTTATATAAATGATGGCTAATATAAAATAATGTCTCTATAGCTAATATTAATAAAAAATGTACATGCTTATAACAAGTGTGGCTTTGTGCTGCTTAGGAACAGCTAGTGTTATCTCAAAGGTGACATAAGATACAATCACCTCTGTTGACACAGAGGGTGTGAGCAATTGATGCTTCATAGCATGGTAACATTGCTCTATTGTGCTTATGTGCTCAGAACAGAGAAATGCATGCACAGTTCACTGGTGTCAAAGATAAACTCACTGTGTGAGTGAAGAATTGCAATACTACTGACTGCTTAACCAAATGTTTTCAGAGGAGTGAATTGAATTGCACAGCTTCTCAAAGTCAATTGGATGGATGTTTGAAATCCCTTGTTTGAATGTGTTAGACTTCATTGATTTTCTTGCATCGCTATGTAGATGGTGTTGCTTTAAGCTCATTAAGTTTAAATTGCTCCTGTTGAGAGGAAATATAAAGTAAAATTGTGCTCTGAATCTTTCCAGAGTGAAATAATGTAATAATGTATTTGCAGAGTTCTATATGTTATCATGCCGTGTGTCCTTTTCTTGTTACAGCAAACTTTAGTCACACTTGTATGTCTGTGATTACAGCTCTGAAGATATTGTGGAGTACAGGCATCATTTCTCAAAGAGAATCCAGGAAGTGGTAAGAGTCCCGTGGGTCCTTTAATGTTATGTTGAGCATGTTCACACTTTTGTAAGGCCCATGCTGTTCCAGAAGACATAGACTGCTGTACTGGTGCCAAATGGTTGTCATTTTGAACACTACCATTGCAAACCTGAATATGTCTGATAGGGATGAAATGGAATGATATTATTCAGTTATGTTTCAGTGATACACAGCTACAGTTTTCAGGTTTGTTCCCTGTGCCCAGTGCTATAGCAGGAATTGTGCAACTGTATATCAGAAATGCTCTTCCTTCCCATTGTAAATAGACATCTCAGACTTTTAACAAAGCTAAAGAGTTTTGGTGCATTCTCTGTCTGTCTACATAACAGCTCTCTGTCCTCCAATAGCTGCACAAGAAGATGCCAGAGAAGCATATACGTGAGGGGACCATGATCAGGGGCCCCAAGTTCCTGGCTAGGTTGAGGTCCCACACAGTGTTCGAGAACACACCAATAAAACTTTTCTGCTCCGTGCAGGGATACCCAACCCCTATTGTGAAATGGTGAGCATTTTCTCAGAGGTGTATTTTTGTGAGAAAAAAAAATACCAAAAGCAGTATTTTCATTTTTTGGAACCGTAACCTATTATGTAAAAACGACATGTCAACTTTGAAGAGAAGAGCTCTGCATGCAGGTAGATCTGCATGTCTAGTTTGTATCTCTTAGGGGGATTAACTGACCCTTGCTGACAAGACGGTGTTATAAAGGTTCCAAAGGCCAATGTGTCTCAAAGCTTTGGCGTACACAGAGAGATCAGGTTCCATTTCAGTGATTGTCTCGAGTGTTGTGTTGAATGTCCTCATGAAAAATGGCAGATGGAAAGTCACCTTTATTGCTGTGACAAGTAAACAAGCTGGAAGATACGTAGTAAACTGAGACAAATGCACCCTTTATGTTCTTCTTTATCATGTTATAGGTTTAAAGACAATGTCCTTCTTGACATATCTTCAGGAAGATACCTGGTGGAAAGCAATGCTGGGGTCCATACCCTCTTGATCAGCAAGTAATGTCTTAAGTATTGCCTTCTTTGTGCTCAACTGTATTTAGAAATGTACATGACATGTAAATGTGCTGTCCATTATATAAATTGTCAATTCAATATATATAAATATATTTGAACAGAAATGAGTGTAGGTTAAGCAATTCTACTTTCAACTGATGTGGATCAGAATTATCTTAATCACAGTGCCACAGTGTCATCTGTGAATGACTGCATCCTTTGCAACACCCCAGCAAGTGGTGGGCTTACTGATAACACGTGTGGGTCCACAAAAGGTAGCTGCGTGAATGGCATCATGCCGTAAGCTTTTCCAATTTTGTCCAAGGAGGACTGGAGTCCCGCCTTCGCCTTAAGGTTCTGTCAGCTGTTCATTCCAAAACGCTGAGCTCTGTGTCATTCGACACGGCAGCTCCTTAAAGAGGAGCTGTATCTCTCTGCTGTCACCATGTCAGTAAGGACGGCAAAGGGCCGGCCTGTAAGTCTGCTCTGCACATCGAGTCTGCCTTTTCCCGACAGAAAGTGAAAGGTCCCCGGCAAAGAAGCTGCCAACTGTGTGTTGACTTTTTTTTTTTTCAAAGTTGCCATAGCCCTTTCACTTTCTGTGGAAATTGCCGCACCATGCGTTGTGGCACTCAGGACGGAATGTAGAGAGTTTTAAAATAGTACCGTGGGCTTGAAGGTCACATTTCAGCCACTCTTCCCACTCGTCTCCTTCCTTGTAGCTTTGGGATGGTTGCCATTCACGTCTCAGAGGTTCCCATGTTCAACATGTTTTGAATTTATAAGTAACATACTAATGGAGCCCGTGTCATTATCCCTCAAACTCCAAGCGTTTGGTCGCTGCTAACCTGTGGTGTAACTTAATGAGCTCTGGAAAGGTTAGCCAAAAAGGCACTCATTGATCCATATATCCTTGCTCGGATGGTACTGTTATGAAGAGTTATTTCAAGCACAAATGTAAGAAGTCACAAAATCAAACTTTAAATAGACCAGTAACAGCACAGATATCACTAAAATGCCCTCTTGTTAAACAGTATTCCCACATAGTAGCATAAATACCATTAATAAATCTTTATCACTATTTAATCCTCACAATTTGGTATGTATATGTATCATTAGCAAACTGTCATTGCTTGTACTGCATTTGGTCATGCAAAATCTCTGTTTTACACATGTTTGCAAATGAGTAAATAATACAAGTTATGAGGTCTTGAGTGTCAATCTCTTTACATGACAAACAGCTAGAATTTACTATTAATGAATGCTTTGTTTCCCACAGTCCTAAAGGACAAATTCAGAATGTGAACAGTTTCACAAAATTGCATTGTTTTTGTCTCTATATAGATGTGCAATCAGTGACACTGCCATGTACACTGTTGTTGCGACCAACTCTCACGGCCAGGCCTCCTCTCAGTCCTCCATCATTGTAAAGAGTGAGTCCAGCAATGAGAACTTTTGATGACTTTTGAAGCACTGTCTAATGATGTGGATTAGATAAGCAGAGCACTGAATGGCTCCTCTAAGAGTTTTCACTGTAATAACACTGAAGCACCTCTTTAAAAAGTAATACATTTGGAAAGGCTCCTAATGACGTGTCATTTGCAATGACTGCATGATATATTTAATATAGCATAAATAATAGTCATAGTGTTTTATGATTAAATGATAACTTCATCAGAAAACTGCTTAGCCAACATAAACAATGAGCATTAATGCAAATCATAATGGATGGTGTGGAATTGCATTCAAAATGCCCACAGTACTTTTCAGGACACTTGCACTTTGATTAATAAGGTGAACACAGTGTGACAGGATAGTGTTGCAACAACTGACTTAGGAGATGTCACATTAGGTGGACTTTTTGGAATTGTACTTTTTTCTTTGGACAGAATTCAAGGAAGAAGAACCAGTTTGTCCTTATGCCTGGATGCCCTATGAGTGTAAGTTCTGTGCTTAAAGTTTGTTTTTGGCATTCAATGTGTCTGTGGTTTACAACATTATTTTTAGCGTTTTTGAGTGTTTTTCCATACCTGCAAGGATGCCCCTCAGATTCACAGCGTGAACGATAAACATGATCTGTGATAAATATATCCTCAAGTACCCTTTAACATATTTATGCCCGAAGTTACACATTTCTTTTTCAATAAAAATGTAATATTTCTGTCTCTCATTTATACTAATATTTTGACTGTACCCTTTCTGTCTCTCATTTATACTCATATTTTGACTGTACCCTTTTTCAGTTGCCATTTTGCCTGAGATCAAGTACACAAAGATTAACATTACCTTCCTGGAGACATTTAAAGTGACTTTTGCAAAGGAAGGTGACAGCGTCACGATGGCTTGTAAAATGACAGTTAGTCCAAATCTTGCCAACCTCCAACCTGAAGCACTGTGGTACAGAGATGGTAAGGACATGCTTAAGTTCAAGTTAATGCTAGGAATGTGTGTGTGTGTGTGTGTTTGTGTGTGTGTGTGTGTATGTCTGATATGACTATAATGTGGAACTGCAAGTGCATCTGCAAGCAAGCAGCTTCAGAGCATTGATTAGGCTAATTTTCATTTCTTACTATGAAATGCTCAGTTTTGGGAGCTACATTTATGAAGCATATGTAAAATGTTAAATAATTTTGCTAAATGTAATTAGCTATGTAGTTAAAAAGTCAACTGGTTGTATCAGAGAACTACTATCTGTGGAGTGCAGACAAATGGTTATTGTCATGGTGAGGCTCATTAGCTTAATACAATTCAGTTTAAAATTGAAATGCACTGTTAACAATGCCACTAGTACAACCTGCCCCTGTTTCTCGAAATTGAGGGGAAAAAAAAACGCAGCCTCCAAACCATTTTCTAATCGGGAGGAACACACCCTGTTCCCAGAAAAAAAGAAAAGAAAAGAAAAAAAAAAAAACTCTAGCTCTATCTAAAGGCTCAAAATGTGATTTCTCTGCCTCCCCAGAGCACCTTTTGAAGGAATCAAAGTGGGTGAAAATGGAGTCCGGCGGAGGTGTTGCTAAGATCACCCTTCCCCAACTCTACAAGGATGATGAGGGTCTGTACACCCTCCGCTTGGTGACAAAGGGGGGAGATGCCGTGCACAGCGCCTACCTCTATGTGGAAGGTAATCTGTCAGAGAGTAATGGATTCTCTGGGCGGCCCCGCCATCCGTCGTCATTTTTAGAATTCTATTACCCAGTAGCCATTACGGGTGGAAAGAAATTCAGAATCGCTCAACGTGGGTAGGCCCGCCACGGAGCCTCAGACGCTTTCAGCCTGCGGCATCTTCTTTTTTGCCTCTTTTGCAGTTTATTTATTTTTTTCTTTTCTCCTTTCAGACGGTCCCCCACCAGTCCCTCAGGCACCTGGGGCCCCGATGGACATCAAGATCCATGATGCCAACAGAGATTATGTCATTGTGTCATGGAAACCTCCTAACACCACCACTGAGGGCCCCATCATTGGATACTTTGTAGACCGGTGATTCTACTGACAGGCGCTCTCCCCGCGTGATATGAAAAGTGACTGGAGACTGTAGATATTTATCTTCCGGTCCAGAGAGAGTTTTTCCCCTTCCATGTAGAGAATAATATCTAAATAAAAACAACTGATGGTTTGACTCTGAGTAATGTAGCAAGACAACAGTAGTTGATAAACAAGGCTATGCGTCATCATCATCAACAGTGGACAAGTCACATAATAACCCAACTGTGTGACAAACATAGTTTAGTTCACCTTTCCCAAGACTTCAAACCTTTCTTCGGTGCATGGCTAAGAAAATAATTTAATCATATGGGTTGTTTGGGCAGTATTGGCCAGATGGTCCCTTGTTTATACTGACCCGTATTCTTCTGCTGACAGTTGTGAAGTTGGCACGGAGAACTGGACACAGTGTAATGACTCCCCAATCAAGATCTGTAAATACCCAGTGTCTGGGCTGTTTGAGGGTCATTCCTACTACTTCCGGGTTCGAGCCGTCAACTCTCATGGCATCAGCAGGCCCTCCAGAATGTCTGAACCCATTGCTGCTTTGGACCCAACCGAATTTGAGAGACTTCATGGTAATACAGGATAATTGCCTTGCAGCAAGATGCTTCGCATGCACTCTTCTATTTGCAGCAGTACGGTTTACAACTGATAATGTGTGTATCTTTTTTGTGATTTGTTTTCAGCCACAAAGTTGGGTGGAAAACTTGATGTTGTGACATACCACGATGACCTTGAAGGTAGTACACTGTTTACAAATCAGTGAGTCTTGTGTGTGCATATGTTCATGTGATCTCATTATGTATTGTATTGGTACAGCAGGAAGTCATAATTAGATATGTTTCAATTTGAGCATCAGTGACACTCACTTTTCCATATTTTTCTGTTTATTTTTTTTCTGTTCCAATAATTAGCAATAATTATGCAGTCTATAATTGGATCTCATCTGAGAGGTGCTAATTAGATTTTGATGAAAATTCCGGCAGGAAGGCAACGTACAGCCATCTGTGGTATCTCTTTTTTCCAGAGGTGCAACATCTCACCCTGATTTCAGTTCAGTTTCTGCCTCTGCTTTCGGTCACAATTGCCTGTTATTCAGCTCTGGCTCAAAGTGAAATGTAGTCAATTCAAAAGTTTTATTTCTTATTTCTTATTACAAAAGTCATGGATTAATCTAATGTTTCAACAACATTGCAAGTTAATTAATTTTTCTCTCTCTTTATCCAGTTCACTTTCATGAACTATCCATAGTCCATAATGCCAGCCAATTCACATGTGTTTTGACTGGCATTCTGCAATGTGGGTTCCATGCAATAAATATATTTAATATAATTGTTGAAATGAACACATAAACCTGCCCCAAAGCTTTTGACGTGCCACAAAATAGAGACTGTAGTGCGTGTAGCAAGCATCGAATGCCATTAGTGTAACTTGGAAGCGCAGACCCTGTGACATTGCGGCTGACATTTCCTAGAGGTAATGCATGGCTGCGTGCTCGCCTCGGATGAGGACAGTAATTCAGTCTGATGTGCTCTGTCTCTAGCTGAGGGAAAAGCGCCTGGGGTGCCCTCAAACATCCACGCCTCTGAGGCCGACCGAACATATGTTGTGCTCAGCTGGAAGCCACCTGTCTATCATGACCGCGCCCCTATGTGGTACTACATCGAGAAGGTTTGTCTTAGCTTCACCTGTGGTTGTGAGATACACAGATGCACCACATTGCAGCTCAGCCAACATCACATTCCACAGTAGTGTGTGTCCAGAATAGTGACATGAATCATGTTTTTGTCAAGGGAACAATGACAGTCATGACAATTATTGGGAGGCTTATTTGTCACCGTAACATTCTCTTACTAGACATCAATCCTTATTTACTATAATGACATTTTGGGGGGGGGGTATTTTTAAACTTATTTTCTCCAGACTTTGGCGGGCAGCGGTTCTTGGCAGAGGGTGAATACTCAAGTGCCTGTGAGATCCCCCCGCTATGCCGTCTTCGACCTGGCTGAGGGCAAAGAGTACCAATTCCGAGTGCTCTCTGCAAACATGTATGGCACCAGTGAGCCCTCCGAGCCATCCAAGCCTATCCAGACCCAGGAGCTCAAAGGTAAGACAGGGCTCAGGGTAATTTAATTACTGCCAAAAATCCTCCCTGACCTCATTTTTTAGAAAAATAAAAAATAAATAAATAAAAAAATTCTGTGCACATTTGTGGCTTGAGATGGCACTGACATTGTAGTTAATTAAAAATAATGAGACAGTTTTTTTTCTCCGACTCTAACGCTCGGTGGTTTGATCTATTAGGTGTACCTTCCGCTCCGGGTCAGGTCGTCGCCACCAGGGAAACAGACTCCTCGGTTGTCATTCAGTGGGCTCCTCCCAAAGTGCCCAACAACCTCATCGGGTATTACATTGACTCGTGCGTCAAGGGAACCAAGGACTGGGCTTCTGCTAATCACAAGCCCAACAAGAAAACCAAGTATGTGTGTACTGTTTATCTGTTTGGTTTTGTTTATTCCTTTCTCTGTTTTGCCCTGTCTTTAAAAACTTCAATCTGAATGCCTTGATAGTAGAATGGGTCCTTCTCAGTTCTGCTGGACACCATTACATTATGGAATGTTTTAGTCAGTGCTTTAAGTGGGCTGGTGCGCGCCAGTATGGAGTACCGGCACTTCTCAATTTTAGCCTCTAGCATACCGGGACTTTTTATGGCGTACCGGGACTTCTCATGAGCTCCAGTTATTTAAATATATCACTTAATAATCTGCTGTTACCTACTGCCTAATTTACCTGACAACAGTCAAATAAGTGGAGTACCAGCACTAATTTTTTTCCTCTTAAAGCACGGGTTTTAGAGATGATCCTGACCATGTCTCCTTATTTGAAGAATCGGTCGAAAAAAAAATTAATTTGAATTGATTTGAATTTCAAAGATGTCAGTCCTTGTGATTCCCCATGCCTTTCATAAATTCCTAGAAGAACTTGAAGAACCTGAGTATTTTTCAGTAGACTGGCGTAACACACACACACACTCACTGAATTACTTACTTACTCACACACACACACGCACACACACACATACACATGCACATGGTACACCATTAGTGTGAGTTCAACGCAGCCCTGTTGTCTCTCATGAATAGAAGTTGACCTCGTAACTCTGTTCCTTCTCCTCATTGTGGATGCACGGCCTGACACACAGCCCCTCACTCTGTTTATTTAGGTTTGTGGTTCATGGACTGACTACCGGTGAGACTTATGTGTTCCGTGTTCAAGCCATCAATGAACTGGGGCTTAGCGATGAATCCCAGGAGTCTGCCCCCATCTCTGTGCGTGCAGCTCTCAGTGAGTATACCAGAGCCTGTGTGTATGTGGTCTGATGAATCATGTTTGATGTTCTTCAAGACAAGACAGATGCCAACCTGGAAATTGAAAATGATGGGCTAACTGGCATAACGCAGCGACCTCCGAGACCACTTTAGTGAGCACACATACATGTGCACACAGCTACACGTGTACGCTGAAGGAGCACACACACACACACGCACACACATAGATAGATTATTTATTAGGGCCTTCTCCAATAACAGTATCAACAAAAATATGAAATAGATACTATATAATAATAGATAATAAATAGTAGATAACAAGTTAATGACCTGAAACCATGTGTACGTCACCCTGTCAGTTTAATATTTCACAATGAAGAAACGAGGACATGCGATAAGTATTGTATGCTCATGTCACTGCAAAAGCACCTCCTTTTTACTTCCCTCTAAATGAATAATTTACCATACATGCCCAAGATTAAAAACTTGTCACTCTGGAGTCAAGCTGTCTCATAGATTAGATTGGGCCTTACTTGGCAAACCATGCAGTTTTGAAGCATCAATGCTGAGTGTTTAAACAACTGTTTAAACAGCCATGGCTATAAATTAAATGCAAACACTGGAGAATAGATCACTATTAATATGCACCACCAGTGAAACTCCCGTCAATTTGGTCAGGTGCTTAAAGCGCAAACAAGTCTATTGAAAAATTAAACAGGGATGATCACAGATTTGTGATCATCCTGATAAAAAAACTCTGGCTGTTAAACGTGTGGGAGGTTGTGAAATCGATTTTGTAAACGATTGTATGGATGTTTTCCTCTTACAAACAAAACAGGGAAAAGGCTTCCACGTAATGAGAGAATCTGCATAAACCTCTGGGACAGCCAGTGGGATTTGGTGTGAAACGGATTGGAAAAATCTTTTTTTTTTTTAAATAAGAATATTCTTTTCTTGACAAGTAAAGGAGAAGGGGCCTGTCAGGAGCAAAGCTGTCTGACTTTTCCCTGGATGTACAGTGAAATGACGTCGTAATGACAACATTTAATCCTTCGATGTTCACCGCAGAAACACCATCTTCTCCTTATGACGTCTGTCTGCTGAACTGCGATGGAACCTCCATGGTTCTGAACTGGAAGCGTCCTTTGAAGTCAGGTGGCTCCAAAGTTAGCGAGTATTATATCGACAAGTGCAACGTGGCCAAAAATGCCTGGAGGGAGGTGAACATCCCCCCTATCAAAGAGAGAATTTACAAGGTAGGCCTGAATCTAACTCTTGCTCTCCCCACCACAGGGGAAGTGAGAAATATATTTCGATTCCTTTGTATGTCTTGTACATGTGAAGAAATTGACAATAAAAGCTACTTATACTTATACTACTTATACTTATAACTCCTGAGGTCCTTCTCTGCCTTTAAATCCCAGTGGAAGCACACTATAGCATAGCATGTTGCACTGTATAAAACTCTCTAATGCAGAAGTGTTGGTTGCATTTTTGTAGGTTGAGAATTTGACTGAAGGTGCGTCATACAAATTCCGGGTTTATGGATTGAGTCTTGCTGGACTCGGCGATGCCTCCCAACCTAGTGCCACCTTCAAATGCGCAGCTTGGAAAATGCCGGAGCCAGGTGAGGCAAACTGTGAAATGGCATAATGCAGCGAAAAATTCCCAAGCTATCTGGTTGTTTTCCTTTGTCATTATGATGGCACTCAAGCTCTGTGCATAATGAAATATTGTGTTGACAGGACTCGCCCATGGCATGCATTCGAAATGAGCTATTTAACAAGCCCCTTAAGGACTGGTTTCTTAACTATGTGTGGTTTGAAAAGTTTGTGTCGCCTCCTGTTTGCGTTCCGTACTTAGTGCGGTGTCGTTTTTAATGACAGGTCCTTCTTACGACCTGACCTTCTGTGAGGTCAGGGACACCTCTGTGGTGGTGGAGTGGAAAGCTCCCGTGTACACTGGTGCCAGTGCCATCACCGGCTACGTGGTGGAATATGCCAAGGTTGGCTCCGACTCGTGGACTGCTGCCAACGCGAAAGCCGTCAGTCACCGCTACCTCAAGGTAATGGAGGATCTTTCTGAAAAACCCCTTCCCGTGTTGAGAATAAAGGAAGACAACCAGACACCAGTTTCTCATTATCCTTTTTGCTGCTGCTGTCGGCGTGCGTTTTTTCATGCCGTTGGTTTCCCACTGTTCTTTACCTGTGACTTGTTTTGCTCAGGTGACTGGTTTGGAGACTGGCGAGGCCTACGTGTTCAGGGTGCGTGCAGAGAACGCAGAGGGGCTTGGCATGCCGTCAGGTCCCTCCGACCCAGTGATTGCCAAGGCGCTGCCAGGTAAGCCTGGGTGCCAGCGGGATGCTCATTTCAAGGCTGGGCAGATATTAAAGAACATGAAAGCATGAGAGAGAAAGAGAGAGAGAAAGAGAGAGACAAGAGAGAGAGACAGAGAGAGAGTGAAAGAGTCCCATCTTACCCCACCTGACTTACACAGGAGGTAGAACTACTCTGTGTTCCAGAGAAATAAATAGTGTGTGTGTGTTTGTGTGTGTGTGTGTGTTTAACATAATTTATGAAATATAATATTCATTTAGCTCATGAGTTCCTCAGTATGAGAATAGGATAATCTCTGTGTGGAGAGCTAGACTGTGGAGGGGTAAGGCACACCAGCCACGAGTGATTTGAGCAGTCCCAGGGAGGAGTTGTCTGTGTGAGTCGATAAGGAACATTTGCGTGCAGCGAGAAAAAAAATGGAGGAAAAAAGCCTCTGACTCATCAGAAAGTGTCAAATGATTTTTTTTTAAGCTGTTATGTTCCAGCTGGCTTTGGCCAGCAGGGTGCAGTATAGAGTTATGAGGCTGAGGCTTTTGTCAGCATGTATGGGAGAAAAACAATGCCAGGTAGGAATAGGCCAAGAGATGTGCAATTGCTTGATGCCAAAGCTGAAATAAAGAGCTGTCTAAGCAAGAAAAAGGAGAGAAAAGTACCACATGCAAACCCCATGTACAAATGTGCTCTATCTCAGCTTTTTCTTTCTTCAGTTGTTTAGCTTAGTCGTCAATCAACCTCCTACATGTCTCACATTTCAAAGGCACCCAGGAGATGAAATGTGGTGTGGACGAGAACACAGGCGACATTTATCTTTCGTTTGAGAGCTGTCAGATGACTGAGAAGACTCAGTTTGTGTGGAAGAAGTCCTACAAGGAGATCACCGACTTCTCCAAGGGAATTGTTGTGAAGACTGAAGGCAGCACGTAAGAATGGCATGGCGCTCGTGCGTCAGCGCACGTCCTGTGTGATTATTAAGTAGCACTTGCAGTACACTTGTGTTTGGATTACGGGTTAAATTTACCTTAGCGACCCCCAACATTTTCTTCAGCTCAACCCTGCTTTTCAAGAACCCTGACAAAGAGGATGTGGGAACATTCTCAGTTGTTGCTACTCATACAGATGGAGCCTCAGCCAGCTACACAATATCTGCAGAAGGTGAGGCCTGTAAATATATTATGACCAGATTGTTATTTATTAATACTATTATGCTGTGTGTGGGCTGATGCAGTCCTATGGAAACACACGCACAAACAAACACACGCACAAACAAACACACACAAACACACACACATGCACACACCCATTCGAGATGCTTTACTAGATGGCAATAGTAAATGACTATAATCATAAAATGATTACACACAGTAAAATGTTGATTTTATTATCGTTTATGAATGCCGTGCTCCATTGCAGAGATGCAGAAAATGCTGGCTCTGAGTTACGACATCCGCAATCCAAGTAAGCAAGCCCCCCCCATATCAGCATGTTTTGTATACATTGCTAATGCATTTACATGACACTAATCTGTGAGGTTATTTCTTAAAAGCATCCAGTAAATATGAATAAGATATATAAATGTAATATGTTTGTGCTCGAGGGGCTATTATGGTCAGTCATCCGAACAAAAAAAGTATGTTGTCTCTCAAAAAATGCTGACATCTTCCACTCGCATTACCTCCACCACCTAATCCCCTTGGCTCTCTAAATATTTACTTAGACGGCTTCTCTATTGAAATTTCCTTGAGCTGTAGTGACGTGCCGTTGGCACCGCAGTCACCTCTCTCCATCTTTCCCCCTGTCAGTTATTCCTATGAAGGCAGAGATGGCATACAAGATCCTGGAGAGGGGTCGCGTGCGCTTCTGGGTGCAGGCTGAGAGCATCTCCTCTTCCGTGACCTACAAGTTCTTTGCTAACAACAAGGAGCTTGCCAACTGCGAGGTAAGGGAGAAGAGAGAGAGAGAGAGAGAGAGAGAGGAAGAGTGAGAGAGAGGAAGAAAGAGAATGAGAGACAGAGGGAAAGAGAGAAATGCCGCTTCTGTAGCAGGCCTATTTTGCTAGGATTTTTCTGCTGTCAACAATGTAACATGTCCAGCATCTAGTCCAGCATGCCCTTTGGTCAGTGACTGTTTTAAAGCTGTCGTGACAAGATGAAAGCAGGCCTTGAGTGGCATTTTTTTGAGAAGGGAGGGATTACTTCCTAACCAGCAGTTCCTAGAGAGCAAATTTATTTCAGCAGTACAATTAAGAGGTGTTTCAAAGTGCAATTTACTCAATTTAAGACAAAGACAAAGACAAAATGAGGTTCTTTTTTTTTTCTTTGCTTTTTTTCACTTCCAGGAAACCAAGATGAGCCATGATGCCTCCACTGGCATCATTGAGATGATATGGGACCACTTCACTGAGGAGAGCGAGGGTACCTTCACGGTTCAGATCCAGGATGGCAAAGCCAAAGCACAGTCCTCCCTGGTGCTTATTGGAGATGGTAAGCTCATGAATGTGCTGGGGTTACCCAGCACCACTCTGAGTTGTTGACACGGGGCACAGTGCCAGAGAGCGTGGCACTGACTGATTATAATCCTCTTGTTATTCCATGGCAATTTCAGCTTTTAAGGCAGCCTTGGCCGAGGCTGAGTATCAGAGGAAGGAGTACATCCGAGTCAAGGAAGGTAAGCTTTTAGAAGAACAAAAAAGCTGATAACATTTTGGAGAAATTACAGTGCAGTAATAGTTGCGCAATCGTTGTAATTTATGCTTGTTTTTTGCGAGGCAAAACTGCAACCTCAGTAAGTTAATTTCTCCAACTTTCCTCTGTGCTCATGATGTTACTTGGCTCAAGAACAAAGGGCTGGAATATGATCTGTGATTCTCCCCAGGTCCCCATTTCAGTGAGTTCCTCTCTGTTCACGTTGGTGATGACTGCTCCGTCACCCTCGTTTGCAAGGCAAGTCAGGCACTCAGCCCGCTAGTGCCCCCCCCCCACCATTACATTTTGCCAAAAGACTGAGTGAAAATAATGGCCTCAGTTATCGCTGATGCCTATCTAAATGACTAATGCTCTCGGCGCAATTCATCTTCGTCAGAGGGATCATCATTGTTCTCCCTGCGCCGAGAGGCGTCAGAGCAACAGTGTGACAGATGGCGTTTGTGTCAACGGCACTGCTGCTTCTACTGCTGCTTGGACACTTTTTTCTCGGGTGCATGGTGGCTCCTCCTCACCCTCTTCTCTCTCCCTCCCCCCCCACCTTCTCTCTCTCTCCCGCCCCCTCCCCCCCCCACCTTCTCTCTCTCTTTCCCTTTGTCTGTTCATGTCTCGTTATGCAGGTGGCTAACTTGAAGAAAGAGTCTGCCTTCAACTGGTTCAAGGATGGTGCTGAAGTTGTCCCTGATGTGCCAGCAGACCTAACATCTGGAGCGTGCAAGCTTCCACTTGCCCTGGTAACCGCTCCTCTCTCTCTCTCTCGCTCTCTCTTTCGAGTGCCTCTGAGGCTTGAAGGGTTTTATGTGTGTGTGTGTGTGTGTGCGCGAGTGGGTAGGAGGGCGACAGACAGCACACAAATCCCAGATGTCAGTTTCCCTTTTTCCTGTTCTGAAATGGACCATGACATGGGGAGTCATGCTAGTGCTACCTGCTGTATGACTGTATACAGCTCCCTTATACACATAGACCCCTCATATTTGTCTGAGGGCACCTTGGAGAATACGTGAATGCCTTTTAAAAAACAAGCCATTTTTCAAAACAACAGGTCAAACCGTGGTGTATTTAGCTGAGCTGAAAAACAAAACAAAACATGGATTTCACTGTATCCTGACAATAGACAAATAGTTGTTATTTGTGATTATGGTGTTGTAAGTAATCACAGGGCCTTTTATGCAGTCAACTGAAAGCATTAAAATCAGTGGTTTGCATCATTTGTTCAGCCAGTGAAATTTTCATAATGCACCCATGTTTGATGGATGCACATTGGATGCATGTCATTTCAGACCATTTTGGTCAAATCAGTCAGATTTGCTCACAAGATGACATTTTGGGGAAGCAAATCTGTCTTAAGCGCTGATACCTCAGTGATTGCTGCCAACTACTACCTTGCACTGTCTCACCACATGCCTCACTGAATGTGGAATGTGTGTGTGTGTGTGTGTGTGTGGTTGTAGTTCTCCAAAAAAACTGTTGCCGTTTACAAGGCTACCATCAGTGATGACAGAGGAAAAGATGAATCTCAGATCAACATTTCTGGTGAAGGTAAGTCAACAAGCCCTTTCTTTGACTTAACCACTCATTTCTTTTCATGGACGTAATGCAGCAGTGTGATTCACTTTCATGTCAATAAGTGTATGAGGTCTTATTCATGATTTAGTTTTTTTTTGTTACAGTATTTGATAACATCATCAATGACCTAACTCGTCTGGCTGGTAAGTACTATGTTATATTGTTATTTCATGGGTGTTTCACACATATCATACATGTAATGTATCAATAGCACATGACAATCTGTTACATTCCTCCCCTAGATAGGCTTTTATATGACATTGTTATTGATGCTCAGCTTGTCTGGATTGATGAGTTTGTTTTCATGGTTGCTGTTTGTGGATGTATTGACTTGCAACTCACGGCAGGGAATAACAATGATAAAATTGCAGGTTTACCAGTATGACGCGTGTTTACTTGTGACCATATTTCAAGTGGTGCACAGAGGAGTAAAGTCTAAAAAATCCTCAAATCCTCCAATCCTCCAACATCCGCCCCCTAACAATCCAATATATGGTCCTGACCACGTCTAGAAGACTTTACGTCTGGAACCTTTAGTTTATCTCTCTGCGCGCTATGTGTTTGCAAATCTGTAGTATAACTCGATCCCGCCTAATGTATAAGGAACTAGCAGACAGAAATAGCTGTATTATGCTGTATAGGCTAAAGCTACAATAAGGTCTTCTGTGAGATATGCAAATATAGTCTTGTAATCCTTACAGATATGCACAATTTGCAGAATAGGCGATAGCATCAGGATATTGCACGGCTCTCTCACTGCTAGCTGCATATTTCTTCAAGAAGCTCTTCTTCGGCACAAATTGGTCAGATGAAGCTGAACAGCTCATTAAAAAAATATTCCATTCTTAAGGGAACAACACGGGTCACCTTTATGAACCGTTGAGTGAGTAACTAATTTGTTCCTGTCACTACGACGAGGATTCTCATCTACAACAGGCCGTCCCAGGAGCAGCACCTATTCGTGAAAGCAATCACCAGTTAGTCTCATTACAGAGCCCCCCACCCCCACCCCTCACCTCCACTGTCCACCCCACCCCCCACCACCCCTTCCTCACACCCACTCTGTTGATACATCATTAGTTGGAGGGACTAATTGTCAGCCCAGATGAGTTCGAAAGGGTGACCCCCACCCCCTTTAACCCCCCTCCACCCCCCACCCCCTATTCCTCAGGATCTACTGCTGGTGAGCTGGTCGTCTACAGCACAGCTGAAGGCATTATGCTCCAATGCCCCATGAAGTACTACACAGAGGAGATGAAAATCCAGTGGCTTCAAAAGTGAGTCTTGTATTTTTTCTTTTTTGTCTTTGTGCAGGAAGTGAACATGACTTTTTATTTATTTAATTTATCTGTCTCTCATTTTGCGCATCCACTTATTCAGGATTTTCTTGTTCTTGAAGAAAAGCAAAAAAATGGCAAAAATGAGACTGAGAATTGAATGTGGAAAATGTAAATACGAAACACGAAAAAATACATAATAGTATACATATTTTTTTCTGTTCCTTTGAGAGCGTGAGAGCGAGAGAGGAATATGGAAATCAAGATGAATGACAAAGCTACGTGGCACTCAGTTAACGTCCCCAACGGCACAAGTTGCACTGCGCCTTTAAACCTGACTTCAGAGTCGATATGAAACCGTAGGGCCTTTTGTGTGTGGTAAGAAAGGCATCATGGGTAAAAATAGTATTGACAGCAGATTGCACATATGTGTGTATTCCCCACCATGTTCTGCTGTCTTTACAATGCAGATTTATCTGATTGTGAGGTACCTAATGCCTTTGCCTGAAGGCGGATCACGTACCCAGCAGAATACCGACATGAGGGATAAACATTTTGCCCTGGGTCTCGGAGTAGAGCCGTTTTTTATAACCCCGCATCAAGTGAGAGCCAGTTTTGTCAACACTTGCGTGGGCCTTCAATCTCATTTTGAAGTGGCTGCTTCAAGTCTTCCCTTTTCTTATAAGGATTCCAAGGAAGCTTGTTGTGGGTTGCACAGCAGCAATACTGGATACCTGTCTTGAATTAAAATGTTGCTGCATGGTTATAAATTAGAACCCAGAAAAGTGGTAAACTGCTTGGCCTACCTGAGTCATAAACTAAAATATTCACATTATATAATCTCTTATGAATATGAATACATGCTGTGAGGTTAACGAAGAGTACAGACCTGCACAAAGAGAACCTGAATGTTTAATAAGAATGCTTTTGTTCGAAGTCTCCTGTAATCATGCCTTGAGTATTAATGAGTTGCCTGTCTATCTCAAGTGAATACATAGGCTGGGTTGGCACTATTGGTGTGAAAGGTTCTAGTCAGGCAATCAGAAGGCAGAAAATATAATCTGAAAATATCTTCAACTGTTTGCTGAACTGTAAAATGCTTTTATTTCATGGCTTGGCCAAGGAAAAGATTCAAGGAAGCAGTGGCAGCACACTAATCCATTTGGACAATGTGTGTGTGTGTGTGTGTGTGCGTGTGTGTGTGCGTGTGTGTGTGTGCGCGTGTGTGCGTGCACACGCATGTGTATGCATTTCTGTTTCTGCAGAGTTTTAAATCTGAAATGGAAAATTTTAAATTTTATTCATAAAACGGTTCCTGCACTCCACCGTGTTGTGTTTTAGGGATGCCAAGCTCTCAGCCTCCGAGAGACTGAGGATCGGTGGCACCCCAGCAATGGCTACTATTGAGATAGTTGAGCCTGTCGACAAGGACAAGGGTGTTTATCACATTCAGATCACGGACTCTGAGAAGACATATACTCGCACCCTCGACCTCTCTGGACAACGTGAGTTCTGTGTTCATCATACATGCATTGACACAGGTAGTAATTACACTGATATAACATCATACACTATGCAGAATCTGATCCTTATACAAGTAGAGTGATGTAAAGGAAATATGGATGTTTTTTTGTTTTGTTAGCCTAGCTGGAGGTTTAGGAACTTGCCCCTTATGAATCTTTAATGAATTATAATCCCTGAAGGAGTATGGTCCATAAAAAGGGGTTGTTTTTCTCACTCAGTCCCCAGTGAGATAGCTTACTGTTAGCCTTATCATGTGAAGGACGGTTTAAATATAAGCGGACTAGAATGTCTTTTTTTACTCTACAGATGGCCTGGAAATACTGTTACTCATAGTAAATGTAAAGAAAAATATTTAAAATATATACAAAATAATATATATATATATTATACTCTGAAAAGACATACAATCGCACCCTCGACCGAATATATATATATTAATGCATGGCACATCTCTGTAATGTCTCTGTATGGTTTGTTAATAGTTGTGCCAGATCAGCCCCAGCCCCAGGATCAGCCTTACTGAATTCCACCTAAATCATTGCTATTTACTGGATCCTCCTAGGAACTAAAGAGTATCTTGCTCAGGCAAATCCATAGAAATGGCCTTACTGTCGCAAAAGGCTGCTAAAAAGACTTGCTAAAAAGAAGCTAAAAATTTCTGTAGTAGATTTATCTGATTATTTACTCATTTATTTGTTCAGTTCAGTTTATAAAATGTCAGACAAATTGTCAGAAAATAACAATACATATTTCTGTATTCCTACAATGACATTGCAAAATGTTATACATTTTCAAATATAGCAAGCTTGAACTTGAGAAACTTAAAATGAACTGCCTGTGCCCTGTCTGGGGTGGCCCGGGCAAGCTCTCTTTAAACTTGGTCCTGTTTAGTCTGCTGCAGCTCAGTTTAGCTCTGCAGAATTCTGTGCTCCACTTCCAGCTTGTCTGTCTGTAATTGAAAGAAAAGGGCTATGGCAGCAGCTGCATCCACAGAAGCACAGGGGAAGCTTATTTAGTCACATCTGGGGACTGACTAGAAGTGGGGAAAGGGGGGGGGGGCAGGGGTGAGGAGGTGGGGAGGTGAGGTGGGGTGGGGGTGGGGGTTCGATATCAAAGGGGCCATCCCAGTGCAGGCTGGAGTCAGTCAACAGACTGTTTGATGACAAACATAATCAAGGGCTGGTCTCTGACAGGTCATACGATTGGTAGGAGGGTGCCAGTAATGAGGAAGTCGTATTCCGGGCGAAAAACAATGCCATTAAAATAATGAGAAATGATTTTTTTTTATTTTATTGTTTTATTTTTGTCCTTTCCTGATCTACCACCGTTGCCTCTTGGTGAACCGGCTCTGAGAATCGAGAAGCAGAAAGCAAATTTTATTCCTTTCCATCAACACTTCACTTTAATCTGTGTTTCCCTCTCCTCTCTCTCTCTCTCTCTCTCTCTCTCTCTCTCTCTATGCAGTCTATGAAAACGCTTATGCAGAATTCCAGAGACTCAAGTAAGCACAGCATTTCCTCTGTTGTGTGAACTGTGTATGGCTCTGCGCTCAGTCTTTGATGAGATGGGGGCTTTTCTTTTTGCAATGCAGAGCATGTGCATAAGCTAGCCAGACTATGGGTAAAATATTACTCTGTGCTAATGACTCCACTAACAATGCCATTCTTCTCTCGCCTTGCAGAGCTGAAGCCTACGCTGAAAAGAGTGAGTATGGTCCCTGGCTTACGGAGGTAGCTGGTGACTTTATTAGCAATATCCTCCCACAGACTTAGTTAAGCCCCCCCCCCCCCCCCCCCAAAAAAAAATAGACAAATAAATAAACAAATCTGGAAATTTCTGGCCTGAAATAAAGTGTGTGTCCGTATGTGTGTATGTGTATTTGTGCGTGTGCGTGTGTGTGTGTATGTGTGTGTGTGTATTTCAGATCGTGGTAAGGTGGTCGGTGGTCTCCCAGATGTGGTCACCATCATGGAGAAGAAGGTAAGATGTATTGATTTATCGCCATGGTTCTACGTGGCCTCAGCCAGTTGGTCCACATCACAATTATTTGTGGATGCTGGGGTAGTCCAGGCTTGAGAGGGGGGGATTCAGGGAAGGAGAGCACCAATGTGAATAATTCAAAGACAAGGAAAAACAACCTAGGTTCAAGGTGAGGGGAAATGGGTAAGCTCTACAATGATTTATCAATAAGCCAAGGTCGGCTTTATCATGCTGTCGCCCCCCACAATCGCGTGGGTCACTCATCACGTTGCTGTTTGCCTGTGAGGGCTGAGGGTAGGGGTGGAGTTGACGCAGTGGTCGGACATTCTTTGTCAGACTGTTATGGGAAACCTGTCAGGCAAACGTCTAAGCAGGCATTTGTGATTATGTGTCAGTGCAGCGTTTTTTTTTTTTTTTCTTTTAAATTAAACCCACATTACCGGGTCAATATTTCTTATTCAGTTTTAATCTCAGCAACTCGCTGATTTAGGATCACAGCAGTGTGTAAGACTCCCATGGCCAAGGGCCGTGAGATATTACATTTTTAGTATCACCCTTGTGGATTTATGCACATTTCTGAGGCATCGAGTGAAGTTAAATTACGTGCACTGAAAAGAATATGAAACAATAATATTTCATTCTGTGCAAGCAACAGCGTTAGTGCTGTGATGCACAGTTGGAAAGATGATCAAGGAAGGTTAGTAATGATCACGATGTGCAAGCAGACACTAGAAGTATTCTTTCGAAATGGATCTCATACTTTTTCATACTACCATTAACCGCATTCATAGCATTTACATTTATGCATTTGGCAAACACTTTTATCCAAGCCATTTTTGATTTGTCAACTATTCATTTGTTTAGGGCCAGTCTCCCCTAGGGCAACTTAGGGTTAAGTACCTTGCTTAAGGGCACGACAGTGGCAACCGGGATACGAACCCACAATTTCTAGGCTACTGGCTAATCATGCTAACCAGGTTCCTTAACAGCTACGCTACCACCATCTTGCTAGTTCAAAGTCCCTGTTTACACACGTATCTAGATTTTTCTATATCCAATTTTCTTTATATTTTTTTATCCATTTGGGCCTCTCGTTTACACATAGACAGAATTTTAGCCAGCGATAAGCCAGGTGGAGTCCAGTCAAAGTGGACATTTTTCAAAACGCTGCATTTTCTGGATTCTTATGGATACGTGTAAACGCAATTTAAAAAATAAACGGATAGAAAAAAATATCCGTTTATAAAATTATTATAAAAGTATGTGTACACAGGGTCATAGGTTTGGATGAAGTGGATTATTGTGATTGATTGAGCCAGGGAAGGTTGTTCTGAGGTTGCTCTTTCACTCTTGCTCTCTGCTCAGACTCTCAGCTTGACCTGCACAGTGTGTGGTGACCCCAAGCCCCAGATCAGTTGGTCCAAGAATGACCAGGAAGTGGAGCCCGGTGACCAGTACACCATCACCATTGATTCTGGCAAGTTCGCCAGCCTAACCATAAAGGGAGTGTCCATGGACGACTCCGGCAAGTACACCATGACTGTGCAGAACAAGTACGGTGGCGAGACCGTGGATGTCATTGTGAGCGTGTACAAGCACGGCGAAAAGATTCCAGACATCAAACCAGTGCCCATGGCCAGGAAGATCCTGCCTCCCGTTCTCCCCATCGTGATCCCCACCCCCAAGTCCGCCACCCCCACCCCACCTCCACACTCCGCCAAGTCCCCTACCCCACCCGTCAGCCCCAAATCCCCCACCCCTGGTCGCAGCACCCCAAGGAGAAAGTAAATGAGTGCAGCACATAAAGAATCTCAATCTAAAACAATGAAGAAATAAAAGAGAATATTGACTGGGAGAGTTGATGCAGTTGTAGTGTGAGTCATTGTGTAACAAGCAATACACTCAAAAATAGCAGTCATTTTTCACACAGGATGCTCCATGGCTTTGCTTTAGTTTCCTTTAAATATACAAACCGGCATCTTGAAGAGGAGGAGAGAAAAAAAGCAGTGAGTAGGAGAGAGAGAGAGAGAGGGGTCATGTTATATTTAGTGCACTTGCCACCACGTCGAACAGCGCAACAGTTTGTCATCTGGGTTCTCGAAAAAGAGCTGAGCAGGGCGCTGATGACTGGCCCCCCCGCTTCCCTCCGAGGTGCTCCGGTGAAAAATGACCAGCTTTGATGTTCAGTTTATTAAATCTCTGTTTTTAAAAAAGCCGCACTTTCAATTAGCCGGTAGAATTCTGAAGCGTTTTACTCTCACCACGGATGGATAAGCCCAGAGAGCTGGACCCCCACTTAGCCCCTAGCGGCAAGCACTTCCATCCCCGTCGCCACCACAGATAAATCTCGTTACACCCCCGCTGCCCCCGTGTTTCCTGCTTTTGTGTTAATAAAAGAAGTAGAAATCACTTCAGCCGTGTCTTCTCTGAACTGTTTACTGTTGGCCAGCTCTCTCTCTCTCTCCCTCTCTCTCTCTCTTACTCACAACCTCTCTCTTCTTCCTCTCCCTTTTTCAAATACACACACACGCACATACACACACATGCAAAACACTCAGACATGCACAAACACCCATACACGTACAATCTTCTGCATGCACACAAACATTTAAGTTGGCACAGAAGGTAAATGCTGTGCAGTATAAAATATGGAAGTGATCAAAGTAGCTACGGCCCTATCTGAATCGCATCAGCACTTTGCACTGCCTTTTTGCCCACTCTGATTTTGAAGTCCACAAATCATTTAATGTATACGGAACACCTAGAGCTGTATGCATGCTGCCAACATCTGACCAGCGGGCCATACCTCATTGCTGCTTGTCAATACGTTGTAATTATGTCTCCCCAAAAGGCTTGACAAGAATGCAAGGACGCTTTTCCATCGGAAACAAATCTTTATGATCTCTAATTTAATTATTTTGCAAGCACAAGGGATCTGATGAAGCACTAGAACATACAGCACTTCATATCCACAAGGCCCATCAGCTTGATGCTTTTAGATCTATAGTAGACAGTGTTTGAAAGCTTCATTTGGAGATGTAATATTACAGAATTACAAGTTATCCTTTAAATATAAATGTAAATATATAATATAATTATATATTTAATATACTTTAAATATATTATCAAAGTACTTCATGTACTTTATAAAAAACTATTTAACAATCCTTATTTTTAACTATGTAACATTTGATGCATTTTTTTAGAATGTTTAAACCTGTTGGTGTTATCCTTATTCATACTAAACACAGAATACTGGCAATATCCGTTATCCCCACTGATTAAGATTATGATAATTTAATTTAAAGCCACCACAAAGTCAAACATCAGCATATTTTTTAATGCAAGGTCATACTGAGGTCACGTAAAATCAAACTAGTGTCCTGCTATGATAATATCTTAAAATCATAGCAAAAAGCTGTGCATAGCTATTGCTATTGATCAAACCTTGCCATCCTTTCTGCCTTTTTTCGCAGGGGGTGGGGGTGGGGGGGTGGTTATACACATCTACAAATATGAATAAGCAGGCCTTCTATTCTTGTAGAGCATGTTCTCAAGGTTTTTGTAAGTGTGTGTGTGTTTGTGTGTGTGTGCGTGCGTGTCCATGTGTGCATTTTTGTAATCACAAAGATTTTAAGTAGTTTGCCTAACTGTAATATCATTACATATTTGATCTGTGACTAATTACAGTTAAATTTACTTTGTAATTTAAAGGGGTCATAGAACAGAAAGCCATTTTTACATTGGATTTGTTGAATTTGGAGAGATGCATAGCCCCAAAGGTGTCATGAGTGTGAAACACGGTTGCATTTGCAAATAGCCACTACAAAATTCGAACAAAGCCTGGCTGTGATGTCACACTTGGGAAATCAATTGCAGTTCAATTGTGGTTGCCAAAGAGGGCATCATCTAGCCAAAAATGGACCATTTCAATCGCCAGCCTAAACATACATTTGTAATTGAGTTGAGCTTTGATAAATCAAAGTTGTTTAAAAAAAAAATCTATTTTGGCATAAGAGAACAAGGTATATCAGTCTATGACCTCTTTAATTCATAACAACTTTCATTAATATATCATTGACAAACCATTATTAGCTATGAACAAATTATATTAAGGATTTGTTAACATGGATTAATAATGTACAATGCATTATTTATCTGTGAAGGGATATGTTGTAAGAATCCCCAAAAGACAGTGCAAATCATTTATAAACATACTATAAACAATTACATTAGCAAACACATGAACTATCTTTCATAAGCATTGTGTTTTGAAATTGTGATTTATTAATGATTTGTTCATAGTTAACACAGCTTTGGTAATGGCTGATTGTAGTGATGAAAGTTATTATAGAGTTATTTCCATTGCATATAATAGGTTACTCCTCAACACTGACAACAGCCTCACTTCTTCTAAATAACATTGTTAAATCATAATCAATCAACACAAGAGGCATTACCAAGTTTTCAAGGCAGTAACAACAAGAACTAAGGCCTACAACACCATTAGTTTAGTTTAGGCATGTAGCTAAGTTTTGATGCCTATGAATCTTTGTTACACATCTTAGTTTCAAATCATAACACACTCCACATTTGTATATTTATTACAGTTTATTTAGATCAATTAAAATGCAACAAATTAAGTCACTGCGCACTAAATTACTGTAATGATTTTGTTGGGAGTTTGTTTCCATGGCAACAAAATGAATCCTGTAGCGATCTGTAAAATATAAAATGCTTAATGTTTCCCCCTTTCCCTCCCACTGGGAAATTCCAAACCTGTGAGTGCTTCTGTCCCCCAACTACATTGCTGTAATATCAAGGCAATTAAAATGCATTGCTCTGCTGTCAGGATGCACATGTTCTGGGTGTCGAGTAAAGAACATATGCAATGACGTCTAGGGTCCAAGCCTCAGTACCACCCCTGACCACATGATGGCACTAGTGAATCATGACGAAAATGTCACCTACACACTAGAGGAACCAGTGGGATAAATAGTCAACACCCTGAATCATTGGTCTTACTTCCCTGCATTGATTTGCTGTGGGAAGGGGAATCACTAAACTACACATTGAAGAAAATAAATAAATAAACAACGGCCCACTCACAGCCATATGAGTGGCTGTGTCTAATTTTGCCTGTCATTGTATTGAATCAAATGCCATTAGGGTGTCTAGGCTGTTATGGAACTGTAAGAGCTGAATCTGCCCAGCCATTGGCCAATGTAAGTCCAGCTATATGTCATTAAACTGCAACAGTGAGAATAGCCAAGAAACTTCACATTAAATTTTTCTCTCATGCATACAGCAGGCCTTTTCCATAAACCATACAGACAGAAAAAGCGTGGCATTCAGCTCTGTTTATGGATAGAGTCAGGGGCAGGGGAAAATAGAACTGGAGATTACTTTGAAGTGAAAACTTTTCCATTGTTATCATCACTGGGTGCACGAGGCATCTTCGCTTTCAGATAATCTAAGAAGGGCACTGATGCTCCTTTGAAGATGCAGGAGATCTCCCTGTAACCAGACAAAAGAATAAAGCCAACACACTCATATGAGAATCTCACATGTAAGATTCAGCAGCAGATATTCACATAAAAAAACAACACTTTCATGTTTGTGTGTGTTGTGATGCATTAAGAGTGATAGAGAATGCTGTCCAGCTGACAAACATGGCAGAATATGAAATGAAACAAAAGGTAACCTTGACAGAGGCTGGGACTTTTCACAAAATCTGTTTTACTGCAATACATGTATATATTAATGCAACATGTACTATGTGTATTGCAGCAAAATATACACAAACAACCATGTCAGCACTGCTTTTTAAACCATCCATGTGTGACTGCAAATAAGGTACACATAGAGACTAAGACAGATGGCATAGTTAAAGCTCTGTGGATGTTTATAGTAGCCTCTACACATCAATGCTAAGTAGGTTATCAACCTAAACCCAGATGGCAGTGACTCTGATGGCCACACAAATGCTCTTACTGAGATGATCCTATGTATGTTTATCTCACTCAACAATGGAATTCTCTTTTCTGATTGGCTAATGAGGTGGGGAATTAACTTTGTATAACTGGGTACCTTTGAGTAGATCCGAAAAATTTGAATCACCGTTCCACATCAATGCGCTCATGAATGGTAACCATAACAACCATAGTAAAGTATTTCACACTCACAGAGTTCTTCGCCACCACCTCGCCATTATTTCCATTGAACAGGTCACCTCGTCAGCCGTTATCCCTTACTTAATTTAATCATCCTTTTAATCACCAGCTAATCAGTAGCTCACTGCAGTATACTAATGCAATATGAAGCTCTATGTATGAACTCTGTAGAGGAACTGTAGGCCATAGACTACTTTTAAGTGGATGAATGCTTAGCCTAAAAGATTTGATTCAAACCTCAAATAAGAGTTTTCCAAATTGAGTCCAAAAGCATAAAAACATTCCATGTGAAGATCTAAAACAGCCAGCAACAGTAGCCAACTCAAGTACAATGTTCATCAAGCTCACACCATTCCATTTTTGATGGGAAACTTAATTTCTCCAAACGAGACACATCCACACACAGTCCAGTTGCCTGTGTGGTGCTGAGTCCTTCAACCGTTTCCAAGGCGGGTTGAACTGTGGGGAGTGGGTGAGAAGCACAGAAGCTTGGTAAACTACTTTCTCATAACTACAGGAGTTTTTATTTAACAAGCTTTAGCTCCCCAGTAGTTCCACCTGCAGACTTGAGCGTAAGAGCCATTTTGACCTACGGACGGAGACACACACGAGTAATTATCTGATGTAGTGTGGCATGTGGCATAGCAATATGGTGCAGGGGAGGGACACGAGCTAAGAGATGTTGCTTCACAGCAGTACACTGTGCCTTGCAGCAAGGAAATCTCAGCTATCTCTTCATTTGTTTAAAACCATTAAGCTGGGAGCAACAGGCTAATCTTCTCATTTGCTCTCCTTATTTGCTTATGTGATTGGCTATTTGCAGAAATTTTGGTCTCTGTATGAGCTTGGAGGTGCAATAACGTTCTGCATTGGATTTGCACCAAATTCTCATTATAATTCTGAAGCAAGCCTCAGACTGACAGTACGTCTGCATAGACTGTGTGTGTGTGTCTGTGTCTGTGTATGTGTATATATGTGCGTGAGTGTGTTGTTATTGTTGCCACTGCTGCTGTGCTGTGCACACATTTGTGTGTGTGTGTGTTTGTGAGAGAGAGAGAGAGAGAGAGAGAGAGACAGAGAGAGAGAGAGGTGGGAATGTTACTTACTCAAGCTTGTTAGTTACTTATCCTTACTTACAGTCGTCAAACTTCATCTCAACACTAGACATCACTGTTTTCCTTACTACAGCAGACATCATAGATACTGATAAGAAATTTTCCATAGTGTCATAATCATGATAGATCACACTTGGGGTGATACAACTCTGTCTCTATTTGTGTGCAGTCATCACATCTAACTTCATGAATGATTTTACAATTTCTTGTACTTACTTCCAATTACACTTACCATACACATCACAATGCAATGGTAGGTTTGTGTCCATCCAGGGTTTCAGACAGAAAAAAAAACAGTTAATTGGCAGGGTTATGAGATTAATAGAAATCTTAATTTATATGACTGAGACATTCATTGTGCTATTACCCTCAGCATAATTAAATGATTTTCAAGTGAGTGCCCTAGTCGTGTTGCTGTCTTGGCAAAGTAAAGTAGCGATGAGCTAACACAATTAATCTCTGATGACATAACATAGTTACTAGACACCCTAGTACTGTGGTTCATGTTTGCTGTTGCTGTCCTAACAGCACACTTCATGACTGTGTCACATATGTCTATTCACACATTAGTTTAGTCATGATATCTTGATTGAATGTTCAAATTATATGTCTAGTGGGGATGACTAATCCCACAGAGTTATATCTCACTATACATCACTTGTGTCTTCTCATTGATGAAAGTCAAAATCTTTAAAATGGCCTAAACGTTATTATATGTACATCACTGCAGTCTGTCTGTGCAGCTTCTGGTGTCCAATGTCTGCTTTGTTAATACACTGATACTTCCTGACTGAAAACACCATCTGCCTCTGTGCATTATATCATTTTTAAGAGACATTTTTCTCTCCACCTGTAATCTAGCCCATTTCTTTTTGAGAGTGGTAGCAAAAAAAAAAAATGCACAGGCATGTAGGAGAAGTGACTGGGGTCAAGTTCACTTCCAAGGCAACTCACTCTCAATAGCGGCTGGCCTGCCTGGCTTCCCCCGTATACCTCCATTTGGAAAAAAATCTGCTTTATACTCCCCCGTGTTTGTGACAGTGACAGATTCAGTTTATTTCCAGGATATTCTGAACTCCTGTCATTAACTGAAGTGAAACAAACAAAACAAAACAAAACAAAAACTTTCTTTAGAGGGTCAACAGCCTGGTTCCTGAGCCCACCCATGTGTCTGGGCCCTGCTGGTAATGCACTGTGCTGCTAACTTGTAAACAGATCCCGTCGCTTGAGTGAAGAGAAGAAGAATGCCCTATTATCAACTGTTGATCCTCCTAGAAAGCAGTGGGAGAGATTGCTAGTTGGTACGATTTTTTTGTTGTTGGTTTGTTTGTTTTGTTTTGCTTTTTTTGGAGGTGAATGTCTCTTGTTATTCCATGTCTTCAAGTTTTTCTTAGAAAGTTTTTATGAGAACAGACTAGATCCAAGACCAGAGGCATAAATACACATATTTGGCCCTCAAATCAAAAGATGGTATGCACCGCAGAAAAGCCTAGTTCACATGGAATTGTTAAACGATACAATCATACAATACAAGTTATATTTGTTATCTCTATAGTTTATCTCTTTTATCTATCCATTGGTTTTGCCTTATCCTTGAACTAATTGTCTGCCTGAACAATATGAACTCTACTTTTTAGAAGCTTTCATGTCGATGTAAGACTTGCATTTTTAAATACTGTATATTCACTCAATTCACTTGATGCCAGTCCACAGGGCATAATCTGACTAGTTATTAAAGCAAATCTGCAATAAATCTTTGGGTGTTAATGATGGTCATGAAGGAACAATTATGATGACAAGTGTGCTATTTTTTTCCAAATCTTCTAATTTCCTTCAAAGGGTTCATTTGAAGACACTTCTGCTCGTGTGGCTATGCATGATGAAGAGATTGTGGGTTTTACGCAACTACGAGGTGAAGGTTTGATGGATTTAGTCCACTTCTCTTTAGTAGTGAATTTCTCTTTTCTTGGTCGTCACTTTGATTCTAAGTGTAGCTTTAAGAGGTGCTAGCAAGCTTCACATGACAGGGTCTCAATGGAAACACTGATGAAAGCTGGCTTGTTCTCAGGTCATTCTCTAAACCTTATCTCTTTCTCAATGTAGAGAAATGGAACTTCTTTAGTCTGCCACAACAAATTAAAATAATGCTTGACAAACTATTTAACAAGAGGCTGATAGTTTTTACTGTATGTAAATAACATAAATGAAATTGCAACACTCCAGGAGTTAATGACATGTAAAGAATTCTGCAATTAAATATTTATGTTATGCTGTTTTAAAAATGTATTAATGTGATTTTATGACATCTGTTAGGGAGCTCTCAAATAAAAAAATGCTGTTCTCAACATTTGCTATGAAACAAGTTTTTTAAAAAATAAATAATAAATTAATAAATAAATAAATAAGAACTATGCAAAGCTGGTGCTGTAGCCTGCACAACAGAACAGTGAAATGAATCCAAGCAACAGCTAAGTTTGGTTTTATTATTCATGAAGCTCCCAGCAGACTACTGACCTTCTGATCATGAACTTCTGAAGTTTCCTTTCTTTATTAATCTCTATTCACATAAAACCTCTTTTTTTATATTCAAAGTACCTATCCGAGCTGAGCTTGGTCTGCTTCTTTTCTCTCTGGTTCAGTGCTTGGTGGCTTTCAAATTGCATTTAAATCCAGTTGAAATGAATCAACACCGGTGCTGTGGCTTAAATTTCTTATATGTTCCAGGGAATCGGATCCCCCATGTGGCTCAGCCAGGATACAGTTGGAGAGAATAGCCAATGGGGTGAGGGAATAGAAAAAAAAAATTGTTGTTTAGAATGAGTGATTTTGACAGTCATAACATAGGAAATACCTACAGGCCAGTACGCTGAAGACTGTATTTCAGGTCACATTGGATGTCTAGGACTTTGTGAACTGAGAGTCCTATGAAAGTGACTTTTCGTCGCACATACCCAGGCTCACACACCGACAGCCACACACACACAGCCCTGGAAAACAAAACATGTCCTGCCATCTGGATTCCTTCTGTTTTGTATAATGCGCCACATTTCAAACTGGTCTGACATAATCTGAGGAAAACTTCGCTGTGTGTGGCATTATATCCGAGGCACCATGTTGTGATCTAAGTGATGTCTTTTTATTGGGATTAGCTGAAATGCACATGGGGTGAGTGGGAAAATGTCCTTTCAAAGATGGCGTAAAAGTAAGAACAATAAACAGTGACGACAATGATCAGGGAGTCACCACTGAGTAGGGGGGTTCCATTGTCTTAAAAATATTTCAGCTAACAAGACCCAGTTAATTGAGGTCTAAACCTAATAAGTAATGGCGCTTATGTTTTTACAGTATTCTCATTAGCTCTAAATTTAGTTGTGTCATGTTCACGATCATACACATACATGTACATCCAGCACTACTTTTTAAACTGGGAACGCTGATGATGGACTAGACCTGAAACGTTTGTCTCCAATTCTTTTTCATTTTTGTTTTGGTGTGTGTTTTCAATACAGTTTTCTGAAATCATTTAGCTCTTGTGTGTGGTCTCCCTGTCTTTGATCTTGGACATCCAGCACTTCATGCATACCTTCTGTATGCAGACACACAATGCACATGTGTGCATAACATAGGTTTATACAGACAGTGCAAACCAACTGCATATAGGGTAAGATGCACATACAGTACATACATATATACATACATACACACATACACACATGCATACTTACACACACACATACATGCATGCATACATACATGCATACATACATACATACATACATACATACATACATACATCATACATACACACATACATACATGCAAACATACATACATAGATATATAAATACATACGAACATATATACATACATATGCTTCCATGCTGTAGTTACAGTAAATAACAGTGTGACAAACATAATGTAAGTCAATTTTTCAAAGATCAGTTGCGAAAACAGCCCAAACTCATAATGCATGCCATATCATCAAGAGGTTCCAGCTCAGCTTAAGACTGATTAACACTCTAATCCACCTCCAGTGCAGCGATGCCACGGTTGCCCCACTCCACGTGCCCCCTGCCAACGTCAGAGTAAACAGACGATTTTTCCCTCTGCAGAGTCGCCGACACCTGACGGAATAGCGAACAGGCCATGTCATCGGGGGAAAGCCAACACCGCCTCCAGCTCTGGGTTTCGCGGACACCACCTTCAGTGATCTTTAGCAGCGTTCGCAGCTGACCCAAGCAATGCACTGACTCCGTGTCTGGCCTGGCCCAAGGCCTATTTACCAGCACCCTCCCATGGTCTCCGCTCCTCCAATCCAACTGCACTACACCGCCAGAAACAAAGGCATTCGCTCCAGGCACCCAAGCCTTACCATCTGCAGATGCCTTCCTGGTTGCCAGGTTTCACTGCCGTGGATTCATCTCAAGATTTTTACCACAGCAAGGTGTCTGCACTCTCACATCTCCAAAGAAATATTTTTCACAATTTCACATATTTTTTAACCAAATTTTTGTGATCAAAGGCTTTATCTCAGTCTGATGCTATTATCACTGCAGGTGTTCATGGATTCTGTCTCAGAAGTGGACAGTGATGGAGGCTGCATGAGGCAAAGCAGGGCAAGAAAGGGCTCTGCAATGTTTGCATCATGTGTGTGCGTGTGTGTGCGTGTGTGAGTGTGTGTGTTTGTGTGTGACCTTGAAAATGTCCTACCTGAAATAGCAGCAAGACCAGAGGCACTGGCCACACCTTTCCCCATTCACCTGCTCACTGGCCACTGTATCTGACAAAGAGTGTAAATGGGGTCTCCATTGGGGAGTTTCCCCATCATGGTAGGTGCTTAAGATTTTCTACATAAATACTGTTTGTGAGTATCTCAAAAAAAAGAAGATATATTTGCCAATTTTACACGTTTTATAAATGAATAGAGTTAGCAGCACCTGGATGGTTAAAAAGAGAAGTAAACGCAAACAAGCAAAAAATACCAATCACCACAAAATACTTTTTTTTTTTTTTTACAAATTTTCAAATTTGTTTTACAAAAAAAACTTTTCCTAGTCCTAGTCTTTGTGTGTTTGTGTGTGTGCACACGTTTCCATGGCTGCATTTAGTAATGTATTCCTAGTAAATCACATAATTTATGTTACTGATGACATAACAAAGGAAAAGGTCACAAAATGACATGTGTGAATCACAGTCGCAGTACTGAACGTTGGTACGACCACATGGCAAATGTCAGCTGACAATCGCTTTAAATGGCGGCAGCTCTCATTTGGGCAACAAGTGCATATTTGATCACACAAATGCAACAGGTGCAATCTATTAGCCTCTTGAGGTGCTCGCTATGAATCAAAATAATGGAGGGACAGCCTCAGATAATTGTGCTGAGGTAATTAGCATCTTCTTTTTAGCTGAACGGCTCATGCATAAGCATACCGCAGAGGTCGGTTTGAATGCTCGGAGACTGGAGACAGGAAGGAAGTCGGACTGTGATGTGATTTGTTTGATTTGAAATACATCAGAGCTTGTGTTTTTGCGTTATATGCTTTACCTTTACTCTACTCCCAGCGTCCTCCATTTTGACTTGCTTGTCAGCAGTGCTTTGGTTGGTGTTTGTTTGCAATTTGTAGCTCTGGCAACGCGGGGAGGGACACAGTAATGCCTTTTCCATTTTCACCCATGCTCATATTTGATCCCATACTCCCCAGCACAGCTGAAATAAAAGAACCCGAAGCACTGGATTTCTTTGAGAAAATCCTGTGCTTTGTATCTATTTATTTATTTATTTAGGAGGAGTTGTTATCTCAAGGAACATGCAGTGCAAGTATAACACATGTTTTATCAGTGTGTTGTGTTTGTACTTTCCAAGGGGATCATACATGGCAACCTTAGCACTGTAGGCTCCCTAGTCTACTGACTGAAGCCAATAAATTAAATTAAAAAAAAATCTCCAATCCCCTTTCTCAGAGAACCTGAGCATTATGAAGTGCAAGATACATAATTTATAACACTTTAAGCAAAGTATGTGTGTGGATTCCTTAAACTATAAAAAACATTTTTTGTTCTTTTGGAAGTGTAGCGTCCTTATGAAAAAGGTTTTGGAAAGTTTCAGTGTTTTACAACTTTCAAACACCAGCACCATTGTTGCTTTCCGCCTAGCTTGTGTGGTTTTAGCAGCATGATGTCTGCAATTTAAAGCTGGTACATTTTGCTCTTTATTTGTTTTACCAAAGCCAGGACAGCGCTGAATCTGTTTTCTGGCTTTACATCAGCGTGTTTAAAGTTCCATTCTCCACAGAAAGCCTCTGCTGTTTCCCAGTATCATCTACTCTGACTATAGACATTACTCAGTGCCTCCTCTTAGTTCAAATGCTATAATATCCTCTGTGACTCAGAAGTAGGTTGTTAAATTTTGAACTCAACAAGCCATCAAATGATAGAACCAAGACTTTGCATGAGCACTAAAGATGTTTTAAGCCCCTGCAGAATGGATTAGAGGTAACATTTTACAAAAGCTGATTGAATCATGGACTGTGCCTTTAACATGCACTTAAATGGTGTCAATTCTAGTTGTTTGTATATGACACCTATCCATTGGCATAAGTTGGCTCCTCAGTGGGCAGATACTGTCGGCTTTCTGCCTCAATCAGTTGCTACTGGTCGTGACGTATGTTACACGCTACCGAACGTACCATTTAAATTTAACATTAGCGCTTTCAGCCCCTCCTCTGTGCGCTGATTGCCCCGTGCAAGCTCAGAGACATTGCAAACCGAAACCTACGGCTGGCTACTTGACCAGTGGTGGAGCTAATTGAGAAACTGAACAGAACCCCAAACCCCCCCCCCCCCACCCCACCCCCCGAGGCCAGCTGAGGCATTGACCTCTTAACAAACCTTTTTAAAGTGCATTAATGATGGCTTTAAATGCAGTTGTTCACTTATGTTTCCACGTAAACACTAACTCATCACTAGCTGCGTATTGTATTACACCTGTCCCATCCTGTGATTGGATCTTTGATTTAAGGTGTTTTGGAAATGGCCTCCAATGAGCACAACTCCAGACAGAACAGCAGAGAGAATCCAAATTTGCCAGCCACGGTGTCTGGGTTTACCCAGGCTAAGGGAAATGTGATGTGAGAAAGATATATTTTGGCTACTCACCAACAAACAGCAAGTGTAGCTAAGAATCTGTATGGTCAGCCCATCTCAGAACTTTCCACTGTATAAGCTCCAAGCAAAGGTGCCTTGGCAGTGACACAGCATGTGGCCTTGCAGTCTCATCACTAAGGAGAAAAAAAAGCTAAAAAAAATCAATCAGCTTTGTACTCAATGAGTATCACATCGATAAACTTCAAAAGAGGACATAACAAAAGGATCATTTTAAAGGGGGAGAATAGAAACATCTTAGGGAATCAAAGCTTAGACAGTCAATACACAAACAGGGGTAGTGCTAATGTCACGGCAGTAACTCTCACCATCTGATATCTAATTAATACGTCATAAAATGAAACCCAGTCCTCCTGATTGAAAGCAATTAGTATTTTTGCCATAGCAAAGGATTGTGTTAATAACACAACACTGTTTCTTATATCATCTGACAGAATTAGGGAGCTGTTTTGTTTATACAAAACTCTGACATTATGCTCAGAGTAGTTGTGTTTGATGAAGCCTATTTTTATAGGTCTGTATTTTGAGGACTTGCACATTTGAAATGGCAATTTCAAAATGAGCTTCACCAGCAATCCTATCACTTGCTGATTAAACTGCTGTGGTCCAATAGAGGGATGCCTGAAACAGAATATGCTGTGTTTTCTTTTGTGGTGATCGTAATTGCATTAACAGATCCTCAGAGGGGAGGCTGCTTTATTACCCTTATTAAAGATTATTTCCCCCGTGGTGGAGTATTGCTTTCAAAGAAGGTATAAGGACATAATATCCACCCACTGACCTGAAGATTTTTATTTCCAAGTGGATTATCACTGGGATCGACAACTTGAAAGCCTTCCATAAATGGTAGGGAGGAGGAATGTGAGTGTGTGCTTGTGTATGGGGGGCAGTGATTGGCAGACCATTTACCCAATTAAATTAAAACTTACTTAAATACTAGGTAACAGTGAGGGAGCAGAAGAGACAGCAATAGCGATTCTGTTCAGAACTTCTCCCGTCTTGATTGGGATCTTGAACATTTATGCAGCTCTGCATGAGAGAAAGCCATAATGAGCTCTCCTGTGAACAGTGTCACATCATCTGGGGCTGCCCCCTTTTCTTTCCCCTCCGACAGGAAAGAGATAAAAATGCACAGTTGTTTGGGCCCCTGGATATGAAGAATTTTCATGTGCCATTGTCTTAATGCTCTGCCTTCCATAATTCCCGAACACACACAGCAACAATACAAAGGATTAAGGAATGTGGGTCGTCTCCATCAGCTAGGCAATGTTTCACAAGCCAAGTGCACAGAGAGGAGGATACTGTGAAACCTGTGGTTAAATCAACCGTTCACAGTTGTCCTACTTACATCTCCCAAACAAAGGCTTCACCATGACAGAATTCTGCTAGCTTTTTTTTCTCTCTCTCTCTCTCTCTCTTGTGCACTGGTTATGTAATGTTGGGTGGTGTACAAGCACATGCTCACATGCACACACATACACACACACACACACACATACAAACACACATATGCATTACAAATGGTTTCTCTCACATGCACACATGCACAAATACTCAGACATTAAGTCACACAAACATACCCAGACATATACACAAGACACACACACACACAGACGCATAAAGAGTATACACTCATTGAGACACACTCCAACACCTCGCCTGTGCTAAAAAGAACAGCTGTGGATTATACCTGGGCACGGCTGCTGTGAAGTGACTTAAGAGGCACAAAGCAGATGTGTTTATTAGCAGGGATCGCTTCGTTGTCGCCGCCAGGGCCCCGGGGAGTCCCATGCACATCTGACAACCATCTCTGCCCGTCTCCGCAGTCCGCAGTGCCATAAAGTTTGATGAGAGCACTCTCTTGAGAAGCCAAGAGGATGTGTTCTACAAAAGGACATGTTAATGCTGGTGAATAATTGAAGAGGTGCACAGGATATTTGCCTTGGTAGTCCATATTAAGCCTTGTGTAATTTCAGCATTAAGACCATCATATGAAGTTAGAGGGCTGCTTCAAAAAAAAAAAAAAAAAAAAAAAGAGATGCAGGAGTGTAAAGATGTAGGATGGATCTTATGCATTTTCATTCCCATTTGCAGCTAATTGCAAACAAGCCTGGCATCTTGTATTGTGATCTGACAGCTTTGATGACCATAATTTCATGTAATAGTTTCCAGTAAGATTATACCATATGCCATAGAGTAACATGCAAAAGGTAGACATACTGTATGTTATAAAACATAAAACAGACTCTTAGATTAGAAAATCTTACTTGAAATGATAAATCTGTCACTTACTTCTTCAAGGGTTTGTTTTGCTGTCAATAACCATTTCCCACAAGCTCTGATATGAAGAATTCAATGTGGTAGTCAGGTTTGCATCATACGTGAAGGATAAGCCGACGAGGTGCGGATTAATGAACGAGGTGGAGGTGAATAACTTCACGACGCCAAAGGCAGAGTGAAGTTCCCCCGCCAAGTTAATTCATTCCGTATAATAGCACACCTCAAAGGCTGTTATCCTGCTTATCATGAGTAAAAGGAATAGATGTCAATTTAAAACAGAAAAGCTTGCAGCTCAGTTATAAAGAAACCTGTTCAGTTCCTGCACTACTTTCTTTTCAATGGTGGTTATAACTAATAACAGCTGATTCCACTGTTACTGACAAGTTCAACTGGCATTTACTATGGTTGTTAGAGTTACCATTCAAAAGAGCATTGATATAGAACTGTGATTAGGTTTTTTTCACAAGATCTACTTAATAGGTGTGCATTATACATAATTCACAAATTCCCTGCCAGCCAATCAGAAATCAGTATTACATTTCTCCAGGTGACAAATAGCTTTGTTAAACAGCTCCACACTGATTCTACTAATAAATACACTACATATATCTTGTCCTCAATGATAAATGAATCATATCTATATTGTTATTGTCCAAATGTTATGCCCCAAAGCTATTCTTGGGTAAAAGTGCGTATTGCAATGATAAGCAACAAATCTCTCCATTACCAGTGATGTTTTTATGGCTAACCAGCATTCAGCACAGCCTGTGTGTTGATGTGTTTTCACAGTTCCACTGTTGCCTGTGTGTCCCTCGAGCAGTTGGAGCGTCAGGATCCGTTTAGAGCCTGACGCACCCCTGGTGGAAGTTCCTCTGAGGAGGCAGCTGGAGGAATTCCTTTCCCAGAATGCCCTGGGGCTAGTGAGTGAAGTTGGTATTGTGATTGTGTAGTGGTCAACTGAGCCAGACCCCATATTGGAGCTAATTCCAAAAGATAAATAGACAATAGTTTTATCAGGAGGCAGGCAGGCACACTCTACTGTGCCGTCCCATTGTGCTTTGCAGGGCCTCCTTTCTCTGCCTCAGACATTCTGGAACATTGTTCAATTCTTTTTTTTTAATAATTATAATGCGGTTCCAGTCAGGAAAGGAAACAGGCAGAAATTAAAAATAGCTTTGATTAGGATTGACTCAGCAGTTTGAGGTAAACACAAGCAGTTAGGAAGAGAACATAATACTGACAGGAATGACACCATATCAGACTGAAGATAGTCTTAACCTTAACGGTGACTTACTCTCATGGTTCACTTTAGTTTGCTACAATGACCTGTGCCTCAATTTCTGCAATTTCACCACCCATCCCCCTCCCAAATATAAAGCATTTGAGTCAAAAACATCTGTGAATTCAATATCAAAGATAAATACATATGTGCGCACACACACGTTTTACATACTTAATACATACATTGCATACAGCAAAAGATATGCTCATTCATTTCACAGTAGTTCAGTGGAGAGTACTTACTGTAAAACATTTAGAGTACAAAGAGCAGGCGGAAGATTTGCTCGAATGATTCATTACACTGTCTGCGCTTTGACACGTCCCTGTTGTATAGAGACAAGAAAAGGTGAAAACAAAAACAATGGCCGCCTGGAAAACGCATTAACCTAGGGATCACCAAGGTTGTTTGAGCACACACGCAAATGATGAATTTGACACAGAGAATCGTGGCAAGGTGGTGTTGTGATACTTGGGACAGAGCCGTTCTCCGTCAGGTAGTGCGTTGTCTGTGGGAGCGGCTGTTATGGAAATCTATTTCCAATATCCGGCGTTTAATGTTGTTCACATTACCACGTGTCGGCAGGTTAATAACTGCATTATCTACTTGTTTGGCGGGCAGGCTTCCGTGTAGACTCATTACCCTCTGTTTTGTGGTTGACTGCCTTGTTTCTAAAATCCTGAGGTGTTCTGTGATCTGGACAATGCAGCACCATCTCCGGGGTCTCTGCATTTGGAGTCTTGAAGTCGTTGATGAAATTGAGTAAAACCTTAAAAAAGGCAACCTGATATGTTTCGCACAACCGCAGGGCTGTGATTAAAAACCAGAAGTGATGGAAACAATTCTCACGGCAGAGCTATTTCAACCAACCTCACGGCTGATCTGCTGGTGCAGTCGCAAAGGAAATTCAACTCGAACAATAGACCACTGTACACACCTTTTTTTCCATTTTGTTTTGGCACAGATTGGAAATGCTAATTAATATAATCAAAACAATACACAAAAACCCCTCACAGCATCAGCTCATTGTTCACAACAGAGAGGGCACCTCTCATTCTCTGTTTACTGTGGAAATGCATTTTATGCAAACATTGAAAATTCATCTACAGTTGGCTAAATGATAAATCACCTAAGTCCTGTTGTTCAAAATGAATTATTTTGCTCCTCTTTTGAATGGTTGGGTACATTCATGTATGCATCTTCTCCTAATGTAAATCATCAGCATTAAAACAGTCAGACAAACAGTATCTGCCTCCATACGTTTGAGCAACATGCCATTGTTCCACAGGGAATCATCAGGTGCGGTGGGGATGGACATCTGTGGTCAGACAGAAGTGACAACATGTTCGCTAAACTGGAATGAACCCACATTGCACTTCAGAATGTTTACTTTTGCCTTACAGTAGATTCCCCTGCCTGCCCACACTCTCACTGTACAAATCATATTATTGTTATTATTATTATTATTATTATTGTTATTATTATTATTATTATTATTATTTAATATCGTTTGTCAAGATAAAATTGTGGCAAATAGGTTGACATGCTTATTGGCAATGCTTATTGTTAGATTGTAACTACACTAATACATCAATGTAATAAGGATGAGTAATGACCCTTAATTGTAGGTGACTAGCTATCAATAAGGACTGAGAGAGATAAGATCTGAAATGTTTCAAAGACTAGGTCCAAACTTACTATGACTGAGGACAGCTTGAGGAGATTTCCATTGTTGCTTTTTTTCCATTATTAAGGCCCCATGTTGCTGGAATCTCTATCTGTAGTGACTAAAAATATTTAATTTACAATGCAATGTAGTATTTCCTGAATGGTAAAAGCCCCCATTGACCTATAGTTCAACAAAGAATACCATTGCTTCACCCTCCATGCAAATCTATTATACCCTAACATGGTTTCCATTTAGGGTTATCAGTCTACCCCACAGAGAAAACTGTCTACACTCCCACAGTGCTATAAGATTTCTACAGCTGTAATTCAGTAACTTAACACTGAATTTTAATCTGTGTGTAAAACTACCTGCATCTCAGACAGGAATTTGCTCTGTGTTTTTCCCTCCTCTTTCTTATGACCTAGCCTTATGGAAATATTTTAGGCAGTGGTGATGTTTATGTATGATCTGGGGCTCCAGCATCACTTTGGCCCTGGCAGGCACAGTAGGTGTGTGTGTGTGTGTGTGTGTGTGTGGAGGGGAGAGAGGTGTCAGGAGAGGACACCTCGAGTCACTTGTGCCCCAGGGCCTTTCTGCTTTTGTAGTAACTGCAACACGGCAGGAAAGAAAAAAAGATCTAGTATATATATAATCTGTTGCTTGCTGGTGAAACTGCTTCAAAAGCTCAGAATAGCCTCTGATGTATTTGCAGAATGGTATCATTGATTTTCATTAAATATGTTCCAACAGACTACACAAGCCTTACAGTAACTAAAATTAATGGTGCCAAATTTCTGTGGTGCTTGTTATTCAACAATCTTTAGAAACTCCCTCACGTCATGAAATAAAACTATCTCCACAAAGTGTTTCTTTCAGCTAAACTTGTCCATTTACCGACCATTTAGACAGAAGCAGGTAATAGATAGATAGATAGATAGACCGACTAATCGACCGACCAACAGACAGACAGACAGACAGACAGACAGACAGATAGATAGATAGATAGATAGCTATGAATTCAAATTTGATTCATTAAGAAAAAGTAAAAGCTGAATCTTTTGACTCATTGTGAGATTCAGCTCATGCTGTGCAGTCTGTGAGCCAGGTGCCATCACAGTGCTACTGCACTCTGTCTCAGTTGCTGCTGCATAATGGTGGGTGACACATCCAGCTACTTTATCGCTAAATGGGGGTGTGAGGTGGAGAGAAAAAGTCAATGGCTTGAGAAAGCATTCACATAAAACCCCAAAATGGTGTCTGTGAATGGGGATGTGCGGCCTGTGTAACAAGCCAGAGGGAAGGTCAAAACAATGCCCAGTACTGGCATAACTAGCATAGCAGTACAAATAAAGGCACGACCAGAGTTTTCCTTTGGGAGCTCAAATGCAAAATGTTGTTATTTAAAGTAAATTTATGCATGCCTTTACCAGTATGAACTGTTTCCTCATGTGGTAGGTAGGACATCTTCTTTCAAAAGGCATTGAGCATTTTATACACAGTATATTCTAGTCAACTGAAGTGAAAGTTTATGAACAATGGAATATTAGCATAGTTTTAACTCTGATACTATAGCAATACATTGACCAGCTTAAGTGGCTAATGTCATGAAAAATATCACTACAACATTGCCTTGGCTATTTCTTGCAACCGACAGAAAATATCCCTGGGCTGCATTCAAGACAATCTGGACTCCACATACCTCCTTTAAAGGGTCTAACCACAAAATATCAGGAAAACATGTGAATAAATAGGTGCACCGGAAAGTGGTTGGTTTGTCATGTCATATATTTAGGAAATGTTTGCAATGAATTTAATATGGGTGCCAACATGTTAGCACATCTGCTACACAATTTGCCTGGGCAAGGTTTTGTCACTGACAGAATGCATTACAGTAAGATAAATGTATGCCACTAAAGATAAAAACATCCTCTGAAAATAGCAGATTTAATGTAATGTCAGCTATTAAATGGGAGAGATGGCACTTATGCAGTGGAGCACTCTATAGTTTGTGTTTACTATGATCGAAATCATGCACAAGCCTGGATGACACTCCTCCAGCCTCAGCTTTTACCGCCCACTGTTGCAGAAGTGGAGACCACACACAAATATGAAGTGACAGGTTAAGCCACTGGTTTTCTGAGCATCGTGTCGTCCTGAACTCTGTCTTGCTTTGATGGGCCGAATACTGGGCTGCTCAACTGACCCCAAAACAACAGGGCGTGCCAAATTGCAAACATAAGGGACAGCTTGATGACTGTTTCTGTCAGGAAAAATGCCCTCCTCTAATGCTCATGTTTTACATGCAAACAGAAAAACTGGCACCCTTCTTCATTCAACGTTCCTTTGCCCACCCAGCCAAGTTTGCATGTAAACATTCCCTGTTCTCTGTTCTGTCCAAAAGCCCCATGTTTTCTTTCCCAAATATGACTGTGCTTCTCTCTAGTAGCCCTCACATGCAAGAAGAATCCTAGTAACATAATTTGTTAAACAGTTGCATTAAAATATTCCTCAGCATGTGATACAGTCTTATATATTTATTTATGCACATATTTACTCATTTATTTTTTTATATATATTTATTTATAAGAGGCATGTAGTTTGGATGTCAGAGTGGGGATAACAGAACAGAGATACTGTTATTTGTTTGTCAAAGCCTTCCATGCGATCAAGCTGTCTGCAAACTTTTCGCCTGATAACCTGTTTGGCTCTGATTTTAAATGACAGAGGTAAATAGAACAGAGGAGATGCAGCACAGGAAGGTGAAACTTTAAGAGATGCCCTTTTGTACTACCCTTAATGTCAGTGACTGATACGACTACAGTTGTTTATTGCCACAGGGACATAAATGTTGATGCCTCTCATGCACAGTGTGGTCCAAACCTTTACTGACATAAAAAGGGCATTGAAACCAGGAAACGAAAAAAAAAAAAAAATTATTCAATAAACAAACTATTCCCCCAGTGAAACAGTAAATAAATTTGCTTTTACTAGTCTTGGGATTGCCAAACTTGATCATGAGCATGCTTCATTTGTGTGTGTGTGTGTGTGTGTGTGTGTGTGTGTGTGTGTGTGTGTGTGTGTGTGTGTGCATTTTAGAATCATTTAGGAATCTGGTACAAAGCATTGAAAGAGGGTCGCCTTTAGTCACCCACCTATGTAAAAACAACAGTTATGCAATGTCTGAAGGCAAAATTCCCTTTGTTTAAATCATCTGTGCTTTGTGAGTGACTGACATATTCTCTGATTGATCTCTGATGTATGGCATGGCAGCAGATTCAAATGAACTAGACATGTTAGAGAATACTTTAGCTGCTGCTGTGATGATTGGCATGTTACTGTAGCACTGTACAGACTGTTTGAAATAGAAGGGTGTCTGAATTCATTTCACCAAACTGCAGCATTAAGATGAGCCTACATTAAACTAATATTTTATTTACAGAGCCTAAATAGATTATTATTTACCTGCTTGATAATATTTCTACAAATTAAACACTGAATGAATTTCATCAATCTAATAAACACTTTACATGAGTGATTATCTTAAAGTTTCTGGATATATATTATTTGCATTTGAACATCAACATTCAACAATCACTGACTAAGCAGCTAAGACTTTCGCTCGTCAAGCTTGATGAGCTCAGCAGCTGTTGCAAATCTATCCCAATCCCTCAAAAATGAAAGTTAAAAAGGGGATTATCGCAGCAGTTTGTGTTGGTTCCACTTTCGATGCATTAAACTTAAAACAAACAAGCTTTAGGCCTTTGTAAGATGAGACAACTGAGATTCAGGAGCTATCAGTGAGGGTGGGGTGTGTGTGTGTGTGCATGTGGAGGGAGATGGTGGTTAATCTCTCAGGTCTTTGTATATTCATTCAAAGACATTCTTGATGATACCGAAAAGTCGTTGCAGGGGGGGAGCGATGTATCCTTCAAATGATGCTTATCTAAGACTTTAGCCTGTCTTTGCTAACTCATATGCAGTTGTCCAAACTTTACCCAGTATACAAGTGGGTATGGTCCCATGTCGTGACTCTTGTGGTGTGGTGCTTCTTGTGCAGTCTCCTCAAAGATAGGACAGAAAGAGTTAAATGAGAAAATGGTATTCTATGGCTTTTTCATATTTATCTTTTTAAAGAAGCGAGTGTCAGATAGTGGCTGCTGATGAAAGTCAAGTGTGGGTGCAGAAAGAGGTACAGCAAGTTTTAAAAAAATCATTACACTGCACTTGAAGTCTGGTCATACACAGATGTCAACGAATTATGGAACTTCGCTGACAGCAGACAGCACCAGCCAGCCTGACATTTCTGAGGGTGCTGACAAGTTCATCCAGTCTCCAAAGCCTCGTTTATAATTAAACAGAAAAACTCTTGAAAATCCTGCAGTTTCCACCACTGCAGGAAACATGTGCTCGGTGGGTGTCAGAAGACCACTGAAGCTCAGGGACAGCTTTCAGGCCTCAAGCAGAGCCTGGCGTCGGGCTGCACATTGGCAAGAGCTGATTCAAGATCAGTGTAGACCCAGACACAGGCCAAGATGGCTGCTCATGGGGATATGTGAGACAAGAAGTGATAAAAAAAATGTGGGGCCAATTTTTACCAACAGTATTTTTTTTTTTGTACGCACATCTAACTTGCCTAACCACTTTTAAGCCACTGCCGTGGCTGAATTAAGTAGCTTTCCTTAATGCTATATCAGCTAACAACTGCTAAAAGTAAAACAACTTCAAATAAATAGTCAGGATCTAACAGCTTGTTACAATCAGAACACTGTCAGCTTGTGTTTTACCAATTTCTAGTTACTATTTGAGACATGGAGCAGGTTATACAGTAGACTATGTGTCTTCATCAAAATGCAGATTGCTTTCAAGATAGTATTTGTACTGCTCTTTCTCTACAGTCTTACCTATCCTTTTGAGCTCCACCATTTTGTTTCCATGGTGCTTTTTCTTAACTGTCAGCTCTAACTGAAGCATTGTTACCTTTATCTTTCCAGACACCACAAGGTGGCTTTGGGAATCTCCAGCCATATAGCAGCTCCCCAGCAAATTACAATCTCCTACAAATCTTGCATTCCTGTACATTTCTTTTGTGCATATAAGAAAAGTGACAAATGCAGGGAGAGAGATTGACAGGGAGAGCAATCATTGCGCAATCATTGGTCTCTCTGTCACTTTGAATAGGGAGAAATGAATTGCATACTTTTTTAGACAGCTGCTGAAGTTGTGTGGCCTTTCCTAAATCTGGTTTTACTTGCTAGTGGATGCCACAATGTTTTATGATCAAATTTAATGAGGAGTGATTGGGTCCAGCTCTCCACCAAAATTGGCCTTTATTTGGTTAGTTTTGTTTCCCTAGCCTATGTCCTATTTATCGTGTGACCTTGTAAATCTGAAACATGTCTCTCCACCATCATTCACTGGGTGCAGTCATTTCAGCCACTTCAGGAGTGTGGGGAGAGTGTCGTTGTGCACTCTCAACACCAAGCATGAAATTCCAGTGCATGTGGTGACACTGCGGGGGTAACTGAAGCATTTCCAAATATTTGGAAATGTTGTGTGAATGCAAATAGTTCTGCTCTCTCTTTTTTTTTGGAAGGGGGGTGGGGGGGGGGGAGAGAAAGAAAGAGAGCGGGCCAGGGATTGGAATTCCCTGACTTCATCTCTTTTCATCGACTCCTAATCAAGCGGACAAGTCATGTGGAAATGCGACTGCACTGATTGTTGGGCTGGAGCGGGGTTGAAATTCACGGGAGTATGCAGTTGCACTTAATTGCATATTTGCCTGCTCTTAGCAGGCCATGTGGAAGACAATAACAGGCAAGGGGAGCAACACATAAGGAGAACGTGATGGGAAACTGCCATCGTCTTGACAGCAGGGTGAATGAGGGAACAGTGGAAAACAAGTAAGACACCATATCCAGTGTGACTGAGTGTCCAGGAAGGTGTATTTTTTCAGTGTATTTCCCAGCAAACGGTATAGTGTCATCACTATTGCATATACTTGCCTGAGACATGTCAAACTTACCCACTCTTCAATAAGAATCTGCAGGAGAGTTTCAAGGTTTATGGAGAAATCAGAAAAACAAGTTTAAAGCAAAGAAAAGAAAAAAAAAAAAGAACCTTGAACATTCACACATCAGCATTCAAACAATGTCAATCAAACAATCAAACTGAGCAGAATCCACCACCATCACTACTGATGTGTAGTGAAACTTTGGCTGCTATGGTATGTCTGTGGGGCTACAGGAGCATCTGTAGTGGAAAACAGCGGGACCTTTAACTATAAGTTTTCACTTTGACTTTTAGTTTCAATTTAAAGCAGCGTGATGAGAGAACAAGTCTTTAAACCTTGTTACTTCTCAGCACACTGAGGAGCCCTTTAGTATTACTTTTGAAGTGAAGACTGAAGGTCTATACAACTTACCTGACCTGCACATTGGGAAATGACACATTATTACGGTGTACTGGACTCATTTGCTTTGTGAAGAAAGTCCACCTACTCTCCACTGGGAAATGTTTGCATCATAATTTGTGTTTGTGTTACCTTACAAATCATTGGTCCCGCATTGGTAGATCAGCGACTCTTAATGCTACCTTACTGTGTCTTCCTACTTAGAAAACTGAAAAATTGGATTGGCGCTCACAAAACATTTACCTTAGCTGTAAAAAGTTGCACATTTCTCTGGTTAAAAATTGTCCGCAGGCCATACTACTCCCACTGCCATTTTGAAATAACGTCCTCAACTCTAGGCACTCATTGTGTCAACCCTCATGGGTCTAAAGACAACATAAGGGCTAACTAAGGCAACAAACTGCCCAAATTCTACAAACTCATTCAACTCTGTCGCTGTAGCTGAAGCTGTAGCTGTTGCAGTAGCAGTGGTGTTACTTACCCTGCAATCAGTTACCCCATGTTCCTGCAGTTGCAAAACTTTGGGATAGAAGTGCTGCTAAACATCCTTCAAGGTTAACGCTTGCATCATTTTCATACATTGTGAATCTGATGAAAGTCAAAGCACAAGTTGAAGTTAAACATGCATTATGTATATAATATCTTTCTCTAAATTCACCTTCCTCATATTATTATATTACCTGACTTGGAGTGACAGAGGAGAAAAGTATGACTTCAATTCTCTAAGGCTATGCTGTCAACTTGCATGAAGTATTTGAGTGTCACCTGAGTATCTTGTAAGATTATTAACAGCTACAGACTTCCCTGAATAGGTCTGTCAGAGTGGGCCTCTGAACATTCAAACCTTAATTTCTTTAAAAAGAAAAGTATAAAGCTCACTTTAAAGTTCATGAGTACCCTTGTACTGACAAACATCCTTACATTTTGTTCATTGCTCATCACTTTCAACCACACATTTTAGATGGTTCACTCTGTACTTCTGCTTTAATTTTTTGTGTGTTCCTCAGTTGTGCTTCTTATCGCTTCCTGAAATAAATCACAAAATTATCATTCTAACCCATCTAGTACAATCACAGAGGATTTTAATATTTCTTGACAGGTTAATCGGCTATGGTATAATCAGCTAAACTTTGGCATCAGATATTAAAAGGACTATCTAAAAATCTGTACTCTGTTACCACACACTGTCCCACACTCATCAAGATTCCCCACATTTATTGTTGCCAGCATTCTAGAACTTGTTTAAGCCTTCTTCTTACAATGGTATAATGACACTTCAGAGGTACTTACCTCTACATTTCTAGCACAGGTATTAGACAGCTGACAGCTCTAAATTATTTGTAATATTTGGACACAGTTCTGAATTTTGTTTCACAGAGAGTGGCAGAAGAAAAAGGCAACGGATGTGAAATATGGAAAATTGAGTCCCTGCTTCAGACAGTGTAACTGATACCCAGAGGCTTGTCATTTCTAAGTGCTTCATTGACCTCAACAGGCTGAGTTAACAAATCAGTTTGAGCATGTAAGTTTATTGTGCATATGAGACACTGTGCTTACCTACTTGGAATTTAAATCTATTTCTTATTCTGATATTCACACTAAAGTACATTTACAAAATGACATGACAAGGACATTTTCTGGCCAAGTTGAAATTCATTGAATTCATTTTCATCCAGCTTGCCCCATATACGTATATTTTAAAAGTCTAATTCAAAATGTCTGTGGAGACAGTGTGCACTCATAACAGTGGGCAGAAAGAACGATTTATTTATCTATTTTTTTTTATCAAAGATAATAATTTCCCCCGAAATTCCACAGCAATCAAACCGATATCCCAATTACTGCAGCTCATCATAGCCAGCTAGCGCCAGCTCCTACTCAGATAATTAAACTCGTTTGCACAGACGCTCCTTAGGAAGCACTGCTTTGGTCTGCACCACTTCAAGAGACAATAAAGACAAGAGCAAATGAAACAATGCTGGGCTATTTATTCAAATCTGCATGTGGAGGCACACAACTGTAAAAGAAAGTGTGACTAAGAGGCTGGTGAGGCAGAAGAATGAGAAAACGTGACAAATGATTGGTAAAAAAAAAGGAAAAGGTTCCATGAATGCTCACAAAATATTAACAAAGGAGGTTATTTACTTTGTAGGTGCCATAAAAGCTTATCGTGTATGATAATGTAATTCAGACATTGGTTGGTGGGCTACAACAGAATGCTCACACTCTCATCAAAAGGAGCACTTACTTGGTGAGAATTATTGGGAAAAATGTTGGTTTCAGGGTGAGCTGTTGGTGCAGACTTAGGAACCTTGTTTAGAAAGGGTTCATCTTCCCTGCTCTGATATATTTTCTGAACGTTATCATTGATTTTCATTAGATGTGTTCCAATAGACTTCACAAGCTTTAACTAAAATTAATGGTGGCAAATTTGTGGTGGTGTTTGTTATTCAAGAATTCACAGGGTTCCTCTTCATTGGGAGCAACAAATCAAACTACTTCTTAGGTTTATTTCCGCCCTGTATTTTTTGAGAATTACTCACCCCAAACAACCTATCCACTTAGAAATCAGGCACTAGTCTTAACACCTGTGGTCAGGAAACAAACTGTCGTAGATTAAAAACATAGAGATAAGATATTCAGACATAAAAACAGAGGTCCCAATCTTTCCCCCTGTGTATTACAGCACCAGGCAGGAAGCAACTTAATCTGTGACCAATGAAATTATCATTTTCATCAGGGACTTGAACACCCAGGAGTGTGTCAATTAAAACAAATGATCACACATTGCTATTTTGGATTTTGACACTACTCAAAATGATCACTCTCTAAAACAACAAATAAACAAAAACAAGTTCTAATGTAAATGTCCAATAGTGTTTCACAGTATTGATCAGTTATCAACAAATCTAGCTCACGATCTCCTCCTGTTGTACTACTCAAATGTGAATAATTAAAACTCTCTAAAATTGAGTTTAATCTGATGGTCTTGATATGGCAGGGTATCTGAGCACACACAACAAATAGTCTTTATTTTGGGTATTTTATTCACCTTTTATAGACATTTGGTGTTCCCAGTCAAAAACGACCAGTCATAAGAAAATGAATGGGGTAAACAGACAATATAAGAAACTGAGTCTTGGCACTTATCAAGGGATCAAATGAGAGATGAGAATTATCATTGGTGATACAAAATGAATGCAACTTGCAAGTTCCCTATCACATGCTCACATAGGCAAACACAGAGCTGGTTGACAGTACATGTGCTATGAAAAAAAGATCTTCCTCCTATTCTTTCAGAGAGTGGCAAAGAATGAAAAGTTTGAATTCCAGTTTGGCTGTGTCTAGGATGATGCAATTTGGTTCTCATTTTCATTAATTCACATGAAGAAGGCTTAAGCCCGGGTCAGAATATTACATCAAAACATTGGGAAAAAAATCAACCTGTCTGCTATTCTAAAACCTGGAAAAAAATATGATTATGGTTATTTTTATCCTATTTATACGATTATAATTATATAAGTCAGAGAATGTCTCAAGTGATAGTGGAGCCAGGTGTGAAATACAATTGAAAATAAATGTGGTATGTCTTAGACCAATCGCAAGAATGAATATTTCCCTCCTCCGAGCTACTAGTCAGAAACAGTTTTCATCCAGCAAATCCATGGAGATTAACTCATTTTACTGAATTCCAACACAATGGAAGAATTTTACTTGGCAGAATGGTGCTCCAAACAAGACAAACCCATGAGGAGAGCGGGCCATATTCGAAACACTGTTCTTCACATATCTGGCTGAAAACATGTAACAGTATGTTGATGGAATATATTTAACAGACATAATATTTCACTAAAGAGACACAAGTATATATGCATTATATGCAATTATCACCCGGAGAAATGAAACACTTTTTCGTTTTCTGATTGGCTGACAGGGTGTGCATAATTCCCTGATAACGGGACACCCAAGTAGCCTGATGCATCAGCTGCTTTCACATCGTTACACTTCGTGCAAGGCGTCTCAACCCAACCCAGCTGGCACATGTTCACTCCACGGTGGGCAGATACTTTCTGCTTCAGCCAATCTCTACTCTTTGGTCATGATATATGTTACATGCTGGAACGCGTTTGAATTCAATGTTATCACTTTTATCCCTCCCTCTCCTTGCTGATTGGCCCGTCCCAGCTCAGAAACAATGCAAACTGAAATTTACACCTGGCTCCCTGACCGCAGTGGTGGTGCAATGACAAATTGAGTGGAAGCACTAGGTGGCGCTAGTCTGGCTAACACCAAAGTAGATCTGGTAAAAAAAAAAAAAACTTTAATCACCACTCCATATCAATGCTCTTTTAAATGGTAACTATAACAACCATAGTAACAGCTGAACTAGTGATAATGAAATCAGCTGTTATCAAGCTCACCATGGTCAGTAACCAAAGAAAATAGTACAGCAACCGGTTAGTTGCTTTTAAAACTGAACCACATATTTCTTTTTGTTTTAAACACTTGCTTATTATCTTTATGCATGAGTTGCAACCAGGTGATTAGCGGGATATCAGCCTTCAAAGTGTCCCGATATAGGGGAATAATGGACTGGGCGGAGGCTAACGCTACTCTGCTAAAAGCGTTGTGTCATTCTTTGCTGCTGCCTCCTCCATTATTCCCCTATATCGGAAAACCTTGGCGTCATTATCCCTAACATATACTGAGATGCTGATTGATATGATGCATGATTTATGTGCATTTCTGAAAGTGCCCTCAATTTGGTTTGATTGTTTTTCTGTATTCATGCCAAACATTGTCTACATATCTTATCAAGAAAGCTTGGAGAGACACTGCCTCAAAAGATATCTGCCTTCTTGGGGATTCACTCAAGCAAACATCCCTGGCGATCAGAGCAGAAGTTTGTGAATCTACATGCAAAGTGAAAACCTGCTGCCACTGATTAGCTTTCAGCTGTTGCCCAGAAAGACAATCTCTTCCCTCCTATTCCTGCAGATTAGCTGTGATCACCTCATAGCACAGCACTATCAGAGAGTCATCTAGCTAACACCACTGTTTATCAGGCTTTTGGCATTTTCAAATGCTCTGTGCCTTAGATAACAACCCACATGTATTCATTACATAGCCTATATATTAAAAGGAAATTCTTTTTCTATTATATTCCTCAAAGAGAGAGACTTCAGAGTTCATATCAGCTGTAAATGTCATCTTCCCATATGAGATAAATGCCGCCATTATGACCTTATTTCTTATATGTACTCTTGTGTTGGAGGTATTTAATGACAAATTTGCAGTGAAACAGGGATTTATATTCATATATTGTAACTATGTACATTCAACAGCAGTATGTTCTTGGCTCTACAGTATTTTTCACATCAAAGCTCATATATGATCTACAAAAATCTACTTACAGAATCTGAAGATTGTGAACAATTTTGTGTGTGATGAGATCTGCTCCAGCACAGAAGAATCTGATTGTAGCTGAAGCATCTTCATGGATTTGAACTCTGGTGCTTATATTTTTCATGGACTTTGAAGAATGAGAGCAAAGTGACAATGTCAATGAAGCAAAGGACTTTTATGATACCACATGTGGTACTGTTGATACTGTGGCTAACCACCACTAGCATTCAATCAGCTAATAGAAAATGAGCCAGCTGATGAGAAGAGAGAAAATCAGTGCAATTCGTTTTTTTTTGCAAACTAGCTACACTCATAGAACATCAGCAGTGACAGAGCTGAGAAGTGATGTAACAGGATTATACAGCCGTGACTCCATTATCCTCCAATCACTGGTGATAAATGTCACTGTACTTTTGCATAAAGGTCATACTTTTTGAAACATTTATTCATTCTGAAAAAACCCAGTGGTATTTCTCTAGCACTTCCCTGAAATGACTTTGATTCATCCCAGGCAACATGTCTGAGACATTTACACTTATTGTTACACATGTTTGTCACAGAAAATGTTCAGTCTTTGCAGATGTATGTTTGTTTGTTAGCATGTTGTGGGGTCCAAACTCTGTACTAATCAGACACTACAGGAAACCATTGAAATGATGATTTCCATAAATACTCCACAACACACTTCCCTTTTGTCTTCCACTATGACAACTTAACAACCTATTAAGAATGTGTGAGGCAGTAATCATGAATCATCATGCACAAATCGTTTTTTGTTCCAAGGCTTATGGTTATAGTAAAAAAGGATTCACCATGCAATTTGATGAAGAAAAAACGAGTGATGGAAGTAAGAGAAAGAGAAAAAGACATGCGCCTATACAACAATAAGGGAAGCTTAACCAGACTTACCCTAAATAGATCTGGGCCAAATTATCAAGCAGCAGATAAACACAGTATTACGTTTTCTTCATTAATTTAATTGATTCACGAAAACATGAACATTATATTGATTTGTTTGTTTACTTGGGAGGGGTTGGAAGTCATCAGTAAATACCAACCAGCCATTTATTGTTGATTTTGCCCATTGAACACAGTAGCATTTAAGGGTCCTATAAAGCAACAAGGGGGCAATCATTCAAACTTCTGTTTACAATTGCCTCAACCCGATGGCCCCACAGCTCATTTGGGGATAAGAATGGATGTCTTTAGAGCTTGTGAGGCATTCCCTTGAAACACCCTTTGAAATTGCATCAGCTCTTTTATATAGAGAGGGGTTTTACGCGAATAAATGGCTTAAATGGAACAACAGTCAATCACCCCTAGCCCAACAGGCAATGTCTTAAGGACAAGGAATCTCAATAAAATAAGGATGAGCACAGGGGGACATCGTTGTCTTTTTTATTGTCCCTGAAACACTGGGTCTGTTCTGAGAATAATGTCACATATCTTCCTTGACAAGTCGCGCAGGACAAGATGACAGAGGGATCTGAAATTGATTTTGCACAGATACTAAAATAAACAAGGTCATATTTTGGCAGAGCTAATAATGCCCCCTGTATGGGCTTTGAAATCGGCTGCCTCTCTTAGTGGTGAGAGCCAAAATGGTCCTAAATAAAACCAATGACTCTTGTTGTGGTCGACATGGAAAAATGCTAATTGTCCAAACATGGAGTAAAAGAGCTCGAAAGGTTGCAATCCATTTGTCATGCCATCGCTGAAGAGTAATTTATGGTGTCAGTTGTTGACGTGGGATCCATATTGCCAGAAGTTGAAGTGTCAGGATTTTAGAGGCCCTTGTTGACTTGGAACTACTCTGTCTGAAGCATAGCAAATTCAGCCAGTAGACCAGATGCAGTTCAGTGGAGATTGGAGATTGCTTAGCTTGCGTGGCGCATTGCACTTGACATGCATTTGGATGTACTCGGTGAAAAGGGTTCAGAAGCTTTCAGCCTTTGCACCTTAAATATATTTTTGCTGACAATTCTTTAAATCAATACTTTAGATTAAATAACCCCCCCCCCCCCCCCCCACAGACACACAAACAGACACATACAAACATACTCCAGCCAGACATGTTTATTTACATGTATGGAGCACTGTGTGACATCACTTGTCAGAGATGACCACACTGCTTTAAAGCATAGCACAGTATGACAGTGTTCTGTATGTTCAGGTCATTGGTTCCATTTGTCCATCTGCTTGGTCTTAAAGGTACCATCAATGATTTTGGATTCTGGATTTGTCACGTCTGTGATATTTGAACCGAAATACAACACCAAGTACAACCAAGTAGAATGCCAGAGAATTAACACCCCTTCCCAAAGTCCACTTTGGTGACTGGCTGTGTTTTGGCTTGCTCCACTTTCTTTGTTTGCAGTTCAAAGAGCGAGTGCTGTGTACAAAGAGTATACTGTCCTAATGGAATGGAGAGCTTGCAGATCGTCAGGGGACATCGCAATAGGCGTTCAAAATTGGTTCGAAATCACTTCGAATTGCTGAAGGTTCCTTAAATTGCAGGTGGGATTCCATTAAAAAGCATTAAGAGTGGCAGTTCAGTCAAGGCGATTGTATAGCACTGACTGAGTAGGGCTTCCTAAGTAGATGATTGCAAAGGGCATCCTTGAATAAGTACAGCTAAGAACTGTGGCTCATTTCCAAGCAGGTTCACATTCACAACCAATTCCTCACACAGTGTCACCTCGCAGAAAGTCAGACTACCCTGCCACTTTAGAGGGCGTCTGGATTGAGAGTACAGTAAAGTGCTGAACACTGTGCTGGGTGACATAATATAACCTGCTTTCAGGGGCACTACTGAATGCCTACATACATATATGCAGTTTTTACACTGAAATAAGGCCCCTAATCAAGCTTGATTATTTGCATTACTGGAAAGGCAAGGGTAAGATCACGCAAAGATCCAATATAATCCCCATAAACTCAGTATGAAGCCGATAGCACATAGGATATATTTACTGACATCTGCACACAACACAAAAAAATGGAAATTTGCCATGACAAAATACTGGAAAGTATTAACCAATGTTTTCACCAAAAAACAATCTGATGCCTACAATCATGACAACAAAGAAAATCATAATTATCACAGATCACAGTTTTTCCTGTAATTAACTACTTGTATCATTTGAGTAACGTGTAGTCTGAGGAATAGCATATCTGCTCACAAATTCAACGCCTCAGCTAGAGGCAATTTCTAAGCACAAAACTACATAGGGCAGCTTTGACAGATCTGTCAGTAAAAAAAAGGGATAGAGGAGTGAGAGAGGGAGAGACAGAGAGAGAGAAAGAAAGAGAGAGAGAGAGACTCACGGCTGATGAGAGAGCTCAGAGGACTGAGAGAGGGAGGGAGAGAGAGAGAGAGAGAGTCTCAGTATGTTCAGGGCTGATGAGAGAGCTCAGAGGACTGAGAGAGGGAGGGAGAGAGAGAGAGAGAGAGAGAGAGAGAGAGAGAGAGAGAGAGAGTCTCAGTATGTTCGGGGCTGATGGGAGAGCTCAGAGGACTGAGAGAGGGAGAGAGAGAGAGAGAGAGAGACTCAGTATGTTTGCGGCTGATGGGAGAGCTCAGAGGACTAAGAGAGAGAGAGAGAGAGAGAGAGAGACTCAGTATGTTTGCAGCTGATGGGAGAGCTCAGAGGACTGAGAGAGGGAGAGGGAGAGAGAGAGAGAGACTCAGTATGTTCGCGGGTGATGGGAGAGCTCAGAGGACTAAGAGAGAGAGAGAGAGAAGAGAGAGAGAGAGAGAGAGAGAGAGAGAGCGACTCAGTATGTTTGCGGCTGATGGGAGAGCTCTGGGCACTGCTACATGGCAGAACCTGTCCATCAGCGGCGTTAAAGCTCATTTGTGTTCCTTATAATCTGCAGAATATGTTCACCAGTCAAGAGAGGGAGAAAAGTTTGAACGCAGAACACTAGATTCTGCAGGTATTCATCCTTAAAGCATATGGAGTAAAGTCTCTATTTTAATATGAAATATGTTATGAAATATAACCAGTAAAGTTTCTTGAAATTGAATAATTTGTTCAGTGTGAAGAGGAAGCAGAAAGGCTAAAAGCAACTGCTGTGCAAAGGAACATTTTAAATATGTTTACATTTTTGGAGTTTGGTAGATGCTTTTGTCGAAAACAAATGGCACATTGTTTGTTAAGAATAATCGTACAAAAATAGTCTACAATTACATTAAAAGCATAATGATGATGATGGACCTGCCTTGTTTATTATGGAGGAAGGTAACAGCATACATATTTTAATGGAGGAAGATACAGCATACTTATCTGAATGGATGACTCAATATTATTTGTCATTTTATTATCTACTTTTCTCATGATCTCCTCTGAAGACACATAAAGATTGACAATTGTACTGCCAAAAAAATGCAATACAGATCATTATATTAAAATATAAGTAGGCCTACTAAAATATTTGTTCATATCAGCTATATACTCGATATACATATTAGATGAGTAAAACTTTGTTTAGTACTTGTTTAAAGCCAAGTCTGTTATTAAGAATGTAATATATTAAACACTGATACATCCCCATCTGTTAATGTGTCAATGGAATTGATTACACATCGGGAGCTCAGCCACAGAGCAATAATAAAACATGAGGCTCCCAGGAACCAGGAGCTGCATGCCCCCAGGAAACCACCAACATACAGCATTTTCTGCCCCATGTTTTTCATCTCCCTCCTGATTCCAGATTCATAGCTGCTGTAGTTGATCAATTTCAATTTCAACTGCTCCTCATAGCTAATCTGAGGTATCTTTTATTGCTTTCTCCAGGAGTTTTACTCCACCGCCACCACCCCTGGAGATCTGAAATGGCCTCCTATTATTTCTGTATACCGCCAAGTCTCGGAGTCATTGGTTTCAGTTGCCACCGGGCAGATGGCAAAATTGAGCAGCGGGTAGTGAGTGTGTGGCCAGTCCTCTGTTTGTCTGGCATCCGGTTCCTGAAATGACCATACTGAAAGGAAGTTCCTGGCAATTTCACTTTGGGGAGATATTAATTGAAAGAACATGACTGATTTCTTTTTTAAGATATCTTGATCCAATTTGTGGATCTCTGTGATACGAATCAGATGGCGAAAGTAACCACGGCCTACTCTGTCTTACTGTCTTTGCATTGTCTTGGAGGTGATCTTGGAAACGGTACAAAAAAGAATTTCAGAGAGATTGGGAGGACATTCCGAAGATTAAAGATTTTTACGACAGATCCTTCTCAGATTTTTTTTTTATTCTACTCTTTTTTTTTTTTTACTTAGAACCTTGCCCATGGGGAGGTTCTCTTATATTTGCCCATCTATTTCTTTCCTTAAATGAGGTGACTTCAATTTTAGGCCTGGCAGAATGAATAACTGAGGCAGAAAGATATATTCTGCCAGAGCCCAGGTCTGCAATGAGACATGATCCCAATACTGATGACGAAGCCAGAGGAAGAGAGAAGAGGCATTGCCATATCAACTCCATGCGAAAAACAGTCAACCGATCAATAATGTTTGTTGCTTTTCTGTTGCGTCTTGATATTAAACACACCAGGACTAGTTAGATACTATTGTGTCAGTGTCTCTTGAATGCCTGTAGCAAACCTTGAATGGGGAGGGCGGACACAGGAAGAGATATTTCAAGACCATCAAGATAGTGTGAGGGATTATAAAATGCACCAGCATGCCATGAGACTAAATGGATTCGCTTGACAAAGGTACTGGCTTTTCCTCTGGTCACTGAATGTGGAACGAGACTGGCTGCCTTGGTAATGGAGAAAGCTGTACTAGCACATTACCATTCAAAATTAGGAAACCAGTTGTCCTTTATTTTTTTGTACAGTTTTTACATTTATTTAAATTAATTTGTACTGTAGCATCTCTGTATTAGAAATCCATAATTTGATGTAAATTCTTTACATAATATGAAGTGAGTGTGTGTGTGTTGTACATACATGTATGGAGATGTAGAGCATGAAAGTGTTATGTACTGTAGCTTGTATGACATGTGGTGAGCCCTAAGGGGAGGTCAAAGGTAGGAAAGGTTTGTTCTTATCATACATGTCTTCCCTCATCAGATTTATGGAGCACACATGATGGAGACCATTTCTGACACTTGCCACAGAAACTCTGGCATAAATGATGATTATAGCTTTGCTTGCATGGACAGTGTATGTGTGTATCTCTTCTCTCTCTCTCTCTCTCTCTGTGTGTGTGTGTGTGTGTGTTTACAGAATAACATTATTGTTTGCAGAGGTGTAGTGGTAAAGAAAATAAGGTGGGTAAACTATAAAATCTTGGAGGGGCATGACACACTAAGGCAGATCGTGGCGAACTGGTGTAGCCTACAGGCTATTACCCAATGTGTATATCCTGCTATATTCTAAAGACATTGCTTCCATTACATTGATACTATCACTAGATGTTTCTAGATGTTAGGTAGGTCCTACAATATATCATTATAGCAAAAACAAAAAAACTATTGATTAAAATCATTGATTAAATTGGTAAAAATGTAAATAATTGATCTATCTCAAATTAGCTTTGGTTGAACATTGGTTTAATTTTGTTGGTAGTGAACACTGAGAGAAATATTCACGTATTTCGGATGAAGTGGCTCATATAATCTGCAGTTGCTGTCAAACGCCACAGCTGATTGGTTATGGTAACGTTCTATTTCACTTTACAAATGCAATTAATTCAGGAAATGTAGTGAAGTAAAAGCAAAAGTTTTTCTTAATGACGCTAGAAAAGTATAAATACTCCCAAAACATGCTAAAGCACAGTAGTGAAGTATTTTTCCTTAATTACAATACATCTCTGCTCACGACGTCACTGACGTTGATGACATCAATCTCAAAGACACTGCTCATTAATGATCAAGGGAACATATTGTGTGTGAATCACTCCCACACTTCCAGACACTTCGTCACTCAGTGAAATCCAGACAAAAAAAAAGGTCTCCGACAAACTTACACATGTCCCCTGGTTTGAAGTACACATTGGTGGATGCAAGTAGCTGAAGGTATTCAACCAACCTGTTGACTTGATTAAGAGAAACCAATCCAGCTGTTGTCTCAGATTGCAACTAAGTTGCATTTTCAGTCAACACTGATTTACCTAACTGTCAATATAATGTGTGACTGTTTTTTTTTTTTTTTTGCCATACCCAACAATATCAATATCAAATATACCAAACCATTGAAATTATTCTAAATCTTAAAAAAAAAACCCATCCCTTAAAGCGCTAGTTACAAATGTAACTGTGGTTATGTGAGTAGTGGATAAACGCCAGGGCAGTCTCTAGTAGTGGATATATCTTTGTTGCGCATGCACAGACCGAGAGTTGTATACCAAAAATGTCACTCCGTGACATGGCATGTGACGACGTCGCATTACATATATTAACCTGAGTCACACGTCAGACGCCCTCAGGAACCTGGTCTCTCTCTCACACTCCGAGTGACCAGGAACCCTGGTGGTCATCCTCCATACTACTCACATAACCACAGTTACATTTGTTACTAGCGTTATGTTTTGTACCTCCTGACTGCCAGGGCAGTCTCTAGTAGTGGATGAAGAATACTACATCTTCATCCACTTCTTAAAGTCACGAGGAGTATCTCAGATGAAGCCTGCGTCCACTCCAGCACTGCAGAAGCAAGACTGTGTGATGATGCAACATTGACTCTGTAAAAACGACTAAAGGTACGTGGTGATGACCATGTTGCAGCTGCACAAATGTCTGACAAGGGGATCCCTTTAAGGGTAGCCCAAGAGATGGCCACACCCCTGAGTGAATGCCCTTTGACAGACGCAGGACGCATGATTCAGAGATAAGAGCACGGCAGGCAAGCACATCTTTGACTGCAGGGCCGAAAACATGGCCTGGAACAAGAGGCAGGGCTCGAATCGTGGCTCTGCATGTCTCAGATAGCGGGGTTTGAGCTAGCCATACCTGGCGGCTACAAGTCTCCCCATGTCCTGAGCAATGTGGCCCATAGTCTGCAGGGCAGCATTCAAAAGCTCATCTGAAGCCCCGTCCGTGTTAGGCCCTGGCAGCGATGCCTGAAAGGCAAGCAGGAGGTGGGCCAAAGAGTTTGACAGCCGACCAACCCGGGTCGCAGTGTTGTGAGCCTTGATGAAAAGCTCATCTGTGCACCTGCACTCCGCACTCGGGCAACGTGGGCTGGGCGAAGCGCCTCATCTGGCGAGACCACCAGCGCCGCAATGCATGTGTCCACAGCTGACATATTGGCTAGGCTATGGCTCTCTGCATCTGCCATGGCCGACAGGGTCCGCGCAGCTGGAGTAGTCCGAGTCCACTGGGGGGGTGCTCCAAATGCTGCAGTAAACTCTGCCACAAAGTCTTTGCAGACGGGGACTGAGAAGCTGTCATGACCACCTGCTCTATTAAAGAAGGCGCTGGTCTCTGCCGACTGTGCGGGAGGTGCGTCCAGAGCCAGCTTAGCAAAGGCCGTCTTTATAGTGCGCTGTAAGGAGGCAATGGGTTCTGCTGCAGTGACGTTTGACACTGAGGACCCATCCCCAGAATCTGGAGAATGCGTAGTGGAGCCCAAGCTAGCAGGAGGCACCGGCTGCTTGGAAGGCAAAGAGTCATTGGGGCTACCAGCACAAGGCTGAAAGGCGACATTGGAGACAGGACGTCGCACTCATCCTCCGTTTCTGAAGGCGCACCTAGTGAGGAACTGGGTGTGAAAGAACCACTGTTCAAAGCCAGTAGCATGGATTTAATCTGCTACATGTCAGATGAGAGAGATCGCACCTGCTGTGCAAGGCCAGAAGATGATTTTTTCTTCAGGGGCTCCGCCACCGCGTCTCCTACGTTGCGACATTTTGCCAGCTTTGGGGGGACTGACAATGACGGATTACGCATTGTATCCAAACCTGCCAGTCTGGCTTGTCTTTGAGCGACAGACGTTATTGCACAACTCATGCATGGGTTCACCAAAGCCTCTTGCAAGTGATCTGACCCAAGGCAAGATGGGCAAAGTGTATGTCTATCGTAATCGTCCAGAATGTTAGGACACTGTGCACAGTGCCCTGCATCAAAGAGACTAGCCCCGTGGGACATACTGAAGTAGCATGTGCACTTATGCTAACACCGAACGAAGAACCACGACTAGTAACTAAGCTAGCAACAACGACAACAGGTAGTCAGTACTTACCACTTTTTTTTTTTTTTTTTGCAAAGTCAATCGTATTCTCAGCGCACTGTCACCGAGCAGTTATTCACAATGTCACGATCTCAAGGCAAGGCTGCTGCGGAACGGGTCAATTAGGGGTTAGTGGTTACCGAGCTAAGCTCCAGGTAACGGTGCTGATTCAGAAAGACTACCGAGCAATGCTCTAGGTACCGTTCTGTGTTTACGTTTAGCAATCACCGAGCGGAGCTCTAGGCGATGGTAGGTCGGAAAGGAGTGTTAACTGAGCTAGGCTCAAAGTTAAAAACACACAAGTTAAACTTACTTACAGCGTAAATTCAATCTGAATCTTCCTTGAACAGCCTGTAGAGGACGAAGAAGTTTCGTAGCTCCGACGTACGTCTCCAGGGTGATAGATGATTCAACTCAATTATGTCTGTGTTATTACCGCGAGAGAGATAAAGAGGGCGTCTGGCGTGTGACTCAGGTTAATATATGTAATGCGACGACGTCACACGCCACGTCACAGAGTGACATTTTTGGTATACAACTCTCGGTCTGTGCATGCGCAACAGAGATATATCCACAACAAGAGACTGCCCTGGTGGTCAAGAGGTACGAAACATAACCTTAAAAATGTGCAACTGTCATGAGTTTTTGTATGGTGAAATATCTGTATGGCGAAAAAAACATGGTAACCTTGAATCATAAATAAAGCAAGACCCCACAGTCTGATTCAAGTTCAGCCTCTCTCCCCCAAAACAGATCCACTGTATTAATGAATGCAAATCCTTAAACCAGTCAGGACTACAGCTGGACTTTGTTCAAAATTAGCTGTAGGATGATTTTAATTGGTCCTGCCAATAGACTCAGCGACAGAGTCCCAAAGCTCCTGCTCTCTGTGGCCCCAATCCTTGTAGCACAGTCCAGAGCCAAGAATCCTGTAATGTGGAGATAGTTGTTTACTGATCAGATGCAGAAAAAAACAAGCAAACAACCAGAGGAAGCTCCAAAGGCTATAGAGGTAGAAGTCAAGAAATAATGAAAGTTTCTTGTGCCAAAATAATTCACTCTCCGTTTGGTGTTTATTTGTTTGTTTGTTTGTTTGTTGGTTAGTCTGTTTGTTTTCCTCTCAGATGTTCTTCATCTAAACCTTCCACACACTACAGCATTTCATTTCCAGCAGCATGCAGACACCTGGAAAATGCTTGTGAGCCGTCTGTTTCTGCCTTGCTCAAGCCTCTCTTGCCGCACGGCCAACTATGCATTTCCGTCCGCAGAAACTGAAGGGGAAAGACACCATATGTTGACGCAGTGAGGGTATGTTTGCTGAGTTTGACAAAGATGTCATGCAGTGGTGATAGCAATACCCCCCCCCCACACACACACACAGCCCAACCACCATCTCAACCAGTCAGCACCCCTCTCCCTCACCAAAATATTAGCTTCCTCATTTCAGCACAGCTTGATACAGCATGACATTGATGAATGCCTCATCCTCATGCAGACTAAAGGTAAAGTAATGAAAATTAAGTGCACATACAGGATGATTATAATGATTTATGAGTGTGCAATTCCCTTTTTTCCACCCACCTCCTCTCCCTGTTCTTCTGATCCCCAGATGGGAATTCTGGGAGATGCCTAGGGCAAATCTACAGATGATAATGCAAATGTGCTAAGTATTAACTTGAGGTTAATATGGGGTTTCTGATGTACGTTCACCTGTCTTTTGGAGAAAAAGCATCAGCAAAGAACTCACAGCCACAATCATAACCAGAGTCTACTCTCTGTGACTCTGCTCTAATTCCAGTCCATATTACCTGGAGAAAATGTGGTTCACCGTTTGGATTGGAAAGTACATGGATTTCAGGTGACTTCAAATTCTACAGGAGGCTGGTGGGACAAATGTCAGACAAAACCTGGAATAAACCTTCCTCAATATCCACTTCACGCCACAGAGTCGAAGGAACTATAAATCTGACAGTGATGAAAGGTAGTCATACTGACACTAAGAGGTGGAAGTACTCGGAGACATTTGAAATCATGGCAGGTTCTTTGCATGTGAACTGCCAGGCATGTCAGACATGAAACGGTTCTGTAAAATACCAGAATTAACTGTTTGGTTTTAAAGTATCCCTTTGTAAAAAGACTAAAAAGTCATGTTTTTTATTGGTAATTTTTATTAGGTAATAATAGATGTAAACATAGTGTTGTTTTAATTAAGTGAAAATAAACCAAGTTACGGCAACCTTATTGCAGTTCCACTGATAACCAGAGAAAATAATTTAAACTATTTAAATAATAATGTTAAAAAAAAATACTATTCAAAAAGAGCTTTATGGGGCTTCAGTTAATTGAAGGATGTAGCATTTTGGAACCAAACTCTTCTAATTTAGGCATTCCAGAATACAAAACAGTAGAGCAAAAATACAATTAGATTTTTTTTCTGATCAAGTGTCATTTCTCATGAGAATGACATGTAGGGGCTGAATGTCTTTCACAATCACAACCAAAAATTGCTGAGGCTTATTTGTAATTTCTGGTTAGCTGTGGCCAGCACTGTTGAGAGTGGCGTGTAATCATGAATTTGGTTGAAGAATGATTACCAGCTGAAGCGACAGGGAGGGTGAGGGTCTAGAGATTTATGAAGCATGAGCGCAGACATCTGCTTCAAGGGGTTGCAGGAGAGGAGAGGAGAGGAGAGAAGAGAAGTGTCAGTATTATTTTTGGGCCACAGTGTCAGAAAAAGTAGAAGATGAAGTGATATTTCCTCCATTTACTAACGGAGACTGATCACTGGCTGGAAGTGGGGTGGCATTTTGAAGGCTTGAAGCATTGCTTCCTTTGCATTTTCTTGTGGCAACAATCAAGGTGCAGTTTCTCCCACCCCTCCCTAGAAGCAGGCAGAGATTGCTACACTCATAGGTTATCACTCACCTTGCCGTCCGGACATATGCTAGTTTCACAGCGATTGGACAAGAAAATCTTGAAATGAATCACAGATGAATTGACCATGGAAGACCACAGGTCTCTGTATGTGTGTGAGTGTTTGGTGTCTGGTTTCCGTGTGTGTATACGTGCGTGTGTGTTGTATGTGTGTGCCTGCCTGTTGCGAAGCAAGCCCCAACTGCTCCTGCACGTCTCGCACTTGAGTCGAGAGGAGCAGAGATTCATTTATATGGTGTGTGCATTTGCACTTTGGTCACTCCTGCCCATAATTTCAATCACACACAAGAGGTCGTTTAGAATATTTTGACGTTAATGGGACCCACGAGGCTTCCTTCAGCAGCAGTTTCCCCTTACGCCATCTGCTTAATTCTCACATAAGGTCCGCAAGTGTTAAGCTGTATACCACAGCTGTCATTGTGCTCTTGTGCTCAAAACATTTAGTCAATAGATAAATAAATAGATACATACATAAATTACATATACTGTATATTACATATAACGTGCAAATTATTGCCCATGCTGTGCAGAATTCACTTTTTTTGTGTGGTAGACAGGAGGATAGGCAACAGCTTAATATTACATGACATTCTAAATATTGTGTGGAGTGCATGGATATGCTATAATTGAAGGTTACCATGGAGAGGGTCTCAGAATGTCAGGAATACGGAGTTATTCATATCTGCCATCAGTCATCATTCCCAGCTGTCATCATTCACACTTGGCCATGGCAGCCACAAGCTCTCGGAACACTTCTTCACACAGAGGTGCGAATGGAGAGGAGACAGAGACAGAGAAGGAGAATGCCGGATACCAAGCAACCAGCAAGCTTAGAGCAAATGGCCTGTCCACTTAGCAATAGCTATTAGCCTAGTGCAGAATACAAGTTAATGGAATTTGGTCTTAGCAGAGGCCTCTGTGCAGTACAAGAAAAAACAAAATGAAACAAAACAAAACAAAACAAACAAAAAACATAAAGAAAGTGAATTTACATCCACCAAGTTGTCTGGGTGGGTGTAGAGTGTCAGAGCTAGTTATGTGTGATGCTCGAGCACTGGACAGAGAGATGGCAGAAATCATCCCACATGGTAGCTGAGTTTGGATCAGACCCAGGTCTGCTCCACATAGGCGCCAAAACCTGGCCAGAGCTGATCTCTGACATTGTCCAGTGCTGTCTTGAATTTGATATCTATGTTCAACTATCCTGTCACGCACACACACACGCGCACACACACACACACACCCTGAAAATTCTTTCAACTTTTAGGAGGGGCTTGTGCTTTGGACCATACCAATGGAAAGCGCTTGTTGTCTCTGGTGCCATCTGCCAGACGCACATGTTGAATTATTTTGTTCCGCAGAATAAATCAAATAAATTAACACAGCCATCATTGGGGTGGGACAATGTCTGTGTACTGCATGCTCTACAATTATCAAGATCTGTCACAGGAAAATATTAAAAGTTACAGCCAATTAATCAAATATGTTACTCATGTAAGACTACATGAGGGTATTTTCCTTTTTGAGAATATTGTTAAATCGCTGTGAATACAAACCAGTATCCTTTTTTTGCTGCTTACTGTAAGACCCAATATTAAGCAAATTAAGGTATCTCTGATCCCTCATTAAATATGAATCAGTGGAATTCAGTCACCCCTAATGATTCCTACAATGTTCTTATTCTTATTTGAAGGTCACGATTTTTCCCTCTTCTTCTCCTGATTAAGATTTATTGCTGGTGTCAAGCGCAGATAGATATTCCAATCAAAGTGGATTGTGGATGCCTTTGGGAGACATTGCCGCCTTTGATATGCTGTATCCTTCACTTAGCGTGGCTCTAAGAGGCCCTGACGGATTTGGCTTTTTTCTTTTTTTATCCTCTCTTCTTCTCTCTCCTTTTTTTGCAAGCTCGCAGAATGCCCACGTTACAGGCTCAAGCTGCCTGCCTCCTCTGCTATGCATTTTTACGGTCTGTCTGTCTGTCAGTCAGTCTGCGTGTCATCCTGGGACGTCGGCGAGCCCAGCCCACCTGTCAGTCCGCCCGTCTGAGCTTCATGTCAGCCTCCATCAGTCTCACCGAGGGGCTCTCTGACGTGCTTCATGTGGACACATTATGATTCATTCACGTGTGGGGCCACACCGAGTGTCCTGACAGCTAGAGCGCTTCCCCCTAATCCTTCTGGAGGTAGTACGAAGAGAGCTGGGCTGATGCTATGAAGTCATCCATGAGTTTCATAGCATAAGTATTTTAATAGTTAGGTTTAAATAGAGTACTGGGGATATAATGATACGAAAGAATATGACTTGTGTAAAAACAACACATGAGTCATGTCTCATAAGTGATGTATTATTAGAATTTGTGATGATAGGTGAACAAAGCTGGCTACTCTCATTATCGCCATTTCCACATCTGCTCTAGGAAACCAGGAGCACATTCAACAAACAACGATGGTGCTACAACATCAGATCTCTCATGTGTAACTTATATCATGCATCACATCACGTCATGAGTATCGTGTGCAGCTGTCACAAATGTGTGGATGAAAGTGAGCTGTGTAGTTGATAATTTACCAAAACCCCACCCACCTTTTTTAATTTGTTGCTTGGTGAGACCAGTTTGGTCAGAGCTGTATGGTAGAAGCATGGCAGACACCTGTGTATCTTGTTCTCCTGTTGCTCATGTGTTGGTTTTCTGGGGTTTAGGTTGCCCACTCCTGTTTCTGCTTCTTTACTGTATAATATCTATCCATCTTTTCCTAATGTTGGATGAGTTAGAATCAAGGCTTTAGTCTAGTCAGTGATCAGAGGAGGGAATGATAACCTGTCCTAAGACTCACTACACAGACAGAGACAAAGGGTCATATTGGATCATCCAATCATCATCAACTGGGTGAAGATATAAGCTGAGGTTAAACGGCTATGTGTCAATATAAGCTAAGACTTTGGAAGAAGCCACACATTTGCGCGAAAGATACAGGCCAAGACAATAAAAGTTTTCCTCCTCCGCCAGCATAACTCCTGCAAAGCCAGCAGATTCTCCCCCCCATTTGCATCGACTTGTGCGCATCTTTCCAATCCTTCATGTCACACTTCAACTTCACGTAATCCTTCAACGTAACTTACAACCACGACTTCTCACATCACTGCACATACTGCATTACTCCTGCATAGTGGCACCTTGGTTCAGGTTGTTGATTTGGTTCTGTTTGCGCAGCAATTCTGATATCACAGAATTATTCAGGTGCTAATTGGACACTGAAACTGTTACGGTCTGTTCTGTGCTCTAATCAGCATGGGTTCTGAGTTCACATCAGTATTCTGTGCGTGTGCACCCTTGCTATTTTTTTCAGCTTGCATGTCAAGAACATTTTGGCTTCAACTCTATCAAAAAGATCCACTGACGAGAGCCCACATGTGCAGGGGGAAAAACGACAGCTCTGTGCAGCTGGGACGGTCAATGGCCCCCTCTGAGAGTTTGTCAGCCATGTTTGTCACAATATGGGAGCATTAGGCAGCACATGGCCCTGTCTAGAGGTGTGCTTTGTTCTTTGCCTAATTTGTGCAAGGAAATATGTACGCTCTGGTGCAAAAGAGTAATTTCAAATTTTGTCCAAAGTGACGGGCTGCAACCTGTGCACATAGCTTAAGGCATGTTACAGTTGTGTTATGTAAAACATCATTTAATATGGAGTCTTGCTGCCTTTGTACAAGGACATCACAGGCAGGTGGTAGTTTGAATCAGGTCAGAGTTATGTTTCTGTCTAGTGTACGAAAACATGCTCCGATTAATGTTATCAGAAAGACTCCCTCTGGCTGAAAGAAATGTGGGATTTTCCCTGCATTCACAGACAAATAGTCTTTGCGTCTGTGAATTGTTCATCAAGGAACAATCGATAAACTGAGAACACCAAACACACCTTTTATCTTTCCTACTTTTACTCATCTGTGTCATGTCGTTGTGCTGTTGTGAGCTATGTCTTACTTCACCATGATTGCTTTCACTGCCTCCATGGTTTTGACAATGCTACCAGTGCTTGCCTATGTTTTACAGTAGGCTAAGCAGAAGGTAAGCACAGTTTTCTTTTTTTAAATAAGAAATGTGAGAATACTTTAGCTTACAGTCCTCTTAAAGCAGTACCAGGCAGGCCTGCAAAAATTAGTGACAACATTGTACATTCTCATCAATCCATGTGAATTTGTTTGCAAACCAAAGATTAGCATCCAGTGATGATCCTTTTCACACCGTTAAGTTGACTGACAGGACAATAAACGATTTGGGTTTCAATTCTGTTTCAGTTTCGTTTAACACACAAAGTGTAATATCCACCGAATCTACACTAGAGGTGGCCGAGAGAGCCTTCATTTACCCTGTTATGAGCCATTTAATCATTAAAGTGATGCTGGTAAATCAACCTAAAAACATAACCTGGTGTGCTTTTAATACAGTGTTACAAAACAAGCACACACAAAGTCACATAAAGTCACAAATAGAAACCACATATTGACAATGTATCTTTATGATACACAGGGAACTTTTTATAAATATATCTAAAATAAATAAATAAATGTATCAAACATCAACTAATCAAGAATGGTTATACATTTATATATATATATATATATATTTATAAATATAAAATACCATAAATTGTTGGTGGTCTTCTTTTCTTTTTCGTTGGGTTATTTTATTTTAATGGTACAAATGCACATTTTGTAACTGAACTTTCCTTGACAATGTAGAAAAACACACTGATTCATGTTTTCAGGAATGTACTTTTAGGGGACATTGCGGAGAATGTTCCTCTGCCTCTCTCTAGGAATTAAAGGCATACCCAACGTCACACTGATTTTCCCAGTGTAATACTTCACGCATTGCTGACTTCACTCTTCAGTTAATATTTCATCAGATGCTCACTGCCTTTGTCACTTCAGTTTTGCCTGTTTGCAGAGATAAACAAGTCCTACAGCAGATTACCTTTGGCAAAAGAATAGGCCTTTTTCACCAGTTTCAGCAAAGGTGACTAGCAGATTTTCGTTGTACCAGTTGAATTAGTAAAAACAAAATAACCATGGGTTTAAACACACTGGTTTTTACTGTACATTCAATGAACAGTGTTTCACATGCAGTCTCCCCATGGCCTTAAAATGACAGTTTGTCATTTTAATTACTATGTTTGTCATGTGTAAAAATAGTATGGTGGTAAATTAATCAAAAAGGGAGAGATTCAACGTAAAAAGCTTTTGGATAGAATGAGAAGTTTCCTTCTTTTCCTCTGTGATGGAGAGAACCGCTCTTGATCTCCGGCGAGCAGCTGGAAAGGTCCTGTCACTGTCTGCCTTAGAAATATGAACTGAGGGAGACAAAATCTAGGCCACAGAGTCTAGATATCCTGCTCTGAAAGAAATGGGGAGTCTAAGTTCTTGCATTAGCAATTCTAACTCTTTACTCTAACTCTTTACTAAGCTCTTTCTCACTCAATAACAGTAAGCTATGCTCTACTTTTTGCAGTCAAAAATGTATCATGTGGGCTACCTGTTGGACAGACACATCGACAGAAAAATACATTTACTTGCCCTCACGAAAAGAATATCATTCATAACACATCCACAACTGCACTGACTTCAGGGTTTCACACATGCATGTTTTGTCATCTATTGTTATTGAGTACCATCCTTTCTTTCTTTATTCGATTCTTTCTTTTCTGTCTCTCTCTCTTTCTCTCTCTCGCTCGCTCTCTCTCCTGTCTCCAGGTGGGTTGCTCCGGTTGGCCTGATGCTCTGTCAATATTAATTAAGGGAGCCGCCATGCCTACCACCTCGCTGGCTTGAGCCCAATCCTAGGATGAAGGGCACCTTTTGAAAGATGCAGGATCCAGACAAAATCTCTCAGACTACAAAGAGACAGACAGCACATACATTAAATACTCTTATTTTTAATGGCAAGATCACCAAGGTTATTTCCTCTGCTTGAAACTCCAGGAAATAGTAGCTATGGCTATAGCTTTATGACATAATATATTATTCACATTCACATATTTTAATTGGATTTATTTCCAGTTTCTGTTTGTTGTTGCCTCCTCGTGTCCATATGGCTCTTGTCACAGAGATAAACTTTTTTAAAAAAAAACTTCATTTCCACGCATCTGTCTCCTCCAGTATGTTATTTACCTTTTATAGATGTACTTGACATCTCCTTGTCTGCATTCGGAGGACCGAAGGTACTCTGACTCTGGGTACAGAAGTGCTTCGTGCCTCTCTTGCTCAAACTCAAAAACCCACTCAATTTCACTTGTCACATCTCATCTGTGCACTAGTTTATCTGCCGCATATGTACAGGACTGACCAGTGCACCACTGACACAGCACGTCATTTAGCCAGTGTCTTCAAAATGCTTAAACTAAAAGGAATCAGGAAAAGGAGCAAAACCAACAGTAATAATTACAAAAAAGTAAACAGGTAGTAGTATACATTATTATATTATATATATTATATATACTATACTATACTATAATATAACATAATCCAATATATATATATTGTGATTATTAAAGTTCACACTTTTACCATTTCCTAGATTTTAACCCAACACTCTCCACATATACTAGGTAGATAGTGCAATTAACCCAACACTCTCCACATATACTAGGTAGATAGTGCAATTAACCCAACACTCTCCACATATACTAGGTAGATAGTGCAATTCTGTTTCTTTGCTTCTCATTTGCATCAATGAGGATATAGATCAAATATAAACAGTAAATTACCATTGAAAGCCATATGTTACCCTCCTGTGATTAAGATATGACACGTAAGAAACAAAAGACAGCAAGCAATATCACACACACACACACACACACACACACACACACACACACACACACACACACACACCACACTCACACACACTCACACTTTACGAGCTGACGATACAATAAAAAGGGTTTGTTAGAACGTTACAAATAGAATGTGTATCAGACCTCAGACACAGATGCATGAAGGATTAAGCTGCAAAGGCAGAATCCTGCTCCACACAGCAGCTTTGTCTTGTGCCTATATACGGCTTCATTGTCAGGCTTTGTGGACTTAGCGAGCTGTGTCCTAAGTCTGATTTCTGCCATAGTTTTCATCGTTTTTTTTTTGAACGAACAAACAGAGCTAGTGCAAAATTCTTGGCTGGACAGACGTTAATTTTGGGTACAGTTTGCATGATAAGGGTATAATAAAGATCGATCCATATTGCCTCTTAAGGGCCGAAGGGAGGAAAGAAGGAGCACAAGGTTAGAGGACAGTGGTTCCACCCATATTGGTCCACAAGAAAGCAAACCTCAACATTAGGGGCCCATAACTATGGCCCAGGGGCCAATTGTGGCCCTCTGCACCCTTTCAGGCACTCCACCATTAAGTAAAAAATAAAGGATGATGTGGCCCGATGTTACATTAACCTAATATTATATGTGCATCACACATCATAGTTGCATTATGCTAAAATCTTTGTCAATAGTGTTTTAGAATGTAGTGTTTAGAAAGACCCATGGCTTTTTTTAATGCATGAAACTGGTTCAAAACTGGTGCTCTTAATTTAGCATTGGCAAAATAAAAGTTAAAATTAAAGATTAAAGATAAATTTTTCACTATTTGGCCTGCAAACAGAACAGTTTGGCCGTCCCTGCGCTACATCATTTCTGAGTTCAGGATACTGCAGAGGTCACAGACATGTTGATGATGGAGAGAGATGAAGATGTCATTGGTATAGATTATTGGCACACATAGATAAGGTTGACTGGGATTGAGCAGGCACTTTAACTCAAAGCGTCATGGACCAAATGTGGGGTTCAGGAATCAAACCCAGGTCACCTGATTGTCAGTCAAGTAACATAACTGCTGCTCCACCACATCCTACAGATAGACAGATAGATAGGTCAGTACTCTTGAAAATGGCAGTGAAACAGGATTGGTGTAGCCTACAGGAGGGCAGGCACATTATTGGGGTCATCAGGTGGGTACACTGCTTCGTTGATGTTTTATTGATGAGCCCTTCTTCAGAGAGCTCAACAGCGACATTAGGTGTCTCAAGTACACCTCCTTCAAATCCCCTGCATCCAACTTCTATGTGGAATATCTTCTGAGCTACTTTTTTCAGTCTAGGGTATGCCTCGTCAACATAGATAATTTTTTAAATGATTAATCTAACTTTTGTTTTTCTGATTATTTTATTACATTCTTAGACATTTTATTACTGTAAGAAATCATTTTGTAATTAGCATTTGCTTTCCCAAACTCAATCAATATAAAAATGTACCAAAACTAAATATCAAAAAGTTTATCTCAATAATATTTAAATTTCAACTTGGCATGTACAAAAAGAGTAACATGTTAGCATCCAAGTACCATTTTGTTCCTCTCTATCCAAACCATCTCCCCTCATCTTAGGGTAACACTTTAGATTAGGGTACACATATTCACCATTAACTAGCAGCTTATTAAGATGCAAATTAGTAACATTTAGTCATTTGTTAGCCATTACAAGTTACTTATTAATACCTTATTCTGCATGACCTTATTCTACCCATAATAGACCATTAACAAAGAATTTCTCCAATATAAACTTCTAATCTACAATGTGTCCAAATAAGTCCTAATTACATCTTTTTCGTTGAGAATAACTGTTTCTGTTGTACTACCACCTTATAAGCCCCTTACTGAGCAAAGCATATTGAGATCATAATTCATATACAACTACTAGCTTACTTACTATGAATAAGCAGTAACTAGGAGTTTGTTAATGGTGAATAAATGTACCCTAATCTAAAATATTACCCACCTTTGTACAATTTAAGCAACAGTAAGGCTAATGACAGGAATGATACGCAATCTGTAAGCAATTGTCTCACTCATACACAAGAGTAGGCTATAGCCTAAGTAAACAAAAAATATGAACTCAGTGGCCTTCCACATGAAAAGTAAAAATGCAATGAAGACTCAGAGGTAAATGAATCACAAAGACTGGAAACATTAGACAATACTGGAGGTTGAGAACATCCATATGGAAATGCAAAGATAACTAATGTATCCAAGGCTACCACTGGCAGTACAGCAGCCTTTCTTATTCCATGTGATGGAGCTTTGAAGTGGATTATAAACCCTCAGACTTTAACATAAGAAGTCTCAGAGATTGTGTGTCTCAGAGATTGAGGGTATTGTGGATATCTTGTTTGAAATGTAGCAGGCGAAAGCCAGCAGAACCATGATCATGATGGGCGAGCAGATGTGAAATGAATCTATTCAATTGGATGACAAATCAGCCCATTTGCTCACAGCTATAAATGAAATTGCTCATTTAGATTCTTTCAGTTTCACCTGATGACTGGTCATTCCTTCAAACGACTGAATGTGGAAGGCAGTTTGAATGGACGTTACAACCCATTTCAGACCAGAGGCAAAATGGCTTTACAATCAGTGAGACATTTTTAGGGTCTGCTTAGATACCCTGTAGATGCCTCTTAGCCTTCAGTCTACTACAGTCACAGAGGCATATAAGGAGGCCTTGCTCCAGTCTTGAAAAGAAGAACAAACTCACTGATGCTATATAGATTTGCAAGATTCTCTCCACTATTGATTTGGCTTTGGCCATTAAGCTCAAACAATGGCCATATCTCTCAACACTTCATACTTTCAAAAGAGCAGTAGCTTTTAAGAAAATTGTATGTGGCTATTTTTAAATGACTAAAGGGGTAATCATTAAAGTTGGCCATAGCATAGCAAGAGATTAAAAGGAAAAAAAAAGAAGCATCCTCAAATTATTGAGCCACTTGCGACATATTAAAGGATGTTGCAATCTTACAGAGAAAATAAGCATTAGCATTAGCATTAAGTAATGATTTTACAATGCCTTCCTTATGCTCTGCCCATTAGCTGGGTTTTTAACTAGTCTGAAGTTCCTATTTCCTTGTGGGTAATAAGTGGCTGCCCATCCTTCCTCCTGGCGGACAGTGGCTGCCCATCCTTCCTCCTGTACATGCCTAATCAGCAGGGAGCTGGAGGCACCGAGAGAGGATGCCAGAAGTGGTGCGGCCCAAGTGGCAGCAGGTATCCAGACAGGCACTGAATATGACTCTAGACCTGCCAGTGCACAACCCAAGTGTGCTGGTGTGAGCAATCAACAACAGCATCAAAGTCATTAACTCCTATGGACCCACAGGGAGGAGATGGTAACAACCTCATAGGCCTCCCTGCACAATAAAACTCTTTGGTGAATGGCTAGTGGCTAATTAACTTATGAGTTGCATATATCACAATATCTCATGTTAGATACTTGTTAGAATAAGATTTAGCATGGTAAACTACAGAATAATAATTACAACAACAGAAACAACAACAACAACAACATATTAATAATAATAATAATAATAATACATACATACATACATACATACATACATACATACATACATACACACGTACATACATACGGTGATAACATGTATTTAGAAGTAGACAGCCGCATTGTTTATTATTAATGATGTACAGTTGGCAGAACAGGTGCAAAGGTGTTATATCACTATTGTTAATCAAGCTCCCTCTTGGTTCATTGGTCTTGTGTGCTCTTTTGGCTACAAATAGCCTCAGAATATCCCTAAACTGTTATCTACATCCTATGGGTCATTTAGCAGGGGTATGATACAGACTCAACTATCATAAGTTTGACTCTGCCTAATAGCACTGTACACTTGTATGTCTGCATCATATGAATATATTGCCAAATGATATTTATTCGATAAATGTGAGTGGAAAGATTGACATGCTTTTACTGCTGCGGGAACTTGGAGAGAGAAGATAAAACTCTGAAACTCCACCTACCAAAGCCTTCACCACATGCACACCCTCAGCAACATTAGTGTAATTTATTGTAGAATTTAATGAAATGTATTTTGGGTTGTCAGACTCATCACAGCTATTAATTTTTACAAGGTAGGTGTAATATATCAAAAACATCAGTGGACAAAGCCCTCTCTGTATTTATGTGACAGGACATGACTGGCAGTAAATGCTAGGCAGGATAAGTATGTTTAATTTACTGAATTTACTTATACTCAACCCAAACAATGTTTTGATTTTTGTTGATGCAATCAACAGCCTAGCATTTGCTTTGTCTCGTTAGGCTGTTGCTTCAGAAATAATTTTCAATTATCAAGAATGGAGTAATGATGGCCGCAAAATCACCCATGCAAGCCAATATACATTAATCTTAAAATACTTCAATAGTGCATTTAAAAAAGGGTTGATTGATGATCACTTATGTGTCACACATTTCTATGCAACTGCAAGATAGAATACACGGATTCTCACTAAAGTGAGGAGCCACCATAAAGGGTAGACTTCATATTACAGCCATTATACAGTAATACACTGAACTGCTGAACCCCAGTACTGTTACCTGTTGTCAGGCATCCTAGAGTGGAAAAGAAACTGGTTTCATTTGTCCTCCACAAAGCTGGATGCACTATAGAGGCTTACCTTTGGGCACTCAGATCTGCACATGTGTGGGTAGGTCATCATCACACACACTCTCTCTCTTACACACACACACACACACACACACACTCTGAATGGCGCTGCTTGTTGCCCCATTGTGAACTCTACACCATGAACCCGGTGTGAGTGGTCCCCTCAGGTGCGTTTATCAGATGTGGGGTCTTGGCAGTTTCTCAGTACTCAGATCCTAACCTCTCCATCTTCTCCGCGGGTGACAGGGTGGCCCCGTCGATACGTCTCAGCACGGCTCCAGCGAACTGGACACAGCGCCTTGACACACACCACTGGGTGCCATTGATAGCTTCCCCTGGCACTCCCTTGCCACCGTCGCGGGTGCTGAGGCGAGCAGGCCCAAGCGGCTGGAAGAACCGCCATGGTGCTGAGGTGATGGATGGACAGCGATACAGGCATCGTGCAAACAAAAATTTCAGGGCTGGAACAAGCAAGTTTGTGTGTGTGGGTCTAGGTGGGTGTCTGTGTGTCTATCTATGTGTTTTTGTTTTTCTGTGGGGAGACAAGTGTCATTTAACATTTTTGAAAGGTCTTTATGGACTGAAATACTGTGGTTTGTGAGCACAACCCTGTGTCTTTTTCATCAAACACTGCCATACTTTCAGAACTAGGTCAACTGGACAGGGAATGATATGACAAATAATAGACCCAGCAGCACCGTCCTACCAAAATCAGTGAGATAGATGGATTAAGTACAACATGATTAATATAATGTAATCTATGGTCTACTGAGTAAACCGGGCAACAGTTATTTGTCGTTGATATACAGATCAGCTGTTGGCGTGTAGTCCACTCAGTGTTGTTTAACACATTCTATAACTCACTTTGGATGCTAGTATGTGCCAAATAAACTTGAGATGGAGTATCAGGAGATGTCTAACTAAATGTAGACATAAACCACTGCAAAACATCTCTAAAGAGGTATGCTAACATCCTGCTTGCCGTAATCAACAGCTTACATCCCTTACATCATTGGTTCTCAAACTGGGATCCGGTGACCCCCAGGGGTCTGCACCGCGTTTCCAGGGGGTCCGTGAAAAGATTTTTCTACAAAATAGCATCTAACAGAACAAATAGATACAAACCTGTATGGCTTACGATTATGAGGGGTCCTTCAAAATTTTTCTGCTCCATGAGGAGTCCCCGGTCCTATAAAGTTTGAGAACCCCTGCCTTACATCAGCCTGAATTGTCATTTTACCGTGAGCCAGAATGAGCCAAAATGGCTATTTGACATCTGTTGTCCATGGACTGGTGTTTAAAGGTCAGATGTATATTGAAGGGGGGTTTGAGGGGTTTGCCACTGTATTAAAGCAGAAAACATGAGCATGGCTATGACATCTTTTATGTATCATAATAAAGCTTATTTGCCTGGATATATGCTTGTGACAGAGAACTGAGTAAAGTGTCAATTTGCATGAAATCAGATGAACAGCATGTACAGTTCCTCACTGGTTGAAAAGCAAAGAATTGCTTGTAACTGTCACTATAAGTACAGATTTACAGGACTATCTGCCAGCCACTATGTTTAAAAGATGCTAAAAGTTGTGTATTAGAAATTAGGCCATCTTTAAAAGCCCTTGTAGGCAAAATTGTTTGACAGCAATCAGATCTCCTGTAATATTCTATTCACTAGACATTCTGAAAAAAGATTGCAAGGGCAGATGAAGGGGATGATGCCAATCATACACAACACCAGGCTGAAGATTGCCTGTAGTGGTTTCTACCCTTTGAATGAAGGGGATGACATTGACTTTGGGAGCATGAAGAGGCCCAACAGTAAGGAGACTATCAAAGGCCATTAAATGGAGACTCTCAATGCTTCCACTAAAAGCATGAGTCAGCGAGGATAAGCGCTATTTTATCAGCTTAAAGTTGCATCCAGACGGTTCATGGTCACAGTAAAACTGAAGCTTTTTGTCCTAGGAAAGCAAAACCCTCCTGGGAAAAGGCTATATGCCTAAAGTTAAACAAAAGATTCTGCAAGTTTGCATAAGCGAATAGACTACTACAACGCTAGACACTCCATCATCTTGATGATTGGTATTCAATGTGTTGACAATGGAGTGAAAAACAACATAGTTTTTAGGTCCTGAATGCCTTTTCTAAACAAGAAATTAAATTGCAATTATGGCATTAGGTTCATGCCAGTGCTTGACACCAACACTTATATTGATCATTATTCTGGAAAAAAATGGTGGTTAGATTTGTTCAGAAGTCTTTCTTCTTTGTCAGAATTTTTTTACAGAAACATGTTTTTATATTTATGATAAAACCATAATAAACATATAAACAAGACAATAAACAAGAATTTTTCTAGTATTGTACAGCCTTGAGCTGAACTATTTCCAGATTAAAGATGACAATGTAAAATTGAACACACAAAACTGAGGCTTAAGACATTTAAGAGAGAGAAAAAGATCCTCCATGAAGGCATAATTAAAGCTTTAGGGCACCACTGATTGTATGATGATTTATATGAATGAACACTGCCCATAATTGTTGTACATTTCCGTAATTAAAGACCAAAGCTGGGAGGTCAGTGTTGCATGACTATTTTGAAGCAGAGAGAGAAAACTAACTGTTTGTAGTGCTCTCTGGGTCGCCATTTGCATAAATATTTTCTATTCCAACTCACTGCCAGATGACGCATGTCCGTCTTCAGTGCATGCACAAATACTGACTCACACCCGCACGTATGCACACACACACACACACACACACACACACACACACACACGCGCACACACACACACACACACACACACATGCGTGCACACACACTCACATGCACGCGCACACACACACACATCATGCATTAATAATTCAAACTGATAAAGGGTGTAAACATGCTCGTCATATCTCACAGGGTGCGATCTGTTTACTAGTGATTATATTTAAATGAGTGTTTAGTGTTTGTGTCTAATGAGGTCCAGAGGTGAGGCCCTTGACCACAACTAATAACAAGGCTGTGAGGCCACAAGGCAAGAAATTGGATTGGGGCCCTGAGCAACAAACACGCACTAACAAAGATAAATTGAATATGTGCCACTGATTATAGATTTCCCACGTGCCGCCCGGTGCCTGCACTGCTCAAGTGAGACTGAGACGGAGCAAAATGCATCACTCGATAAAGCCCTATCACCGAGCCGTTTGAAACGGCCTCTTTGTTTTAATTGGACAGAGTTTCAGTGGCAACATAGGCTTTCATCACAGAGAGGCCGTCATCTTTCATCCCTGCTTCTTACACTCTTTCCAAATCCTTTCAAACTAATGTAGCGCTATTTCATAAAAGATGCCACCTGTGCACATATGTTGTATGATGGAAGATTTAATTAAATGTGGTCAAAATGATGATGCAGAATATTACCCCATTGCAAATTGTATTGTCCAGCTCAGCACCACTAGAGTGGATGACAAGGTATTGGTTCACTACTGGTCACCGGTCTAGCATGGCACAATCTTTAAGCGATTAAGGCCACCTTAAGGAAACAAACAGCATCAATGTCAGCCCTTAAGACACTCTGATATCTTCCACTCAGACTGAGTGGACACAAAAATCAATAGACTGAACAGAGGAAATGATCAGCACTTTTTAAAGCAATGCAGCCTCCACCTGAAAGACAAAAAGTAAAAGTATAAGTGTAGTCAAAAAAGTATAGTCAAAAAGTAATGAAACAAAATTACCCGTAAAGCGTGTTCCTACTTGAAAAGATGTGCTATGTCCCACCATTTCTTACAGACAAGATATGGGTGGATAACTATCAGCCTGGCTTTCTGATTTCGTGACTGATGACCTTAATCTGAGACTCAGCTTGGTCTGGATACCTAGTTGTCATCTGCCTCTTCTCTGAGGTGGAATCAAAGAATGCAGATCAAAATGCCTCTGCTGGTTGTTTCTTGATTTTGATTTTAGGTGTTACCAGCCTCCGCTGTGTCAGGGATAAAAGACTGTTTTGATTGGATCCCTATCTCAGGCAAACAAAATGAAGTGCAAAAAAGCCTGGTGGCCATACTGGACTGCAGAGTGAAATCTAATCCAAGTCATAGTTAACTATGGTTATGGTTTCAAAACTATTTTTAGACCGGAGCGCCCATGAGATGTTGATGTAGATGGCCAATACCTCAGTTATTTTGGTCTGTTTTTTAGTCTGTTTTGGGTCCCATCATCCACAGATTATTGTGAATATTTCTGCCCAGTATTCTAGAGAAGACCATACATTTCAATACAATGTGGATATAGACATTTCAATACAATCTAGATATACTAAGTTTAAGTTTTCAAACTGGCAAGGAAATATGTTTATGGTGTTAAATTCTTCTGCTGTAAATCCCAATCATAAGACACCAACATGCCTATTGTGGTGTTCAGACCATCAAAGAGTATGTTCTACCTTAATTAGGAAAGATTTTGGATTATTCAACAAAATCTGTTCTGTATGTAATATACCTATGTAATGTATGAACTGATTAAGTATTTTATTCAATATTCATACAGATTGTAGTCTTATGTCAGTGAATTATGCAGTCAGGAAGAGTGAAGAGGCCACAGGGGGAGTCAAGAGAGCCTTCTTTCATCCCCTAATGAGTCGTTTAACCATCATAAGTATAAAATCTTGCCAAGTGTCCATAGATTAAACTCTTTGGCTTCTTTAAGTAATCAATTTTCTTCAACGTCGACCAGAATGAAATGAGACCTTACAAAGCAAAGGCAAAAGAAAATACATTCAACAATGGTGTCAATTTCTCTTAATTTCTCTTTGATAGGTATTCTAATTTAACAAATGCCCTCATACTACAGGTCTCCAACACACGTGTGCTACTCTTATGCATAATCATTTGATTAATATCCAGCACAATAAAATTTAAAATGCTGATCTGACATGTCTAACAGTGTTGTTTGTTGTCTTTAACTTAAGGCAACGCATATAATCAAGATGTAAAAATATCATTCTTTAAAGGAAGCATAAGATCTGATCACATATTTCAAGTGTGGACAAATATTCAGCATAACTGAAAGAACTATATTACAAATGTTTTAATATTTATCTCAAGTTATACTTTGCAAAATAGGTTGTCATTTAACAATCTTCAATACAGATTCAGATTCAGAGTTTTGTCACATCAAAGAGCACATACGAGCAGATTTTATTTTTCCATAAAAGCCCGTATATATTATTAATTTGTTGAAAAAATTTAACCATAGATATATAACTGTTGGTAGATAAACAATTAATTTACATTTTGTACAGTAAAAACATTTATTTTAACAATTTTTTGTACCTACATTAATCAAAAAAGTACAGCATATTTAATAATTTTACAAATTCTTCATAAAAAATATATTTCTATACAAAAACATTTTCTTTTGCACCTACTTCAAGTCAGCAGCACATGATAACATGATTATGTGATCAAATAGCATGATTGTAGTTAAAATGCAGCTTTACAGCTCTTTTGTTGGCAAAGTATTTTACAGGGATAGAAAACAAAACCATTATTGCAGCAAGCCTGAATAAAGGCAGACATGGATTAACAGCGGTCAGATGCATAATGTGTGACGCAAACAGTGGAGGTAAAAGAAGTGAACACATCCTACACAAAACAAACAAACATAAAATAAAACTAAAACTAAAACTTTTAATGAAAGGCTCAAAGTTAAACTTTTTGAGCCCTTCTATGGGGATAAACTACGCCCTAAACTAACCCCAAATATGGGCATATCGTCTTCTCCGCTGATTTGAGATTCCACTCATTTATGATAATAAGGTCCAACTACACAAATTCTTTAGGAACACTGATCTCCACAGTTCCAAGGACTTTTCCTCTAAAATTAAAATTATGAACAGGTATAAAAAGTTACTTATCAGGGGGAGATATGAATTTGCGCTGCCACTGCTATTTGTAAAGCCAGTGCATATGGTAATGTGTAAAATAATCAATGCTGTAGGTAGTTCATACAGTAAAAAATGTGCATTTGTCATATGAATTCTGTACATGCACAAATGTAAAGTAGTAGGAACATCAGCAAGCTAACCCACAACATTAGAATCACAGTGAATATGCACTCAAAAAGGCCCGTCTCTCTTTGCCATACCAATTTTTGTTTTTTGTGAATATGGGTAATCTCGAACAGCCTGGGCATGTTTTTGGATGACATAAGGCAGTGTTACTTAGAGAAACAAGGTATGGATGTCTGCTTAGATCCAATGTCACATGAATAGTATGAATAAGCAAGATAACTGGAAATAAACCACAATTTCTTGAACAAAAGTCAAATTTGTCACTGACATGTGAATGAAACCCAAAGCTGATTTGCAATTTCCTTCTTAAACCCACAACACATGTTAATAAGCACACACATAGAAATCAAAACAGTGATTTTTAAAGTAAGTGCAGAATATATGAAAAATAAACATTTCATTTGCCCCAGCATTGTAGAAAATTATATCCTTCTGCACAAGAGGTATATTTTATATATTTATATATGTATATATAAGCAAATTTTCAACCCTTCTGGAAAAAAAAAAACTGCAGACTGTTATGAACATTTTCAAACAGCTAAAACTACGTCAAGGCCTGTGACAATGTAAACATAAAGATAATTTTGAACAACATAACGCAGGGCTGTGTTTTCTCCTAATCTCATAATGTACGATGAATACACCCACCAACTACAGTACTCCTACGTGAGATAGATGCTTGTGTCCCTCCAACCACAACCACCTGACCCTTTGGGGAGAAAATCGACATTCATGTATTACCAGGGGAGGCCAGGTACTACTTTTTTTTTTTTTTTTTTTTGACATTTTTGGCTACTCAAAATAGTTCACTCATTTCATTTATAACTGCAAAAAGCATGATTACCTCACATGAAAATGGGTATAAAAATAACAGTGACATGATAGTGAACAAAAAAAAAATAAGGAAGCTACATGGTTCCTATGATGTTCACAACCATCACATAATTATGTGCAATTATGAATCATAATTTAATTCGTGGAACCAATTTATAAAATTAAATTAGCCTTTCTATAAAACATAGCATGTTTACATGCTGTTTGTGGATCTGCAAATGTTTATTTACACATGATCAGGAACCCTGTATTGTCTTTTAATCCCCACCCCCCATTTGAAACCAACTCAGAAACCATTCACACCACACTAGTGCAAAATTTGTGCGATAATGTTTTTCAACGTAAAAGTTGAGTGAGTTCCCTCCACCATCTTGGGGGCAAACTCCAAGACTCTGCTGAGAGAGTTCCAGTTGTAGCATATTTTCTGCTTGCAGATGGACAAGTCTGGTGTTTTCAGCCACGATTTGTTTTAAGTTGCCTTCTGCTTTGTAGGCCAGTATGTCTTCACTGAAGAAAAGGAAAAAATATATATATACTTCCTTTCCACCAAAACATTATGTGGCTTTTCAAGACACTTCAAGACACTTTCAAGAGGACTTTTGGGAAGCGACATATCAGAAATGAAAGTAAAGAAAAAGCCAATGCAGAACTTTCATCCTGTCTGAACCACTGAAAGGCAGAACTCCTTGATCCCAGAAAGTATGTTTTGTCCTTTTGTGGCCCCAGTCAGAAACATATGAATCCTCCTCTATGGAAATCATCTATTTCCAGTCATCTTCACTCTGCCTTTCTATGGTAATAGTCAAAAATAGTCATAGAATAGCATGTCTGTCATAACCTAAAAGTATTTGTCCAAAAGTTTGCTCTAGTCCCAAATTGTGGTCACACAGGGCTAGTGTCATCTGGAATATGAGACAGCCACAGTTAGCCCAGTGAAGTCACTATGGATCAATCCATCCCTTAGCCATCACGATGGCTATACCACTGTGCACACCGTATTCAGTGTTGTATCAAACCTCACAGCTTTCGCCTCCGTGGGCTTCATGTTTGTGTCATACATGGGGTTTTCAAATGACGCTTGTCCATTGGTGTTTTCATGACCTGCGTAGCCATTGTACTGTACTTTTGGTCTTGTTCTGAAAAGGAAAACAGAAGGGTTATGTACAAATTTGTAAATAAATTCACCAGGACATCCTATAAATCTATGCAATATTATATTTTCATGTACAATTATGTATTGCACTATTCCAATAACATACATCCTACCATGCATTTCAAGAAAGCAGAATTCCTTATTGTTTATCAATCGAAGGCATATAAACAGATGTTCCAGTGAATAATAATAATAATAATAATAATAATAATAATAATTTCTTATTTATCAAATATCCAATTCCAAGAAAAGGCACAAAGAGTGTCTCATTGTGCATCTTGGACCTTTTTAGTCAGAAACACAAAGAGACACAATAAAAAAATCCATCTAGTAAAGTTTTCAGATGAAGAGTAAGTATTTTCAGTAAAACACACAAGGTATTGTGAAGAGATTATAAGGCTGACTGACAAGATGGATGGAACACAATGAAACCTGGCATGTGCAAAGGTAATGCCAAAATCACAACACATAAAGGCATTTTCCTGACCTTATCATAACTTTTTTGGCCCAATTAATTATTAAACTGAACAAAGACTTTGCTGAGGTGCACAACATATTGTTCTGCTTGACAAAACAACAACAACAACAAAACTTTTTCTAAGTCTGTGTTAGCTCAGAGAGAGAGAGAGAGAGAGAGAGAGAGAGAGAGAGAGGGGGGTTCTGTTTCAAAACATTTTTACACACAGAGAAACTTTCTAAACAAAACCAGTCCTTGAGAAACTGTGTGCTATGTGATGGGAGTTAAACATAGCTCTAGAAAGAACTTTCTCCCAAAGGAGTTCACATGGATCGTTTAAAAGTTCTTCAGTGGTTGTGAGTAAAGAACCTGATTTTCAGATTCTTCCATAGCAGCACTAGACCTTTTAGCATAAGTCCTCGGTCTACTTGAAATTCAGAACATCACAACAAAATGGTATCCTTCAGGGAAATGTTCACAAAGAAACGGATGATATTTAGTTGGTAAAATTATGTTGTCAGGAATGGATATTAAAATGGGTTTTACAATTTACATCAATTCCTCCCCGTTTGGCTTGAATTTGTGAGAACATTTCTTGTCGAAATGAGTAAAATAAAACAGGACAATGGTTATGTTAAAAATTGCAGGGCTGTTGCTGGGTGATTTAGTCTCTGTCTTACCTGCTTCCGCCCCTTATTACGTCTTTGGGTCTCTCACTGTCATCTGTGTCTTGTGATAGTACCCTGCCAATTTTTTTTATTTATTTTAATAACTAGAAATTTTCATGCTTTATGACATTTAGGACACAGATGATTTCTTCTTGTTGTTTATTGTTTTAGCCATGGAAAACTCCATTGCATAGCTTTTATACATACATGGTGGATAGAACAGGCATGAAAGTTTTCTTTTTTACAAAATAAAAGTCTGAATAACTTAGCATAAATTTAGATAACTGGTATATGGAGGCACAGGAGTTTCCCATCACCAACAAACATTGTAGATTTCAACTGATTAAATGTGGACATCATATGTGTAAGGCATATGATAACAGTTCTTACCTGTGTTTGTAGAGGTAAAAGGCAAACCCTGATAATATTAGCGCAAAAAATGGCACAAGGATAGCTGCAGCAACAGAACTGCTGTTTGTGCCATAGTAGAGATTAGTATCCGTTGTCAGTACATCTGTATTTAGACAACAAAGTCAGAACACAGTCACAGAACACAGTCAGAACACCACTCAAGCAACAATGACTGTGATTAACCTGAATGTATATAATGGCAATTCTCTTTTGTTTATGAACAGTGACCACCATGTGGATGATGAGCTGACTGATTTTCACTTAGTTTGTACACATAGAATTAACTTATCAGTTTATAAGGCATGCGTGATCAATTTGTTTGAAATACAGAGTGAATATACCTTGTCTTGTTAGCTGAAATGTACCAAAATCTTTGCTGTGAATATGACCCTGGTAAACAAATGTTTTCTTGTCAGATTCTGCTGTGACCTGCATCAATAAAACAGGAAAAGGAAAGAAAATGTCAGCACTGTGCAATGTTAACTTCACAAACAAAACTATTATGACTTTATGCCTATACAATCTGTATCCCAGCCCAGCACAGTTTTTGCATGAATGTACACATTTTTGTTATAAGCTGCATTACAAAGCCATAAACACAAAAATGATGTTCCTCATAAAAATGTAAGTACCTGGCAGCTAAAAAATGCTTAACAGAAATATGCTAATTCTGTTGCAGAACTTACGTATCCATCCATTGCCCAGTTATCGTTCTTGAATTTACTAAAATACTTTTCAGTTGGACCCCTAATCTGGTAGACCTTCAGAAGCAAATGGTTCTCTTCCTTCTTGTATGTCCCTGTGCACAAGATAATGTCAGCAATTACTAATAAATACCTTATTAAGCCCGGGACGGGCCTTATCTAATGAAAGTGTGACCATGGAATTTAACAGACATCTCATTACACACCAGACAGTTTAATCTGCACACCACTCTGCTCCAGGAGAGTGACATTGACTCGGCTGGTCGTTACATTGAACCCGTTCACCGTTAACGTGGCAGCTTGCCGCTTGCCCAGATACTCATAGTATCCTGTCCAGCCCGAGTTGGTTGAGAACACATCTGTTGGAACTGAAGAACAGTGTTTTTATGTGACATTAACCACCCATTCTGAATGCCACATATTGTTAGTAAGAACTCTCATCAATATTTTACCCTCTTGTGGTTAATGTCTGGCACAAATGAATTGAAAGATGTAGATACCTAACAGGTGTTAACGTTTAAAGAAACCCTGGGGGATACCTACCGTGGATCTTATTTTTCTGCACATCGGAATCTGTGGCTTTCGATTTGCTGTTTATTTTTGGCCCAACTAGAAGACATAAAGAGTAATTGATAACTTGGCATTTGGTGAGTGTGACCTTCTCCGTTCCTGCATGCATGAAAAGCAGTAATGGCCAACACTATTTGACATCTCTTATTCGCGTCAGAGCAAGACGAGCAAATTAATACGAGTCCTCATAAATTGCAAAACAAATTGACACACAGATAGTTAATCTATCCAACACAAGAACACACACACACACACACACACACACACACACACACACACACACACACACACACACACAAGTCTTTCCCAGAGGCGCCAAGGAAAAAACATACTTTTTGCATTCAAGTCTATGCAAAAGAGATATGTCACACAAACAAACACAACCACCACATTATCCATTCTTGGGCCACGTTCACACACAGAGTTTAAAACAGAGACCACTTGTTTGCACATCACTGTTATCATAGGTGGATAAACAACTGTGACTTCTCCTCATCGCCCGCAGCCATTTTATCCCCGCTCACTCCCTTGTCTCAAATGATATATTGACCCAGTGGGGCCCTCAGGGGGGCCCTGCTCGTCTCAGCAGAAGAAATGAAAATTGTATGACGACTCAAAGCTTGCCTAGACTTGGGGCCATTATCTCCAGTTATACAAGGTTGCAGAAACATTCTCTTTCTCTCTCTCTCTCTCTCTCTCTCTCTCTCTTCTGTCATGCTCTTTCTCTGCTTTTCTCTTGCCCAATTTCTGTCTTAACCCATCCCTCTTATTCCTTTACAGCTTTCTTTCGTTCTCTCTCTCTCTCCCTCCCTTGGCCAAACACTCCTCCTCCCACACCCCACACAACTACAGCCTTTAGTCTTTTCTCCCGCCTTCTCTTCAGTAATAAAGAAAAGAACTCAAGGACTCACGAGCTCTGGATCTTGGGCCATTGTCCACATATACAAGCTGCATGATGCACAGTTTATTTGCAGGATGTCTGATACCCAAGATACTATTTGTCTACTTGCATATCTGTTTATCTTTCTGTCTCCCCCCCGTCTGTCTCTGTCTGTCTCTCTGTTTGTCCAGGCTGCATGACTGGATAACACACAACAACAGTGAACATGCAAAGTGTTGACACTACACACACACACACACACACACACACACACACACACACAAACACTGACTTAAGTTGTTGCCATTTGTCTGTGTACCTTTGCAGACTGGGGGCTTCCCTGTCCACTTTCCATCTGGTTTGCATGTCCTGTGCTCCGACCCTCCCGAGAGGAAGTAGCCGTCTTGGCAGGTGAACATTAGAGTGTATCCAAGAGTGGGCAGATCGATGGACCTTACATCAACATGAGCAGGTGTCTCTATTTGTCTGCACCCGTGAGCTGCCCAGCACAAGACAGAGAAGAAGAGAGAAGAGAGAGGCAAGGAAGGAACACAAATATCATCAGTCCGCTACAGGCTGCAGAGTCTGGAGTCAATCAAACACATACCACACCCACATGCGTATTATTGATAAAGACCAGCCATCAGAAAGAGAGCTGCTGGTGTGGGGAGGGGGTGTGGGGGTGTGGGGCGTTTTCTTGACGACTGCCCAGAGTGCCGCTATCCTACATAATATATGAACTCCGTCTTCACGCCTCCGAGTTAGTCAACTTAAGTCTCGACGCTCAGCGAAGCAGCTTTGTGTGAGCAAGGAGCCTGAAGGATTTCACGGGGCGCGCTGTCAGCCTCGCCCACAGATTTACCACTCATGTACGAAGAGCTTAAACTTGGCTAACTTTAATTCTTTCTGCTGAGACCAGCAATCCCTACTTTTGTTCTTCCATGAATCACCCGCTTCTTTTTTTTCCAACTCAGATGTACATTTTCATTTGACTGTCGCCCAATGTTTTTTCTGTCATACTATGTCTTTGAATTCACATATAAAGCTCAAGACCCTAATCCCCAGGGTTATTAGGGGCCTGTAACCATGACACTGGTATGAGACAAAGCCAAACCGGTGTGGTGCTTTCATTAAAAAAGGGCATTTTTGAAACAATATTTCACTTTGTTGTTGGTCTCCTCTATTCCAAACGCCTGTGCAACTAGGAAGACTGAAAGTAGTCTTAGTTAGTGCCTAAGGAAAATTAGTTTTTTGGATTAAGGCAAAACTTGATTTACAAATTAATCGACTGTGCTGAATGTGAGTCCCTTACCAATACATTCTGGTTGTACTCCACTCCAGGTTAAATTTTCAAGGCATGTTCTTGTCGTTGATCCCAGTATGTGGTAGTTTTTCCGGCATCTGAAGAAAATCTTACTGCCAACCTGGAATGCCACAAAAACATATTTTGTTTACAAAATACTATGGTAATAATAAAATGAGATTAATAATGCAACAATTAATCTGAATGTAACCTGGACAGACACAACATGCAATAATAAAAAGAATTAAGAATTAATTAAGAAATTAAGAAATTTTCTATTCAGCATGATTTTCCTTTTGTCAAAAACAAGCACGTACACACACACACACACACACACACACACAAAACAAAAAAAACAGCCCACCATTAGAAGCCCCTCACCTCAAATCCCTGAGCCTGGATTGGGATCCCATATGCTGGGGTGCCGGGATCTCTACATGAGTTGAAAGCTGGATCTACATATCAAATACAATGTTCATGTGTTAGCCCTTTTTTTTACAGGAAAGACACTGAAAAGGATTACAGAATCAAAATGTAGATTTGCAGAAAGCATGTTGCATGTATGGTTGATTAACATAATCTAACTGCAGTATACAAGGTGCATTAAGAAACAAAGGAAACATAGCACCCAATATTTATAGCATTGAAATATAAACAATATTTGGTTAAACAGTTCTACAGAGAGAGCGCTGAGAGAACTTAGTACTTTTGTGTGAATAAAATTAAATGAGGGTAAGCTATGTCTTCTGCACACATAAAACCTTAACAAAGCTATGCTTTTCCAAGATGTAGCATGTAGCATGCCTTGACAGTTCGTGCAAGTATTACAAACATACAAATATTGTGTGTTTCCACACAGCACTGCAAAAACGCTAAATGCTGTCTGCATACTTAAGTCTGTAAGTCAGTTTTACACATTACTGTATCTCAAACTGCTGCTATAGGCTACTATTTATGTTTTATAATTTTAGTTTCTTATTAGGGTTCAGTAGAAGGGGGAGGTACCATTAAATACAGAGTCATTTTCACACCGGATTTGTGTGGTTGGCAGTGATGGAGTTATAGCAAAAAACAAAAAAAACCCTGTGGGCAACACAGGGCAAAATGCCTCCACTTCCTGCAGAGATCCTTATGACCCTGTCAGTGAGTTTGGTGTTGTGATAATGACAGACAATCTAGTGGATTGTTCCTCCAATAATGCGCCACAGGGCCACACTCACATGTTAACTCACCTATACATGTGGGCTGCACGCCGTTCCACGATCCGTCATCCTGGCAGACTCTCCTGGAGGAGCCAACCAGGATGTAGGGGCTCCTGCAATAGAAGATGACCTCCGACCTGTACGTGAACTGCTTCCCCTCCATGTAGCCCTCCGCCGGTGTGCCTGGGTCTCCACACAGCACGGCTGTGGAATACAAATCACTTCAGAAATGCGCTAACTCACACAACATCTGTCCCATTGCTTTAGGTAAAAGCATACAGGAATACCGCAAGGCCAAATGTTTATGCTAACTGAAAAAAAAGTTTGTTTTCTTTTGTAGCTGCCTTTTTCCCCCTCCTTTTTGTTATCATTCTTCACATAAGGTCTCTAGTGTAAGCATTACTTGCTGCAGGCGGTTTAGATGACAACACATTCAGCACATGTAGTTTAAGCGCACCTTTTAACCTGAGTTTAGCACATTGTGTCTGACGCTGTCAAACGCTGGCAGTCAGGGCCTGCGGAGTTTTCTGCAGCCTCTGTTGGCATGCAAGGGGAGTCTTGTGTTGTGTTCAGGCAAAGCTCAGAGTGCTTGAAGGATCAATGTGAGATAGAATGACATTTGTATTGGAAGGTGTCACAGCCCATTTCAGAGCTGTCATAACCATCAATGCGCCACGTTAAAATCAAGTCATGTTCTTTTCTCCAGTACTGTGACTAATAAAATGTCTAACAACGTGTGGACCCAGTCTTAGCCATAATGTCTAGAGTCAGCATGATAATGCTGCATGAATCTATCATTCACATACACTGATCTTTTTTCTAAATGCCAAATAACAGTTGTCAGTAGAATAAAATGGGCAGGTGAAACTGCTCAGTGTTGTACATTTTCCCCAAGTGATGCCTTTTAACCCCTTAAAACCTGGAGCAGCATCTATGTGTTTTACCCCTTAAGACCTGAACAGCATCTATGTGTTTACCCCTTAAGACCTGAGCAGCATCTATGTGTTTACCCCTTAAGACCTGGAGCAGCAGCTATGTGTTTACCCCTTAAGACCTGAGCAGCAGCTATATGTTTTACCCCTTAAGACCTGGAGCAGCAGCTATGTCACTTTCAATCATTTAGTCAATTTTAAGGCCTGTAACCAATGACTTTCAAAAAGTTCACTTGAAGATCATGGCTAAGCAAGTAAGTCCAAATACAAGACTAAGCTGTAGGCTCTCTAATTTTTTTTTTTTTTCATTTCATGTTTATATCGGCTACAGAGCCTGAGAAATAAAGCAATTAATAGGCACTGACAATTCTTTTGCATTATCTGAAAATCCTAGGTTATAGGGAGTCTTTTTAGCAGGTAGCTTTAGGTCAAAATGGCTTAAAAAGAAAAAGAAAATCCCTGTACATTAAACAAATAATAACAAACAGACAAACAAATAAACTGAGTGAAAGAAGGCTGGATGCTATCAATGCCAACATCTGACCAATTCAAAATGCTACCTGGCCGATTAATTTCACAGCAATGTCACCATAACTTACAGTAATACATTCCACATGTTTCTGGGACTGTCACAGCTACATTTAAATGTGTTAGGACCTTGGCATTGCTCAACTTACGCTGGCACTGTGGGATCTCACCACGCCACACACCGTTCCCCTCACAGGTGGCGATGCCAGGTGAAGACAGTTGGTAGCCTTCGAAGCAGCTGTAGGTGACACTGGCACCCCACTGCAGGTCCGAGCCCTCCACCTTCCCAAATCGGATGGCCGGAGGGTGGCCACACACAATTACTGAGAGCGAGAAAAGAGAAAAACCAGGAAGTGAATAAATATATATAAATTATATATATATAATTCATTCATTTGTTTTATGAAGTACCTTCAGTTCATTTGCCCTAGGAGACTATGATGTATTGAGAAAACAGAGAACTCCCCACCCCCTTAAACCTGTTTTTCCATTCCCCCAATGCAGCAAATGTATGCATCTGAATTAAGCAGGGATAGGGAGCTATGATTAAATAGGATTATGGCCATGAATCACTGGGCCTACATGGCATATTTCCTACACTACATGCACAATACAGAAATTTATATGTGGGGAGCACAGTCTGTCCATGCCTTGCTCCAAAATAGACAGAGTCTGGGCTCTCCTGCATTGCACCAATAACCTGGTTTCCACTCCTTCCGCATGGCATGCCTGACATCTGATGCATCAGATCTTACACATTTCATAGGATACAACCCTTCGGTGTTTATAAGAGAATAATCCAACTAGCTGTGTGAAAAAGCAGGATCAAAAACTCCTAGAATCTTTTGATCTCAGGATGCTCCGGATTCCAACATGTTTTTTTTTTTTCCCTTGTGAGTGTGTGATATCTACAGTACTTCAAGTTATTTTCTGTCTTTTTTTCAGAGCAGCATTCCAACTGCATCATTAGATGCTGGGATATGTAGCATCGTTAAGTAACCCTACCAGGTTAATGAAACACAGTTTGTAGAGAGAAACATCATCTTTCATTAATGACGGTGTTGGTGTTGTTTTCATGTGTATGTTTGTGTCATCTTTTGTGGTAATCAAGATTTGAAATTATACAAAAATATCCAAGATCCAAGGCAGGGTGTTCATCATGACATAACCTTACATTAACCTAACACAAATAGTTTCCCACATTGCATACTTATAGTTACCAGGACGGGCAAAAATTTAACTGTGGACAGTTTGATGTGCACAGAACAAGTTTGATATGCACTGGCAGGTCCATCTGGTCATTTCTCATCAAAAGAAAACTGAAACTGAAAACAGCTAAACGGATGCATACAGGACTTTGGAACAGTGACTTTGTAAAAAAAAAAAAATAAAAAATTAATATATATATGTGAAGGAAAAGTGAAAAGAAGAAAAAGAGAAATATATATATAATTTAATACATATTTTTTTTCTTATTCCACTACTTGTTCAGAGATTACCACCAAAAGACTACTATCTTCTTTTGTACAATCTTCCCTAATCATGCCTTGTACCTTGTAGTGGACATCACTATCTTAATTCCTGTCCTGTAGCAATGATTTTATTGCAAATACCTCTACAGCTTGGCTTAGTTTGGTTCCAAGAGCCATCCTTGGTGCAGAGCAGAGTTGATGATCCAGGAGGTTCCATGATATAGCCAGGATGGCAGTGGAACTGAACAGTGTTGTTGAAGGTGAAGTCCTTTCCAATATAAATCCCATTAGCAATGGGACCAGGATCTCCACAGCTGATCACTGTAGAGGAGACCAAGGACATTCGCTTAAGTCTCAATGGCAGGAAAAAGAGAGGGGAAGACAGTGAGTGTAAGAAATGAAACACACACACAAACACACACACACACACACACACACACACAGACAGACAGACACACACACACACACACACACACACACACAGAGAGAAAAAAAAGCAGCAAATGGCTACGGGCTGATTGTGACAAACAGAATCACAGGAGAGACTCCTAGTGGGCCAGACCTGTGCAGTCAGGGGACGTGCCAGTCCAGGTGCCGTTGGCAGTGCAGTGGCGTGTGGTAAGGCCTGAGGTCTTGTAGCCTTCCCAGCAGGAATATGTGACAGAACTGGAGAAGAGCATCCCGTCACTGAACATGATCTTGGCAAAGGCTGGTGTGCCTGGGTTACCACAGGACACAGCTAAGAAAGGGGGAAGGGGAAGGGGGGAGTGAGAGATGTAAATAAGAGAAATAAAACAACATTTGCTTGCAAATCTAATCCTCTAATGGGCAACAGAATGCTAACATTTGGCTTGAGCGTTTTTCAGATTGACTAAAATGTGCGTTTAAGTGAAAATCACGCTGTAAATTTCTTAGTTACTTGACTGATTCAAACTTCTGGTCTAAACGGCATAGTCGAGCACATAAACGTTCATAGATTCAAAACAAAACCAACCAAAGCACAGAGAGTACAGAACAACTTTCACAGTACTTGCACAACAATATATATTACTCTGCTCATCACGTAGGCAATTTTGCCATTTCAGTGCTTTCCGCCATGCCAGTTTCTGTCATCACTAACACAGTCTTGAAGAGAGAAAAGCAACCTGATGTTGCGAGGAAACGTAACAATAGGACAGAACAGCTGAAGACGCCCCCCCCCCCCCCCCCTCCCCTCCTCATAATCAGACCACAGACAACAAAACAACTGACTCAGATGTTGAGGTACAGCTGTGAGGGGAGAAGAAAGTGAAAGCAGTGTGTATCATGCAAGTCATGGGTCATGTGAGTGCTGCTTAATTGCTAGTATTGCATGCTGGCGCGTCGCCTCGGAGAGGATCTGCCGGCTAAATTAAAACCTGATTGAGATCTTGTTCATTAACCCATATTGATGGTATAGTAAATAACTATAACCGCCCATTAGCAAGTACTGAACACTCAGGTTCCTATCTCCATCTTAATGAGAATGATTATCATTAGAAGCACAATCATTGCTACAGACATTTGCTTTCATGCTTAATTATCATAATGCCATGTATTAAATCAATCATGCTTTTAGCAAAAACTACTGAGAATTACATTTATATTGTGATGTAAACTTTATAATGTGTGCAAGAGAAACTTGTTGAATTGAGATATGCTTCTGTCCCTTTGGGAAATCTAAAATATCTGTTCAAATGTAAATGTTTAAATACCATAAACTTCTAAATTACTGTATGTCTCAGTGGTGCACTCAAATGTATGCTTTCTACCTCTGAAGCACCATACTGAGGCATTCTGTTAAATGAGCTCTTAAACCAAAGTCCCTGAAGCAATGCACTTCATTGATCACATATAAGAAACCTAAACATGTGGAAATCATCTTGACAGCAGAGGAAATGCATATGCATGACATATCAGCATTCTGGAATGCAATTATCACAATGAATTAATACAATTTATAAAATAGCATGTATAACAGTAAGTTAGCATGTTATGGAACATCCCTCCATGCCTGCTCTGTGATTACACGACAGCTAATGAAATGATTTAAAATGTAGCTAGATGACGTCATGCGATATGGCTAATGGGCTACACGTACTGTATTAGTTTTTAGAGTCAGTTAATAGTAGAGGCTGCCATTATATCCAAATGTCTGTTCTAAAGACAGTGCTCTGAATATAACACAGCCAAACAAAAGCTTTTAACGCCTTCAGAGGTATTAGTTGGATGACGTTAGAAGCCTGAGATGTGTGCACCCCTGTCATTAGAACCTATTCCAAACACCACACACACCACACACACACACACACGTGCACACACACACTGTGCATTCCATATGGACCTCCATCTGTGGAAGCTCACCTTCACACACTGGCTGAACACCGCTCCAAGAGCCGTTTTGGAGACAGGTGCGCTCGGCAGAGCCGACCAGTGCGTAGCCCGCCTCACAACTGAACCTCAGGAGGCTCTTCAGTCGAAACTCCTCACCTAGCCGTGTGCCATGAGGAGGAATGCCAGGGTCGCCACAAATCCCTGTGCTGCCACCTGTGTTCGGAGGACAAAAAAAAATTACACGCCACCACAAAGGGAAACATCACAGGTTAATCATCACAGTTCTGACTGAAGGCAACAACAATGGCAACCATTTGGACCTAGGTGTTAAGTGCAGTCCCTCTGGCTGTACAAAGAGAAATAACAAAAAAAAATATAAAATAACTTCCAACAGCTAAGGCAAACCTTGCAACATTGTGACATGTACGAATCCACATACTTAATAATGATGTGAATGGTTGACTCACACATGTTAATTCAACAAATTAGCACTTAAGCAGAGAACATTTAAACACGCTGCCCTTTCTGTTGCACATGGGTAATAGATGGCTTCCTGACCTTCTCATCAGGAGAAAGAGGATGTCAAAGGAAGGCAGCAGCCTGTTTTATTGTATTGAAAAGCAGAAGGTTAATAGGCCGCTGTACTGAGGGCCTGTGACCTCTGAAAAGAAGGTATGACGAGAGCCATTTTAAAAACTGTGTCAAGAGCTGAACATCTGTTCATACATACATTATCAGAAAAAATACATACAAATAAGTTGCTTTCACAACACAATCAAAGGTCAGTTCAGTTCTGAACCTTCACATGTATGTGCAACAAAGCAAAGTTCATTCTACAGTAACACATATGTCATGGAAATATGTTTTCTTGTTTTGTGAGGCAGCATACTTCCCTTTCTACCCACCTTTCCCTTGTACTTCCCCACCTGACATCTCTCACAAAAGGAGGGCATGGGTGGAAGGCCATAGCATGGTGTGACTGGCCCAGAGCCCTCTATTGTATAACAAAATGCCTAGCATGAGGCCTGCGCTCTCTCCACATACTATGTAGGTGTTGATGCTGAACAGCTTCCCTGTTCACTGTAGATCATCTTAAATTACTGACCATGGGTAATTAATAACGCACGTATGACTAACATGATTAATAATTAGCTTTGTTTTGTCTTGCTTTGCTTTGAGGATGGGAGGGTCTAAGGTCAGCTTTGAGATATGGAGAAAACTATGTGGCATTTGCACAGTCATGCACACATAGTGAGCATATATGCAATGTGTAAATTAAAATATATGAATAATATTTATTTTAAAATATCTGAAATATATGATTGAAAACACACTTATTGCTGCTCGACTTAGTGTGGAAAAAAGAGTCATTTCCTTCCTTTTTCCCCCTCAAATTGGCCTCCTGATGTCCATCACACAGGGGTAAAGTGTCATAGGATGGTAGAAGGCTGTCTTAATGAAGCTGCTGCTGAGCCAGAGGCCTCTGCGGTGTGATCTCTAGCGTGCCGCAGACAGCCGACCGAAGGGTACCTGAGCAGTAGGGTGGCGAGCCGCTCCACCGGCCGTCCTCCTGACAGTACCGGCTGGAGTTCCCAATCAGCGTTCTTCCCTGGCCGCAGGAGTAATGGACCGTGGCTCCGCTGGTGAACCTCTTCCCCAGCAGCGTGGCGTGTGGCGGGGTGGCGGGGTCACCGCAAGAGATAGCTGCCCGGAGGAGAGGTGAAACGGCAAAGCGAGAACAGGAGTGAGAGTGAGACAGACAAAGAGAGAGAAATGTAGGGGGAAAAATCCGGAAAAACAGATAAGAGATGCTTAAAAAGAAAACATCTTTCTGAAACTGTCTCTCTGTTCCTTTCTCACCACACTATGAATCTATCTTTAACTCATCCTCCCTGTCTACTCCTGTGCGCCAAACCCCTTTGTGAGTCCCAGCTTCACAGGCACCTTTGCAGACGCATGCCTCTGCTGTTATTTTCATCACCACCATCATCATCATAGCCGCCACAGTTCCCAAACAAATACTCGCGTTGCCGCTGACGGCTTTCTTTCTTTCTTTTTTTTTTATTTTTAAGGAGGGGGTGACTAAATTCATCACAGTGGCAGCGTGTATCACTGGCAGAGACAATGCCAGGCGTATTACTCACGAAGGCACTTAGGAAGAGACCGGTCCCAGAAGCCATTTGACTGACAGGAGAGGACTGATGAACCGAGCAGATAGAAGCCCCTCTTGCAGTGATACATCACGCTGCTTCTGTAGCTGAAGCTCTCGGGGTAGCGCTCCTGCGCGTGACGGATGGCGTTCTCAACAAAGCCCGGATCCGAGCAGTTTACCACTGCAAGATAAAACCAACCAGATGCTTAATGTCTGACAGGGGGAGCTGGGTGTGGTGGGGTGGGGGTAGGGGTAGGGCGTCGGGGGTAGGAGTAGGAGAAGGAGTAGGAGCAGGGGGTGGGTTGACAGTGGGGAGTGGGAGAGACGGGGAAATCAATGGGAGGAAGTTCAAGAGCAAGACTGCACCAGAGCACTTGGAGTATTAGAAACCAACCCATGGGGCTTTTGAAGCCATGTAGCATAGCAGCAGGCTCCTCTCTCTCACAACCCAGTTTCAAACAGCTGTTGGATTTAGATTCTTTATATTTAAACTCATCATTGTACATATTTCATGTCCCTACCCCCCTTCGCTCAATCCAAAGTTTGTTGGCTGTATGTTCCTGTAAATGTGACTATTCTACATTTGAGTTCTCATGTCTAGTCTCTGTTAAATATATTTTCTATTTCTTTTTTTTCTTTTTTTTAAAGCATTGTAATATTTCAACCTTTTTTTCACAGCTGCTTGCTCTTTTGTTTCTCCTCCTGCTGCATTTCAGGCAACACATCTAAGGAGTAGTAACAAGGGAAGCTGCTGTTCTGACTGCAGAGTTGGCTGAACTCAGCCTTCAGTCACTGCCCTTCGCACGAAAAAAAAAAGAGATCGAGGACGAGGAGTTGAAGTCATGTCCAGGGGAAACAAAACAGATTGCTTTGCCTCAGTGACACCTGCCAATGCCTTGGCAGTCGATTGTGTGCCTAGGGGGAACGGGGGGAGGGGGATGGGGGGGTGGAGAAAAACAACCCTGAAAAATTGATAATTGGCACCTGCCATTGGCATGCTTCTTCTTTTATTAGCACTCCTATTATTTGAAAGGGCCTAAAAATGGCGATTGCTAGGAGCCTGTTACGAGTGAAATGTCAGTGAGAATGTCAGTGTTATGAGTCTATGGAAAGAGGCTAGCATGCAGTAGCCTATATCACAAAGATCCCTCACTAACCCGACTTCAGTATGTTTCATTCATTTATCTGTTTTTGTTAATGGCAGGTTTTGGTACAAAGACACCTGGTTAGTATGTGTTTATTTCAGTCAATTTAAACAGTGAAAAAAGTCCCTTATGATGCTCATATAAAGGTACATATTGTTACATGCTGCCAGTATTAACTCTGATCTAACTCTGACTTTAGCTCTATATAATCATGCATCTTATTATCAATTATGCATCTTGCATAACAAAACAGACTGTACACTGTGCCTACACAAATTAAGTATTTAACACAATACCTAAGGGCACTTAGAATACAGAGTTACAAAAATAAATAAATAAATAAATAAATAAATAAAAACTCTCTTCACCTACCCTAAAATGCAGTCAAGATTAGTGCATGTCTCTTGTAAGTTATCTTGCTTAATGGCACCATTTGCCTAGGGCTGTATTTGTAATAACCTATGGTGTCCCATCCATGATTTATTAAGCCATTACAAGTTGTGTGTTTATTTGTTAACATGAATATTTAAACTTTGAAGACCATATGATGTGCACTAATGCTCTGAATATGGATACTGTACGACTGATTATTGTTACAAATATATAGTTAATTACCTTGGCAGTGAGCAATAAATAATTAAAAACAATAGGCGACCTAAGATATTGTGTACATTTACATTCTGTGGTAATTTGGGACCAGTATTTGTGACCATCAATATAATATTAGATAAAGCATACTGAGCCAAGAAAATGCATTCTTCTTTTTTTTTTTTCTCAAGGCCCTAAACTCTGTGTAATCAATAAACACGGTTTGAATATTTAATTCTGAGAGAGACAGAGAGACCAAGAGGGGAGAGGAGAGCTGTAACATACTGTCACCATCTCCCTCAGCTTGTTTCATGGGACAGTAATTCTGCAGAGGAGAAAGCAAGTAATACCAGAGGATTTTCAGCTTCAAATCACATCTCAGAATGTCTGACTTACAACACCGCCAATTCACCCGGCATGACAGCATATGTATGTGTATCTGACCACATGTCCAATTTCACATACCCAGGACCATCAATATTTAAGATGACTACTCTTGCATGGTAACTCACGCTCGCTATTTAAAAAAAAAAAAAGTAAACATGGCATTTTGATGGCGGCGTTACTGCAGCCAATTTAAATTTCAAATCAGAAAAACCAAGCCAGCACAGCTCATGAACACAATTATCGACGAGATTAGCCTTATATATACATACACTATAAGCAAGGGTCAAACTACAATCAGAATTTACATTGCTAATGGTAGTGCACATCAGAGATCCTGTCAGAATCCACACGTGATGCTAACATTAAGCTGGCACAGTATTCACAGTGCCGCAAATGCACTTTCAGCAGAGCCCTACCTAGTAGGCATTGCGGAAAACATTTCTTTACCAAGCATTGTTTTTTGTTCTCTGTTTCTCATACGTAGATATTTTAGGGTTTTTTTGTCTTTCCTTTTCTCTCTTTTCCTGGCAAGAGACAGTGGTGTTCTCAGGACAGCCACTTCAAGCTGATTTCATGCAGGACAGGTGTGAAAACCTGAAAAACAGAGTCATGGTGCTCGAGACAGGGATCTGTCCCCACAGAGAGAAGACTGTTGGAGACCAATTCTGTTTTTTTTTTTTTCTCTCTCTCTCTCTTTTCCCAGAGTGTAGTCAGCTACCTCTATTTTATCAGAAAGGAAAGGAAAAATGAAAAGCAAAAAGAGGGGTGGTAAAGGTGGGAATAATGGCATATCAAGAACTAACACCATTTTCGCCATCACTTTCCCAAACAGTTGGTGGAGGCCTGGGACCATTTTTATGTCCTGCCAAGACGGAAAAAACAGAAAACTACAGCCTCATTAAAATGTTAAATGCTCTACGTCACCAGACCAGTGGCTATTCCTCACTGTTCTATTGAAAGAAGGATCTAGTTGGTTCCCCTTAAAGCCAAAGCAAAGAACCCAGAGAGGTTCTGTACTTCAATTAAGACTGTAATATATAAATGCTATTGCCATACATGTCACAGTAATTGAATCTACTCAGTGAAAAGTAGCCAAGAAGCCCGGAAACTCAATGTTGCTTACCCCTGCACACTGGAAGAGAGTTGCTCCACTGTCCATTCATTCGACATTGTGCTTTTGAAGAACCATGTAACACGTAGCCAACATTACAGGTGAAGTTGACCACGTCGTTCAGGTTGAATTCGCTTCCGTTGGTCCGGCCATTTACTGGGTTGCCCGGGTGGCCACAGGTAATGGCTGTGAACAGTTACAAGCAATTTAGCATATGGCTCCACAACAACTTGGCAACAATGCCTTGATATCAGAGACTGCAATTAGCTAGGACCACATTGAATGAGCACTGAGATACTCACGAACACAAACAGGGGCCTGCCCAGACCACTTGTGGTCTTGCTGGCATATGCGAACAGAGGTTCCGATAAGCCGAAACCCCGTGTTGCACTGATAGACCACAGTGTCCCGGTAGCTGGATCCATCGCCACTTATGTGCCCATTAACAATGGGGTCTGGAGAGTCGCAATGTCCAGCTGTATAGGAACAAGACATTAAACTATTTAATAGAGGCAATAAATGAATATACATTCACAGCACCTCTTCACCATGTGCATTGCATAATCAACATCAGCTAAAATGTTTATGTGGTATTTTGTTGTGAGAGAAACAGCCAGACTGCCTGATACTTCTATGAAATGCCCAACCCTCATCCTTTCAATGTGCTCTAAGGTAAAATTGACATGGCCATTTCTGTACATTAGTCCTATGCATCAAACCCTCTGAGCCTGACAGCAATACTTCACTGTGAAAAAATGTTACAACGTGAGGCCGATACATTTGCTACAAACTGACAAAAAAGAGCTCTATTAAAAGCTAAAAGCTATTCAAACATACTCTACAACATAGCTCAGAAACACATTTTCTGTGTCATTTTCTTTGGGCATCAAATGCTGTAGGCTATATAGCTAGATATTTGTATTGCTAACATATGTGTCCACACTCAACTCACCTAGGCATCTAGTGTCAACCCCACTCCAAAGGCCATTAGCCTGGCATTCACGAATGTGTGATCCCACCAAAGTATACCCGGTGTTGCATGTAAAGATAGTCGTGGCACCATATGTGCTTAGTGTCCCCATTTTCTTGCCATAGGGTGGGGAAGGAAGTTCACCACAAGAAATAACTACAGAATGGGAGAAAAACCAAAGAACAGCTTGTTATTTGGACTCAGATGAAGAAATGATACGTGATTTAAAAGCATTGGTTTTTTTTTGTAAAATGTGCTTTTAGTTGTGCATAAAAGCAGAAGTGGAAGAAACAGCTATGTCAAAGCGAGTAAAAAATTGCACTAAATAATATTACCAATAGCAAAGTTTTTTTTTTTGTTTTATATTTTTGTGCTCTTATTTCACAGTCTTAATATTAAAAAAAGTCTGTTAAGCATTTCTTCATTGTGTCTGGACATCTTAATAAATGATTGTCAAATGGGTGAGGAACCACTCCAATACAAGGCCTTTGTGCTTCCATACGTTTGCTACTGTGGGTAAACACATTAAATATTAAGTCCCCCCTAATTAAAATATTTACATCCACTCTGACCTCTAATTAACTAAAGTGTCTTTCAGAGACGACTTAATCACCACTGCATTGTTTATCTTGCCTGTCTGTGAGCTAGAAATAGGAGCATGATCAAAACAACTGAAAGCAGGGTGCCTTCGTGTGACTACAAACCAATCCAGCGGATTACGGTGGGATCAGAAGGGAAAGCACACAGGATGCTGTGTAGGATCTTGTATATATTAGCTGTAGGTCTAAAACGAACTCCTGACCAGATAATGAACGGTATTCAATAATTAAAATTAAGATGTCTCATATGGCCAGCGCAAATAGATATGGAGGATTTCTAGAAGCTCAATAGTCTCCGATTCCAGGAAAGGCTTAATTGTGAGACTCCTCTTTTTTTTTCTGCTCAAAGTGGGAAAGAGTAGGGTGTGGATGAAGATGGAGTGCTTGGGGTCTCGCTGTGTGTGTGTGTGTGGTCTTACTTTTGCAGGTGGACTTCTCCTCAATCCCATCCCAGGTTCCATTTGCCAAGCACTTGATAATTCTCCTGCCTCCCAGATAGAAGCCAGGAGAGCAGCTTAGCATTATCTGTGAGCCGTACTCATTCAGTGACCCAGAGATTAGTCGCCACACCATGTGCTCTGAGAGCATGCTCTCAATGTTAGGGCACTGGATCGCTGTGGGAGCACAAAATAACATCCTGGTATTGCTGTAGGCTTTGGGCTTCAAATGTTCAAAAATAAGGTGGATGCCTTTTCCAGTCACACCTTTCTTTTACCAAAAATGTTATGTATTGTAATATTGCTAATACAGAATTAGTATATTATTAACATTAATATACCATAATACCACTAATCATATATATATATAGTTACATAGGTTTCACTATTCATAGACAGGTAAAACATTTTGTTAAGGCCTAATAATATCTCCATAGGAAAATGTGTTGTGTTTCGAAACTGTGTATTTTTATGACCTCTACAATCCAAATTGCACATCACATTATGCAGATGAAGTGTGAACCATTTTATGATTTATCACATTAATGTGTGTGATCAGGCTCCATTTTCTGTCATTGAACAAGAAACCCGACTGCTTTACACCAATCTTAGTTGATTGTTCCTTTCACGAGGCAACCCTTAACAACATCATGATAAGGACCAAGACATGCGGGAATGACATTACACCTCATGAGTTGATAATTAGTTTCCAGCCCTATCGAACACACACCATTGCCGCACATCGGGTAGTGGGTGTTTATTTGCTGTCTTATGGTAATCCTGGTCTTGAGGGGGCATGAGGTGTCGCACCATTTGTCTTGTTTGAGTGCTAAACCACAGAAAGCAAGTCATTATTGCTCTCATTCCACCAATTACCTGTCCTGCGTTATTTTCACAAGGGGGGGATTGAATGAGAAATGCACCGACTGTGGTAGCTCAATGAGGCAGGAGATTTTAACATGCCGTTGGCATAGAAACAGAGAAGGGCCGAGGGCTGGGGGGTGGGGGGTGGGGGGGCACTCACGTAAGCAGAGAGGGGGGTGGGCGGCGTTGCTCCACACTCCGTCCTCCAGACAGACGGCGGAGAGGGAGCGGCTGCTCTCCATCCGGAAGCCTTCGTCACACTGATAGTGAACTTTACTCCCCACTGTGTGCTGGTAGCCGTGGAATGATCCGTTGCCTGGGGACTCCGGGATTCCACATGATATAGCTGTCGACCGCCAGACGAGACAAAAGAGATCGTCAAAACCAATCACCAAAAAGAAGGAGAGCAAAGCAAAACCTTTTACATGTTTGTTGACTAAACTACGCATCACATGAAGCGTACACATGGATGGCTCACGCGATTAAGGACATCAAAACAAAAGCAGATGTTTAGTCCATTCAGCTGAAGGCAGTGGGACCAATTAAACTCCTCTCTTGTCTAACTGGATCACCACCCCGATGCTAAAGATGCTGATTAAAAAAAAGAAAACAAGCACTAAATTCTTCATCTCCCGCCCCTGACCTTAGCATGGGCTTTGTGGATCATTCGCATTATTTAAGGGGAATGACGGCTACTAAAGAGAACTCGCTCGGGTTGCTGTGCATTCTAAATGGCACATATTCACTGCTATCCCAGGACAGTTCAGCCACATTAATTTGAGGGACGAGGAAGAGCTATAATGCCATTTGGAATTCCGCCACTAATTCATTCATTCTGGGCCACAGCAGAGTACCCAATGGAAACAAGGGCTGATGTCAAATTAAACACCAAATAGGCTTATATGATTCTGTGCATTTGATCACTTGTCTTCCCATGTCTTCATACCTTTGTATGAAATTGACTTAGCCCGAACAGTAACATGTTCTCTTTTTCTCAGTCAATATTGCGACTCAGCAATATTTATGTACAATATCCGCAGCAATCATGACCCAACATTAGGTTTCACTACTCATATCCTGTAGGATAGAGCTGGAGATTGCATTTTCTCATCAAAGCTGCCTCTTCTGTCTCTCCTGTATTCCGGTATTAGCACATTAAATAAAGAGGTGTAATTTATTTACACAAGAAGAAAACTGTGTCACAGCCTTGTTTATTTAGGCTGTTGGGAATGTGGATTTTCACATTAACCTTGTGAATGTCATTAAAATTGAGTGTTGAAAAAGTTTTTTCCAAATTGCCATACATTATAGATTCAGTGTTTTCCTCTCGTTACCTCTATTTTGCTATAGACACAATGGACAAAAAGTGGTAATCAAATCAGCGGCATGCATTCTAGAGCATCTCCAACATGCTCTTGTAACATCCTGTGGAATACACTGCGATTACTTGTTACTGTTATTTAACAGTATCTTGTTAGATTACAACATTACTTTCTGTGAATTGTAATGATTACACAATTCCATTACACAACTATTACTTTAGAGTTACTTTCACCAAAATGACTGTGGAAGTAGGACTTGGCATTCTGAAATGCTAACACGTAGACTACAGCAATGGGCAGAAAAGGACAGATTCCTCTCGACAGCACTTGGTCACCTAAAAAAACAGGGCAATGGGATGAAATGCTCCAGAATTTTCCATTAAAACCTCAACACATAAGAAAATAGTAACCAAGTAAGGAAACACTTTCCCACTGATGGCTGAGATATACTCATCACACTAACCAGCTGGACTATTAATTATAAGTTTGTTAAGGACAGAGGTAGACTGTGAAGCATGTGGATGACTACTTGCAAGTTTACCGTCTTTGTGACTGTACATGTTGATGGCTTAAAATTCAACGTTAAATTGCAGTACATTGTCATTCTACAGTGGATCCAAACTGGGTTGCAAGTCCACATGTCCTCTTTGCATTTGATACCTGTCATTGATATTGCTGAGTTTTGTTTCAGTCGATCTAATTATTAGTCAGACTTTTCTACAACACGATGATATTCTAATGTATTCCAATGTAATACAAGTATATAGAAGTGATATATCGATAATCATATAGATAGATAATAAGTGGATAAGTCCAATGTAATATACCATAAGTATATATATACATACATACATATATACACACACATATATATATATATAGAGAGAGAGAGAGAAAGAGAGATAGATAGATAGATAATAAGTGTATATAGTGTTCCCCTTCAAGAGATTAATGTTCTATTCAGTAGATGAAAACAAAATGTGACACCCATATGTGGCATTTTCATCACTGTATTTGTAAATGTATACTGTAATTGCCTGACTATTCCTGAGGTTAATACATTGATCTTGCGAAATATCTTCAGCTATGAGGACATGTGGGGAAAACACACGGGGGGAAGGAATGTGACTCTTTTCCTCCATGTGCTTTCTCTATACATCAAAATCCAATTCTGCTTTATTGTAAGTAACGTTTAATGAACTGTGGGTAATACATTGTTGCGGTTAACACGCATATATGTTTTTATTTAATTTGCCTAAAACACTGTCCTGTGGTTTATGATGCATCTTACATTCTGGAAATGACTGTAACAGTGTGAAAACTGCACCTGTTGCCAACATAAAAGGCACAGGGGTTTTGTCTTAGGGCAGCACTCAACCTGCTACAACCCTCAGGAGCAATTAAAAGAAAAGTATAAGGGCAGATGACATGTAAAGGGGTGTCTACATAAGAAACATTCCAATTTTGTCTTTATTCTGTCCAAGGCTTGTCACTGGTCACCGATGCACAAATCATTCATTTAAGTCAAGGGAGGTAATAAGTGCAGGTTAAAAGCAGATAGATGTTCTCCTTTTTTGACCTGAGCATACTGGAAGCCCTAAGAGTCTGATGAGTTAATTATCTCCAGTGAACTCTCTAAACGCAGCCTCACACAGGTCAAAGCTCTCCAAGCACTCAAGTTGTAGCTATTTTCCACCACAGCTCACAGACAAGTAAATATCTGTGGCTGACTGTCACTCCAATTAATGTGTGGCAGCACTTTTTTTCTCTCTGTTAAATGTCACAGTCAAACTAAAAGGGAAATCCAACTGTCATAAAGACCTTAGGGTAAAACAGTGCCAGGATCAAAGCATTCTGTTCTAATGATTATTTTCAGAGTAAAAAAGTGCATTGGTTTAAAAAGCAATGGACTGTAGTGTTTCTGTTTGTTTCCATGTCATGCACCATGCAATTTGTCATCCTGATGTAGAGCCCATCTTTGTACAAACATTTGAAAGTAATTTAGCATGTAAAACATGTCTTACTTGTGTCAGCTTTTTTAAAAATGTGTTCTACTGCAACTGTTCTATGAACCAGATGTGCTGTGTTTATTTTAAGACATTCTCAGATCGCACACTCTGGTGTCAGACTTAAACAAAAAGGCATCAAGTCTTGGGTAAAAAGGCATCAAGTCACAGGCGAATTGGCATCGGAGTTGCCTAAAAGTCACTCAGTCTCAGAAAAACCTCTGTCATCTGTAGACAAAAAGCCTCTGACCAAAAGTCGTCAGTCTGCGATGCCGATGCTGGCATAGGACAAAAGTCATCTGAGATCTGAGGATGTCCTAAAATGAACACCGTACAGATGGCTCACCATTTTGACTTACCTTGGCAGAAGGGTGCTGGATTGTCCCAGTGGTAGAGGCTATTTGGATGGAGTCGGCATGTCGCATTCCTCTGCCCTACCAGCCTGTATCCAGCATTACAGTAGTACTGCAGCTTACTGCCTGGGCGATCTCTCGTTCGATTTCGAACCCCACCGTTTTTGGGAATATTGTTTATGCTACAGTATGCAGCTGTCATGAACACACAGAAAAAGATGATGTGGAAAAAACATTTTAGAAAAAATTTTTTGTACACGATTTCATACGTTGTACTGGAATAGTATTTGCACATCCTGCTTGCTTTATTTGGAGTTGAATGTGGTCAGTTCTTTGATATAAAAAGTAGGCCAAAAGCTCTCAGCCAGTCATGTATTTGAATCAATATGTCCCAAAAGCAACAGAATCCTACGACTCATTCCACTGCACATAAATCAAATAAAAAAACCTCCAGAAAACAAATGGGACTAAAACAGCCCCTTGTACAGAGGTGATTAGACCACGAGTCAGTAGCACACCACAGCATTCTAATTTACCCTGATGAGAGCCCAGTGGACAGTTTAAGATCTCGGCTGAACTCCCAGCACAGGGCTTAGACGCGGCTCTTAGATCAGTTTTGTAAAAATAAAGAGAGGTTGCATTACCTCCTGGTGTTTAACATGCAGTCAATTTTTAAGAGTTTTAATCAGCCCGCCAGCGGGGTAGCTGTTCAGAGAACTTTGAAAATTGATCATGCATCGAGCTGAGGCAGGGTATCCAACACAGCCTTGGTGTGTTTCGACAATGATTCATTCATAGCTACCTCGACATCCGACATGAAGGATTCGATACATTAGAAAACATGCGAAGACGGGGAGGCAAAAATGAAGTAATAACAGGCAAGGAGGGGAAAAAATGGCAAGGGGTTGGGGTTGGGGGTAGGGGGATCAACTGAAAAAAATCCGAATGGAAAAATGTGACAGGGCATCAGAGCAGAGGGGCAGGGTAAGGGTGAGTAGAGATGGAAAATAATCATTGCCAAGGGGCTTTCTGAACTATATATCATATGGGGCCAGTGGTAGAAATGTCTGTCGGAGGCACTGTACATGGCAGTTGTTCAGTAAAATTCATTACAGGATCTTTGACCTCCATTACGAGAGGACTTGGTGAATGGTTCCCTAAAGGTAGGCATGTCCGCACCCCACCTAATGAGGGCTAACTTAGTAAAGGCCGACTTACTTTTACACTCTGACCTAAATTGGATCCAAAGCAGCGAGAGGGAGGATTCTGTATTAATCCACAAGGGCTATACCAAGCTGGCAGAGGAAGAAAAAGGCTGCATGGGGGGGTGGGGGTGGGGGGTGTCACGTTTATATCACACGCTTGACATCTCTGAATCCAGATTACTCCTTATCACTGGCTCCTGGTGTTAGGACAGCACAGTGCCGTGGGATGCTATGTTGCGACATGTGGACACCATACAGAAGCAAAACAGAAACAGCAGCATTCTGAAGGCTCTCGATTACCTGTGTAGCGAATCTTGAAGCCCTTCTTGTTGGTGGCGTGGTCAGTTGACCACCTCAGATAGAGCTGGCTGGTTTTGCTTGTGAAGTTCAGCTGGGTGGAGTGATTCCCACTAAGGGCCACCAATAACGGACTCTGTCCAGAGGGTCCTGGAGTAAGGATATACATTTTAAAATGCTGTCCTCAGCTTAATATGTATGTATGTATTTATGTATGTATGTATGAGAAAAAAATGTAACATCAGGCATAGGCTCATAAATAAACATTCAACAACAATGGCAGGCAAAGAAATGAATAAAATTTACCATCGAAGATCTCAAGTTCATCAAACTGTTTTTCACTCTGAAACATTTCCACATAGATGGAGATGGTGTAAGGAGGCTGGACTTTAATGATCCAGGAACAAGTCTGGGAGTTGGGGTAGTTCTGGGGAAAGCCTGGGCTTAGGATCATGCCAGATGATGCAGATCTTTCCTCATTGGCAGGGCATTGGGCTGGGAAAAAAATGGAAAACAAAATCATCATGGATTCTCTGAAACAACCTTTTCAGAAAGTCTCAGCTCTGACAAGCAGCTTCATTCAAGTATTATCACCTTTTTGTCTCTGTGTAGATAGGCAAAAAGTGTTAAAGAGGATGTACATGCCATTCTAATGTACCCTTTGGGCAAGGCATGTGAAAACAAGGCTGATTAAGTAGCTCTGTTGTTGAGTACAGCAATTACACTTTCACGAACCTGCGCTAGGGCTTATGTGAGCGTCTCGCAAGAGTCATGGCGGCATGATGTTCTGAACATTCACCTTTCACTGGAGGCTCGGCGGAGTTGTAATAGCTACAGAATGCAATTGGGGAAAATATAGCTGGCATATGTTTGGGATGCAAATCAGAAGTGTTGCGTGGGGGAACGTCAACAAGGATGTGTGGGAGATGTCGACAATTGGAAATGAGGGCAAGGAGACTCACAAAAGAGAACAGTTAAACAACAAAGCAAAGGCATTTTAACTGAGTGTGAGTGAGTGAGAGGATAGAAACCCAGAGGGCATACAAAGAGAGGAGACTGAGCTGGATGGGGATTCACAACACAGGCGCTAGACTAACTGAGCAGCCCATTCCATCGGCTTAGATAAAAACGGACTCTCTGGGCCGAGAAGCTCCAGACCACTCTCGAATCAGTGGTTCATCTTAAAATGCAACCAATAGCTACTTGAGCCTGTGCACTGATTTTGGAACTTCGAGGGAATAAAAAAAAAAAAAAAGTGTGCCTTCCCTGAACCACTGGACTTACTACGCTTGGTTTGGTGTACTTTTTGCGTTTATTATTTTTTGTTGTGTGTGTGTGTGTGTGTGTTTTAGTGCAAGAAGCACTATGGGTAAGTGAAATCCAAGACCTTCTCTTTGTGTTCTCAGTCAGTGAGACTTGAGCTTTGAGTCCCCTCTTGGTTTTCCTCCCCTCCGGCTTTGACTTTCCCTTTATTTTATTTGTCTTCAGCAATCAATGCACAGGAGATTTAACTGAGCTGCACACTCGTTTTTTCTTCCTCCTCCGCCTCCACCCTGTCTTATCTACTTGGTGCCTCCCAGCCACATGTCCACACCCAATATACCACTGCAGAGCTCTGATTTCAGCTCACCTTCACATGTGGGTGGAGGACCTTCGAACTGAAGGTGTGAATTAAGCTTGCAGGACAGCTCATCACTGCCTACCAGACTGAATCCAGGGAGACACTGGTATTTCACTATATCACCTGCAAGAAAATGCACGGTTACAACACAGACCAAATGATTTGACTTCACTGATACTGTCATATAGGCTGTTCATTGTGCATAATGGAAATATGTTATTATTGTTATATTATTAAACAATAATAATTTATATTTTAGTTAATATACAGTAATGCACAGTACACAGCATTTATTTGATTTTAATGATGAAGTCACTTTAATTGGAAACATCTTATTATAAAAAAATAAAATCTTAAATCAATAACGGTCCTCAGAGACTAGCTGTCTCTGACACAGTTCCAATGCTGATTAGGGACAGAGTTATACTGGATCAATGCCAAAGTCTGGTCTAAAGCCTGCTCTTTTCTTAGGGGAATGCAGCATGACAGTGAACACATACCTATTTCATAGTCTTGATCTTCATAATAAATATCAGCATGTTCAACTGTGGGAGGTGCAGGGCATTTCTTGAGACGATAGGCTGCAGGGGAACACAAGACAAGTCATCACAAGGCAAACATTCATCACAAAATGAGCTACATAAACAATATAAAATGAGCAGTATACATTATTCATTATACAGTACATGAACATGGCTGTTTTAATATGTGTGTGTTATAGTGTTTATAACACATTTGTGATAAAAACTTCATTATCAGATCTAGAATTACTCTAATACTGATTACAAAACTAAGGGTTCCTGAAATGCAACTGCAAACATCATTTGTTGGGTAAAGACAACTTCTTAAAATTTTCTATGAATAGTTGGTAACACTTTCTGTGAACACAGTATTCATAAAGCATTATGAACACATTTATAAATAAAAGGGTTATAATGAATTCATAAAGCCTTGTAACTAATGACATTAGTGCTCATAACTGTTTATACATTCTCATGACTGAACTTATAAGGCGTTATAATGTTATCATATAAGCCTTAACAACTTAAAGTGCCACAAAGCATTACAGAGCTTCAATTTGTTCATTGTCCTTTTCTTTTCCCGATAGCTCATGCCAAATAATGAAGAGTTACAAGCACTCAATGCATACTCTAAGTAAAGTGAGATGAACACATAATTACTCATTAAAAAATCAATAAGGCACCATGAAGTAAAGTGGTTGTTTCCCTAGTATCAGAAGGCCAAAGGCGTTTAGCATGCTTTGTGACACCTCAAGTTGTAAAGACTTTTATGATAACATTATAAGTACATGTATAAGTATAACATGCCTTAATGTCATTAGATATAACATGTTATGAATGCATTATAAGCCTTTATGAATGCATTTATAATGTTTTATGAATACTGGGTTCATAGAAAGTGTTACCGAATATTCTTACAGTATATAGAGTCGTGGATCTGCCCACTGTTTCCTCCTAGACTGACAAAACATAAGGAAGTTTTTCCTTGCCCCTGTTGCTCTTGCATGCTCCTTGTTGTAATGCGCCATGAGACAATACTATTGTAAAAAGCACTGTGTAAATATAATTGAATTGAATTGAATTGAACTGAATTGAATTGAACTGAAAATAAAACTAGGGCAGAGAGCATGGAAGTCAGGCTCCTTTCATGATACAATAATGACACAATTCACAAGCAGGTTTAATGTGAAACATATTGCACAGCTTTTCAACCTATTCATATGGTTCAACTTTGCAAAAAGTGTAAAAAAAGTACTTTCAATTGGCCAAAAATAACCTCACTGGCTTTATACAACCCATGAAATAACAGTGTTATGGTGTGCTTCTTTACAGAGCACATGTTTTAAACACAAGATACATTTCACATTTGAAAGTGGTGTGTTGAAGCATGCATTGCATTTCTTTTTTGGAGGAGCGACTCCTTTTTTTCATTTGAAAGAGAAACTAACCATGAAAATTGAGGACGAAGAGCCCACTCGTGGAGAAGTCGCTGTGAAACTTGATAAGAACCTGATTGAAAGAACTGTAGGCTGATTCCAGGGCCGTATTACCGCTGAAAATCCCTAACTGTGGGTAGCTCTGGTTGGGTCCATCCCTGAGAAGAGGGAGCAAGCGCCAGACATTGAAAATGTATTACAACGTGGAACTCGCACTCAAACACATTAAACAAAGCAATAATGGCCAACATTCACTGCGGTTTGGGGAAAAATTGATTTACTTTCAAATCCATACCAAGATTTTGCTGACTGTCATATAAAACCATTATTGTATAGAGTGTTGAATGAAAACAGCTAAAGTGATGACTTTGACTACTCGACTCTTTTAATGGGTTTTGGAGATTAATAATGTGCATTACTCTAAGAGAGGAGGAAGATTATATGTATTTCCTTATTGCTACACATATTTTTCATCCACTTAAGAACAGGGTAGTCCCTACAATAGAAATAGCTCATTCTTGTACCGACATTACACGGTGCCCTCTGCATTTTAGAAAGAGAGTTGCTGCAATCAAGGACAGTGCCTCCTGCTTCCCAATGATTGAGGAGTATTGCATAACAACGATCGCCATGCACAAAGGCAAGCCTGTTAACAGATCTCCTGTGTAGTCCTACATACCATACGGCAATGTAGTCTGTGACGGGCTCGGTTTCAAGCTGCGAGAAGTTGATGTAGACGCCATGGCCGTGTGGCACAGTGATAAACCAGGTGCAGTCTTGTGAGTCCGGGTACTGATTTGGAAACCCAGGGGAAAATATTGTGCCATTTACAGCAGTCACATTGTAGCCACATGGAGCTGAGAATGAAAAAGAGAGAGAGAGAGTAGAGGATGTGTCTGTCAGTGACTCTGTTTGTTTTAATTCATCTTTTTATTTATTAATCTGATTTATTTATTTGTGACCATGGGCTAGTTACTGCCATAGCTTTCAAACACTACACCCATGGTCTGTTATGCAGGTAAATTAAACAATATAGTTCAGTTTTCACATTCTACCATATATCCCTTCCACAACAGCAGTCATACAACACAGCCCAATGTTTATTTATTAGGCCTCTGCAGTCGGCAAGGCAGAGGCAAATCCTACCAGCGGAAAGTTCCAGCTGAGTGAAAAAGGGCTCCAAAGATAATGTTAGGGGGTATTGATCGATTCAAGGCTCTGATTTTTTTTTTTTTTACACAACAGTGCTTATCCTGATGATCAAGGTGGCAATTTAGAACAGGTCCCAGTAGCACATCTTCAGTAGTTTTCTTTTAAAGAGTGGGAATTAAAAGACCAGTCACTGAAAAACAACAGGCTACACACAGCAGACCCCTCTGGAATAAAGAAAGTGGTGTGAAAACACCTTTTAAGATCTGCCTAACTCAACTGGTGCACCTGCTGCAAAAGAAAAAAAAACACAAATAAAGTGAACAAAAACACAACTAAAGTGAACAAAATTAAGTGTGTCTCGTTTTAAATAAATAAATAAATAAATAAATAAATAAATAAATAAAATGACTTGTTATAATCAAATTTGTTTTTTGATATTTAGGGATTTTGGAAAGACGTTCCATCCCTAATTTCACTTACCCTCACAGCGTGGAAAAGGATTATTCCATTTTCTGTTCATTCCATGTTGACATGTGAGCACGGGGTGACCCACCAGAATATACCCAGGAAAACACTCAAAGGTGATTGACTGTCCTGCATTGTAGTCATTACTGATGATATATCCATTGGTAAACTTTGGTGGGTCTTGACAGTTGTGCAGTTCATATGCTGCAAGTAAGAGTTCCAATACATTAACACAATGGCAGTTCAAGGTAACTATAAATACACCTTAAGAAGCCTTACATCCTTATCAGTTAATTTTAGAGTGAGCAGGGCATGAGAGGCCTGTGCCTTTACATGTTGCATTAACTTTGAAGGTAATTCATCTTTTATTCATCAGGTGGGACACACAATGGGTGAGAAGACTAGCCAGCCCTGGCAGGATAAAACGGCTGGCAAGAAGAAAAAAGGAACTAGTGAAACACTGGGGGACTGCTGGAACTTGCCATGACTTAGTTTCTTTGCAGCAATCTTTCAAACTTACTCTCCACATTGTTTTTCTTTGCTGATGCTTACTTCATTGGGGCCTTAATGTGAATGTTGGACCACTATGCATACTCTCAAGATTGACTAAAGATAAGTGAATACCTACACAAAATCTGACTGCTCGCTTGAAGGCATACCTGGTTAGTTTGTGATTTTTTTTAACTATGGAGCTCCCCCTATTTTTGTTTTCTAACTTACAGCAGCTTCCTAAATTTCCATAATATAGTAGCTTTCTGGGCCCCATTTTGTCAATGGCAGGTGTTTGTTGAGTTACTGTATGACTTGGAAAAAAACTGTCATTTTTAATCACCTTCAAGAACATGTCTGTCATGTCATGCTTGGCCACCACTTAAACACTGAATGAAGCTGCCAGTGAGGTCCCTGAGATATACGGTCAATAAGAACTGTGGCCATGATGACAGAAAATGAAGCGTGGAGAACATTTGAGAGAATGGATGAAGAAGCAAAAGACGTATGAACGTGAATTGCGGCTAAATCAACGTAGCAATAACACAAGTTAAAGCTGTTTAAAGGGCTTTCACAGTACAGGTAGAGAAACTCATTTAGAGACGGCAAAAAAAAAAAAAAAAAAATCCATAGATGAGTAAGTTGACCTAAAGGGAGACTTTGGTGAGGAGTCTTAGCAAATGACACACAACTCATATGTCCAGGTTTCTATTCAGAAGTGATTGATCTTGCTTTAATTAGTCTACTTTCATTATACTGGACTAATCCTCAAATTATATTTGACAAGCAAACGGAGATAAGCCATATTTAACAATCAACAGGTTTAGGGGTCAATTTTCAGAGCAAGCTTTGACCTGAGTAAAGCCAGTTATAATGAATTCTTTTCACAATTTATTGACTGTGGCATTAGTCAGAACAGAACACAGCAGGGTGCAGTCAGGACAATGTAATCCAATCCTGTGTTATGATCGCCATTGAATAAGAGAGACTAATTTAGAAAATTCTCATTTTCACTTTCAGTGGTCATAGCACAATAACGCCTTAGGTGAACACAACCAAGTTTTCCATAGAAAAGCAACCAAGTTGCTTTTAAAAAAAAAGTAAAAGATAAAAAATAAACAAAAAAAGCACAGACATTTGAACATGTAAGCATTTGAGCATGTAAAAACAGCAAATGTCTCACCTTTGTATGTTAACCTAAAGCCTTGCTGATTTTGTGAGTTATCAGTGTAGAAATGAATAACAATCTCATGTGTTGTACTTAGAAGGTCAGGTGGCAGTTGAGTTCCACTGAACTGACCAATCAGAGAGCTGCTGTGCTGAGGTCCATTGCGCACCTCTAAAAAATCGTGATTGACTTCAGAGGTGAAGTTCACAAACTGGATCAGGGCTCCTGTAAAGACGTAAACAAAAACAGGAAATTGAATGTCATCTCTCTTCTATCAACTGTAAGATGTCTATTTCCCCCCCAAATCGAAGTTCATCCTGTGATTTTTTTTTTTGGTCAGCATCACATATTGGATGTTTCAAGTTACTTCCAATAAATGTTTTTAAATCTCTGTATTTGTACTTTTGCATCATTACAAGAAAAAAAAGGTTATGCATTTTCAATTTTGCCAGCACCTTAGTGATTTTAGAATCAGACATATCCTTTGTGTCTCTCCTTGTGTCCGAGAGAGGGATGATTTATCAGCCAACGGTAGACCAGACGTACATAAGCACATACTGTGAGCTACTTTTAGATTTCTCTACGGATACAACATGCATAATGAATTGTTGTAGGACATTTCTTCCACTATGACACTAAGGACATTACTGACAGGGATTATTCTACTGTCTGGCAAAGGTGTGCTATTCAGAAATCCTCTATTGAAGCCCTTTTGCCTGCACTGAAAATGATCATCAGGAGCAAGGTTGGCATTTGTTTGTCTTGTGCAGTGGGAGGAAAGCACAGGGTTTGGTTAAAAGTGAACGGTAATAGAGTTTGTGATACACAACATAAACATGATCTCTTTTCCTTGCACATAAGCTGGTTGATAGAGCAGAAAATTGCTTTAGGATTTGTCTATGTGTTTTTTTTCTTTTTCTTTTTTTTGTGGTTGTTTGTATAAGTGTGGGAGTGTGTGTGTCTCCGCTCCAAGACAAGAATGAATGACTTCTGAATCACATAAAATCATAGTGTTGTTGTGGTTCCTTTTGAACTGCTATGAGTCTAAGAAAACTTGGCTGCAACCAATAACTTTTTCTAAATTAGGTAAGCAATTTGAATCAAGTTCCGGACAAATAGCAGAGTTTCATCACAGTTTACCAGAAACTTGTTGCTGTTGTGTAACCTAATGTTCCTTATTGGTTAAAAGTAACAAGCAACGTTGATGCCTTACAATTATTTTGAGAATGTATTTGTCACTGGTGAAAAGCAACACCACATTAACTTATTATTGGAGAATGTATTAAGAGGCTTTATCACCTCTGATGAATCATGAGGGTTTCCTATCCCAGACCTATAGGATAGGATATCATAAGGCTCACACAAGTTGCTCTTTGTTTAATTGTTTGGTGAGACGCTGATACAATCTTGAAAATGGTGGAGCTGAGAGAGCCTTTATTTGCCCCATAATGAGTAATTTAACTATAAAAGTGACTGTTAAGCTGGTAAATTAACCGGTAACTTTAATCGACTACATAACGGTGTCTACATAAGGGTGACATGAGCCTGTTATAAACATGATATATATACAATATTTGAAATATTTGAAATAAATTACAATCAATCAAATCATATCAAATGTCTGCACCCCAAAGTCTGCATATCAAAAACAGACACTTAATGACAACAGTCATATACATGAATTAAGTGTCATTAATAATCATGATATGTCTCATGTCATGTTTATAACAGGCACCCGTATACAGACCCCTTCAAATAAAGCGTTACCAATTAATCTAAAATTCTTGCACAGTGTATCTTCAACAAGCATCGAAAACAGGGTAATGCAAAAAAAAAGACATTATAAGACATTGGCTAATGCCCACAGGAAAGAAGTGATCTTCAGCAAGGTGGTGTTGAGGAACATATGAAGATATCAATGCTATAGTTACAGTGATACATAACAAAAATAGCCTAAATGTCAATGGCTTTCATACCATATGGGCCATCATATGGGTTTCTTAATGTAAACAGAGTACAAGGCCACCATATATTTGCACAGATGTAGCTATACACTGTTTGTGTACACCAGCTGACAAATGCTCACTTTTGTCTTTAAATGGTGTCATGTATAGGTAAAATACGAGATATGGACAGCTTAACTGCAATATATTATTTGAAAATCAAATAAAAGTCAAATCTCCTTTGAAGAAATGCAATTCAACATGAAAGGTAGTTACACATCTCCTAAAGTAGGTCTTTAGAAAGGGTTGAAAAGAGTTTTGATTGAAGAGAGAGGCCTGTTTTTGTCCACAGGGCTCACCAGCTGATCTTGGCTGAGATTTTGAAGCCATTTGCTGACAAAGGTGACAACCTTACCATATCCGACTGGCAGTAATATCCTCCAAGTGCAGTCTAGATTGCCAGGGTAGTTTCCAGGAAATCCAGGGCTTAAAATCACATTGGTCAGATCGTAGAGGGTGCCACCACATTTAGCTGAAAAATAAAAACAAAACAAAATGCCTATCACTTTTAACTAATTCTATGCATTCAGGTGAAAACATATCATATTTAACAAATCGCATATGTAAATGAGTCACATATATGCTGAGTAGTGCCAAATAGCAGGTTTCACTCATTCTTACCAATGCACAATGGAGGAGGGTAATTCCACCTTCTAACAGTTCCTGGCATACAGGAGATATGCGAATGGCCCTGCAAAAAAAGGAAATTCACACTGTCATACAATACACCCAGACCGAAAAAAGAGATTTCAAGAAACAGATAAGGAGGCCAGCTGTCTCCAAATCCTTTTTGCAGTTCTCTGATATGTTATTTTTTTCCTTTCTGCTTCTTCTTCAAAGCGCGTGCCAATGTCAGCCTCCGCAAACACCTACCTGAAGCACATATCCTGGTTCACAGCTGAACGACACCACCTCATTCACCATATAGCGGTCTCCTGTTTTGATGGCATTAGCTGGTATGACGGGCTCAGGGCAGGAGGTGAGTGCAACAGCTGAAACATTAGCAGATCAAAAGAGAGAGAGTATTTTACTATGGCACTTCTGGGTGTTTTGCATTTGCATTCATATTTGGTATTAATCTGGCTCAGGCACTTTTTTATGCATTTCTTCTCTTTTGCATTAAAAATAAGCTCAAATGCAATTTTACAAGTCCAATTACAACCTTACACTCAGTCTAGGAATGAAATGGTCCGTTTAGGCTAAATGGCGCCCTTTCTGGCAACCATAATTGAACGAGAGCTCATTTGTGACATGTGACATCACAGGCAGGCTTTGTTCTAATTTATCTGTTTTTAATGGCTATTTCTAAGTTCCAGATTTACAAATGAAGGAGGGTACAGCCATGTTTTACATGCTTGACAGCTTTGTGGCCGTGCACAACCTCTCTTAACTCCAGAATGCCAAGGTAATAATGGTTTTCCATTCAATGTCGCCTAAAATAAATGTTACATAGGAAACGACATCAGCCATAGGTGCCTGACTATCAGCAAAAAAAAATACATCAGCCTGCTGCACCTTGTACAAGTGGACTAACAAAAAGCCTTTAGAAAACAACAAACCCATGGTCACCCTCTAAGACTGCCTACAGTAAATGTGACGCCTCTCTTTAAAATGTATATTTTCAAAAAGGTAAGTTTGACATATTCACTCCCCCCCCCCACACACACACACAAACACACACACACAGACACAAATGTACGTACACACACACACACACACACACACACGCACACACAAACAGTAGTAGACCAAGGCGACAGCAGAGCTCTGTATGTTGCCAAGACAACTGCTTTAGTGCAGCAAGGAAGAGAGTATGCTGCATGCTTCCTTGCCGTCTAAGTGTGCTGCGCTGCAGGTGGTACCGTCCCTTTGTGTGTCGGCCTTAAACAGTCATGTCTTTCCCCCTCCTGCTGGGAGTAGGGAATCCACTGCATCGTGGAAAATTAGCATGCAGAACCAGCATCTTCCTAATTGGAACGTGAATTGTCTTTGCCATACGAAAGGAGGATCACAATTTTCCTTGCTCCTCAGGTAGAGCAAGTTCACAGGAAGTGATTAATCCTGATTTGCTTAGTCCTCCTCAAAAAGATGTTTTTAACACTTTCACCTGTTTAGTTTGATTGTGTTCATTAAAAAAATGTTTCCACTGTATCATTATATCTGCCATATGAATGTCAACAATCTCCTTACAATTATAAGTACTCAGTGAATTACTCCTCACTGCTAAAAGTCATTTAGAGCAACCACTGATTTAATGTGCTGCTCAATGTGACATGTTGTCAACCCCCCACCGCCAAACCCCACTGCATCTGATTACCCGTCATTCACCTCCACCACCAAAATTCCACATTGCTGACACCCACGTTCTGCATAAAGAGGCCATTCTGTGTCCCGCTCTGGGGATTAATCGATAAAGTGCCACATGTCCCAAGCCTCTCTGCAGATGAATGATGTACTTAGAGGGAGAAATAAACTGACATTCTCCTCTCGAAAATCACTGGCAGCTCAACAAAGGACAAGAGCTTAACCTTTGGAGAGAAGCTAGGATTGAGACACATGCACACACAAGCATAGCACATGAAGGTGTGGTTGGCCTCAGTCTTGATTATGTTTACATCCAGTATCTCTCCAATCAGGCCCACAGGGTTACACCCCCTGTTTATTACCAAAGTATAAATATAAAACACTACTGAAAGGTTAGGGAGTAATATGATTAAATGGAAACAGAGATATTTAGCATATGGATACATTAAGGTTTAGGATATTTATAAATTCACAAATCTCATCTTTCTGGGTATTATCACTTCTTAAAGAGTTTCGAACTAAATACCCAGAAGAGACCTGGAGCAATGCATCTTGGCAGTCTTGAATACAAAAGCACTTAGCCATCCTCATGAAGTTGCCTGATAGTATTCAACGCCATCTATTTTCCCGGGATGGCGCAGTCACTTGTGTCAGTGGCGGAAATAGCATCTTTACCTTCGAGATCGCAATGAGATCAGCATTGGCTTCCAAAGACCCTTGGTAATGTGGTGAAAAGTGTACAACTGTGCTGGAAAAGATCTCCACTCTCCAGTGGAGTCAAGGCCCACATTACTCCCACGTAACACATGGCCATGCTCTTTAAGTGGACTGCTGGGGAGAAATGGCCAAATTGGACTGTCTCCCAGGTGAAAAGCAGTAGACAAATTGGAGATGTTAGGAGTGAATTAGGTGAAATAGTATAGATCAGGACAGGCCCCACAAGCTACTGCACACGCTTTCTTTTGTTGGGAGAGACCTTGATAGCACCAGTGGTCACGGAGACATAGCACCCTAGATGTTATCAGAGGCCAGGGTAAAGACACCTTCCTCATCTCATCAGGCATAGTGAGTGACTCACTTGTGAGCGTGAGTGAAAAATGTGAAACAGTACCGAGTTTGGTTTTAGGATCAAACACCAATTTGAGATTATGTTCTAACCCATATCTAGCTAAAATATTTGAGGAACTTTCACCACTTTTACCTCATAATCCAAATATGCATCAGAGGTAGCAGTTAAATTTCTATCATAAATTATACATGTAAGGACAGATATTCTGTCAGTAGATGCCATGATATTTGATATTTCAGTTTAAAGGAAAACCATTTTTGCCTTGGCTTTGATGAATTAAGAATGGTCAAAGAGCTATCATGAACACTAGGCATGGCTGTATCCTTCTTCATATGAGAATCTTAAATTAATAGCCACTAAAACGTGGGCAAATTAGATCAAAGCCTATGTGTGATGTCAAATAGCACAAAGCAATTGTAGTTCAATTGTGGTAGCCAACAGGACCATTTCAATACCCAGCCTAAATATAACATTTTATTTGGGCTTGTAAAATTGCACTTAAGCTTATTTTCAATAAATAAATTAAGCAGTATGATTCCCAAGCAACGCAACAGGTAATCAAGGCTTGGAAGTTCAGGGAGAGTGGCTATATTGTGCTTGTGGGCATGCCTGCTTGCTTGTCTGTATGTCGAATGCCAAGTTCCATATTCACATTAAGAAGTTTTCTTATTATTATTAAAAAATACTATGAAAATCACTGTTCTCTCGCTTTAAATGAATGCAATATTCACATAGGTCAACTCAATGAAAAATGCAGAGTGATCATGAACAGTCAGCCATGGCATATTGTGGGATATCCTCACTCCTAGTGACGTGTAAAATGCATCTCGTCCAATCAGAAATTGCTAAATAGTTTGACCGAACCTAACAGTTGTATAAAGTTGAATATTTTCTATTTTATCAGAGAACCATTCTATGTCCCCTTTAATGTTACCATTACTGCTGATGCTTGTGAAAGCTGTCAATGTGTTTTTAAACTGTCGCAAAATCATATTTCGATAATTGTCTTGACAATTAAGGGTGAACCCACTGCAAAATGTAACAATGTGCCATATTTAATAGGGCACAAAAGACCATCAGTCTAAGGCAACAGTAATCTGATTTCCATGTGGTCAACAGTCTCAAGGCCACTTCAATGAACACAATAGAGCAACAGCCAGAACTTGGCACTCTGACACAGTACTGTGGAAACTGAAAAGACATGGCGTAATATGTATTTATAGGAGCGATAAAACATACTGTAACAAAGAGGAAATAATATTTCCTCCTCCTCCTCTCTCTTTTCTTTCATTTCATTTCATTTCCTATAACTCAGCAATGTGTTAAGCATGTCAGAGACATTTTACAGGGCGGACAAATTTGAACTTTCAAGGACATGGGGGCTCTTTGTGAATTACAATAAAACGAGTCCAGTGGGATCAGCTCCATACTTACTCTTGTACTCCAAGTGGAATCCGGCAGCGACAACACTGATGTCGGTGTGGAAGTGAAGGTACAGCTGGTTGGATGTGCTGTTCAACAAAGCCGGAGCAGTGGTGCCTGTAGCACATAACATGCAAACAGACAACAAGGTTGTTGACATTTATACAGGTAATTATTTAGGTTAGGTGCATGGGTCTGAGTTGTGAAATTAGTGGGGTCTTTTTTTTTTCACATGGGCCCGGGTGCTTTGTGAGAATTAAGATGAAGTGCTTTTATGTAATCCGAATGAATGTGTCCTTGCATAAAAAGGCTCTCCTTTGTGCAGTGTGAACAGCAGAAAAGGATGAAAGTATCATTTGAAATTTGACAGTCGCCGTTCATTGAAGTTTTGTCAATGGACCCCACTAACACCAAGGTTCCCACTGAGTAAGATTTAAGCACATTTAGTCATGTTCTGTTTGAAAGGGCACAGCTGTGAAGGGGGAAAAATAAAGATTTCAGAGGCTTGTCAGGAACATTCAAACACTCAGTGGGCATAGACCTACAACATGTGGCTGTATACAGCTCTTTGTACTGTTCTAACACAACAGAAATACACAACCCTTTGAATATTTCGGGACTGGTGAAGGACAGAGCATGCTAATTTAGGGCAGATGTAACACCAACAAATCCAATCTCACTGACACACTTCCACCCAGTTCAGTCGGTGTGGTATGTGGTGTTTTTTTGTTGCCTTTGCTCTTCTTCTTGGACAGATCATACATTGCACAGCAGGTCAGGATATGCACCCAATCTCGTTATAATCAGTGATGAGAAAGTGTAGGTAGAAAATGATTCTGTTAGTCATGTTACATATGCTATATCCCTCGACAGGAAATACTATAATTGTATCACTCCTAATATTATAATCTCAAGCATGGCATGGTGGAGAAAGAAAGTGGCTGGCATGTATTAGTACAAGTACATTATGCTGATGATAGCAGCCTGTAAAGTGCTCCTTTATGGTTGAATGACTTGACTAATAATTTTTGGATGGAGCTTGACAGCTTGGTAGCGCCCATCTACTGTCCAGCAATTCAGCGGTCCATCACTTCTATTAGCTGGACAGGCATCTCCTGCATTTCTTACGCTTGTCAAATGAGCCTCAGATGGGTATAAAATGGACTTTGCCGAATTGAATATAGCCCAAAAAAAAGAAGCCTTTTCTCTTCAGGAATTAAATGGGTCAAGCATCTGAAACCCTATACAAATATGCAATGCTCTATACATTGCAGAAAACTCTGGTATTACATCTGAGGTGGCTACAAGATATGGATAAATAACATGCATATTTTAATTGAATTAATATTCAGTAAACTGTAATTAATCCTGTACGATGGCATGATATGAAAAGAAAAGACAGGAATGAAGCACAAAACATATCTGACAGTTCAATTAAGGGTATTATACTAATGGATTTGCAACCAAAGAATGAATGAAATGAGTGATTGTGATGGGTGAGGGTATGGTGGCCCACCACGAAGACCAGAAGAAGGATGGCCCTCTGCATGTTAATCAGCTCTCCCACACAATGCAGCATGACAGCAACTCCAGATCTTTCTCAGTGTGTCTCACCAAAGCTCACAAAATGAAGCTTCGGTAATTTGTTGTCAAAAAAAGGGGAAAGGAAATTACAGAAATTACCATTTTGCCTCAGGGGTGTCAGCGGGGTGTGTGGGGGAATGGAGGGAACCGTTAGATCATAAAAATCCATCAGGTACACCTTGAGATCGCCATTTTTACACTTCATCAAGATGAGTCGTTTCTGTGTTTAATGTCTTTGCTTTGAGGACTGTTGGCTCCGAGAGGTGAACAATGATATTCAGCCAGGGTTCACGCCACGGAAAATTTGCCTTAAACTACACATCTCCCCAGCCGTGCGACCTTTAGTCGGCAGGCCGCCGTGGCACTGAGGCGGAGTTCATTATGAGCTTGTTGAAAGCATTGCTTAAGGCCTGGCCACAGCGCTACTCCGTTGGGAAACACAAAAAAGGTTAAACCTCCCCTCTCTGAGGAGGACCCCTCGCTTGGACCCCCTGCTGCAGAAATATTTTTTACTTCAGTTTAGCAGTCCTGGAGGGTTTTTTTTTTTTTTTTTTTGTGACAACAAACCTTTCCAAACAAGCACTCTATCTGTTGGGAGCATCAGCATGTTTCTGAGTGACATTCAAAGGACTGTGACTTTCTCAAAAGTCAGTCTTGAATAATTGCTAAAAGAAAATAAGTCTGAAGTTACCGAATAAGAAAAATTACTTCATACATCAGTTCTGAGATGTTACAGGCTGAAAAACTTTCCTGACAATTTTGGAAATATGAAATATAAAGAGGTACCTCCACATCCTGACTTATAAACACTTCAGAAGGCTTGCTGGCTCAACTTGCAGCATATACTGTGTCTCACATATAACACATTCGTGATACACATGTGATAGCCCTCACGTGAATAAAAATAAACTTTTACAGCTTGCAAGTTAAAAAAACTGGCTTCTTGTCAACACAGCAGGAAAGAAGCCAAAGGCTGCTGGGCTCAGCTGTAGTGTCTTGGCAGCAGTCCAGCCTGAGCTACCTGATAAGAACTATAACACCTCCGCTGTTTCTCCACACCTCAGATATCCCTGCGCAGCACAATCTCAAGTTCTAACGCAATGCGTATGTGAGCACTTTTGAATGCATGCAAAGCTGAAGTGCAAAGACAGTGGCACTACATAGATCAGTTCCTTGGAGAACTTGTCAACAGACTCCAGGATCATTGAGAACAGGAATCCACATAAAATATTTGACTGTAAGAATTCTGAAGGGCTTGTGGGACAGCCTGCAACGTTGTATTCAGTCCCTTTTTTATAATTAAAAGCATATGCAGCTGTTTAGTCTTGGGAACCATCTTCCAGTAATTAATTGGGAGAGGATGAAATAAAGGTGCCTGCCAACTATATCCCAAAAGGTCTCATGCATTGACAACCAAATAAAAACGTGACATTCATCTGCTGGCTGAAGCTACAGTATGTATGGGTTATATCCTCGAAGGCATATCATAAAGTAACTGGCACGCAATCCCAAAGGCTTATGTAAACCAGGCATATTCAGTAGCCTGGGAAGAATCTCAAAAAAGATGTGAAAAATCCTACTTTAGTTTCATAGCGGGCCTTGCCCAGCCAGAAGTTCAAAACAACTCAGTCACGGATTGGGCCTCCAGGATGTCATTCAAAACCCCACAACCCAAAAGAGAGAGGAGAGTTGGGGGATGGAAGGGGAAAGTGTATCCTATTTTAGAATTTCTGGCAAGAACTTGTCTGATTAGCAGTGCTTGCGTGTTGCAGCAATGAACACAGACTAAAAACAGACTGGATTCAAACCAATAGTTGAACTGACTTAGTTGATGAAACAGGAATATTTCCCTGAGAGAAACTTTCCAATTACACGGCAGTGATTCTCTGTTAGGGTATGTATCAAATTTGTTTCATCGGATGTGCGTTGTTTGTCACAAAAATTTCCCACCTGAAAAGCTGCCCAATTTCGGAGCTGTCATGTCTCCACCATCATAGATTTCCAAGGAATCCCAGTTGTGTTCAAGAGCAAAGCTGATGACTTGGATCTATAATCCAAATGAAAACACATCAGAACATGTTCCTAACTTCCTAATTACCTTTTGTACCAAGCTAGTGCTTTCAACGATAGATTGTGTCACTAATAAACAAGATCACAAATTAAAGATCTAATAGCATAAATCAGTGATTCCTTGGCTTACAATGAACAAATAACATATCTATTTTTTTAGCTTGCACTGAGCAATCTTAAAATAATACACTTAATTTATCTCTGCCTCCCAGTTAAAATGTGTTAAAGGCTGTCATCTGCATCGGTGTGATTTATTGCACTTGATGAGTTCACAACCAGCCATCGCTTTCTTCTTGTCTGTTCTTTTTTTGTGCTTTCTCTTTGAACTTGCCTGGATTCCAGCTCCTTCAGTGACGACAATCTTCCACACACAGTTCAGGCTGTTCCCATAGGGCTCTGGAAACCCAGGAGACAGGATGGTGCCTCTTCTCTCTGTCAGGTTCCTACTGCATGGGACTGGGGAACAGAGCAGGGGGAGAGCGGGGGTTTGGGGGGTTGAGGGAGGCAGATATTGGAGTCACACTGTGCTTGGTACACACGAATCCCTTTTTCCACTCTTATTAAAAACAAGCAACGTCTAATGGAGGTGTATTGGTGTTGTCTGCTGGTGACGACTGTAAATAAAAAAGATACAGATCAAAAACAGCTGTAGAATGTGTTTTTGTGGTTCCCGTGGTGACCAAAGATGAGTGCTGAATGGAGGATCCTAACGAACGGTTCCGACCATCTTCATCTGCTCTGAATGAAGCTGCTAATATAATCTCGTATGTAAGCATGCTACTCTACCACATCTAGGGCCACAGAGAGACTACTGTTTACAAAACAGTTTACATTATTTGCAGCAGTATCAGCATTAGCAAATCTACTTCACCTACCTGTACACACCAGTGCTTGTTTGAGGTAGTATCAGCAATATTAGAAACCTGGTCTAAGACTTACCGATACATGTCGGTATGGTGTCATTCCACTGTGCAAGCGCGTTGGGGACAGCATGGCACTTGATCGCTTTGGAGCCTTCAAGAAGGTAGCCTGGGCTGCATTCAAAACGGACAATGGAGCCAGCTGAAAACTCAGAACCAATCCTCCTCCCGTATCTTGGCTCAGGAACAGAGCTGCACTGCGTGTCACTGGTCCGTGGCACAGCTGTAAAGGTTACAATTCAGAAAAATAAGATGGTGTCTCCTCTCTTTGACAGGTTACATGTATACAGATAAAAAACTTCAACACCTTTGTATGGGCCTATTGCCTGTATGCTAATGTACTTATTATCATGTAGTCTCTGCCAAACTGGACCCAAGTTGATGGACCGGCATATGAATAGTGAATCTGCTTGACTCGTTTTCTGATAGTTTTTTTTTTTTTTCTCTAAGTTTCTGATAAGCTCTGTAAAGGGCTTTGAAGCATATTCATAAAACATACCTTATGGTACTACTGTATCAATGCAATTAAATTGGAATTTCTATGAACAAAATGCAGACATTACACGCACAGGATGTTATTTCAAATCTGATTTATACCCTATACCCTGGTGGGCATGAGCTAGTACTACTACTAAGAACAACAACAACAACAATAATAAAAAAAATAAAAATAAAATAATAATAGTAAAAATAATAATAATAATAATATTTGTCATACTAACAGTTGTAGAAGTATAGCAATTGCAACACCATTTCCTATTTGACGTGTACAATACATGCACATTTCCTATGTGAATAGAAATTTCTTGTGTGAATATGGAACAAATGCACAACATTTCCAGCCACTAGGATGTGCATCGGCATCAGATTATCTTGGCTTAGACGTCCTGACTGGGTTCCGTGCTCCTTGGAAATTGTGTTTTATTCCATTCCTTTGACTGTGCCCATGGTCTGCCATGAGCTGATGTTTCCAGATGTGCAAAGGGGTTGGGGAGCACTCTGCATCCTCACTTACATGTTGCTATGTGCCAAATGAACTGTCCTGACTGTCAAAGACTATTTTTCATGCCACCTCCCAAACCCCCCGCACCCCACATCACACCAGCCCAACAACTCGCCTGCATTCAGCACTGCGTACCGTAAACTGCAAGGGAGATAAAAAGCGACACCATGAGCCTGCTAGGGCCGCTGCTGTGCATGTGCTGAAATTTCCCCATGAAAGATTTCTAATAGATCATCCATTTTTATAAGGCAGCTGACACAGAGAGTTTTAAAAGCACATGTAATTCGCACAGTTCATTTATTGCATATTTAAAGACGCGGAGAGAGAAAGGCAGAGAGAGAGAGAGAGAGAGAGAGAGAGAGAGAGAAGGAAAGAAAAAGAGGCGGGTTTGTGTAAAAAAAAAACTTGATGTTTTTTGGGGTGGGGGCTGCTATCTGGGCCCAGGAAAAGTTATTTAAATGCTGCAGAAATAAAATCGAAATGGCTTGTCGGCAAAGAGGCTCCCAGAAAACCCGGTGGATGATGTGTTAGTGGTTTAGCCTCTAAAAGCATCAGAAAGCATTGAATGTCATCTCATCTCATGAAGAAGTCAGGTCCCCTGTGCCCTCAACCAACTCTCTGCCATTTGGCAACGGTGATGTTACATCACATGATTACAAAAAAAAACATGAATTGTTTATTAATACTACTGGCTGCAAAGAATCGGTCATACTGAGATAAATTCTCAGAGGCCATCTTAGACCACAGGCTTGTCCAGATTCCCAAAAGCCTGGCGGCCCCCCCACCACACACACACACACACACACGTAAACACACACTCCCACACCCCATCCCCCATCCCCCATGCAAAGTGAGATCAGTCCATTAATTATAATGGTAATAGATTGTCCTAGGGGAAGGGAGTAAAGAAGGTTTACTTCTTCGGCAGAGATGACATTCTCCTAATTGGAAAACAATGGAAGCCATCATGTTGACTCAGGCTGATAGTCTGTAATTGTTTGTGGTGTGTGTACACCTGCCTTGGTAAACAAAGTGGAAGCCTCTTGCTGAGGGACCATTCTTTGCATTGAATCTTAACATGATCTGGTTGGAGGTCGCCAATGGCAAGGTCTCACCTGCAAGAAAAGGGGAAAAAGAAGCCAATGTGACTGCATAAATCACACAGCATCTTTAAGATTCTGCAATGACTCCAGTCTGAACATTCATGGACTGCAATCCAGGAAATCAATTCTGCACATGATAAATGTGTTAACAATAAAATGAACCCAAGGCAAAGTCTGGAAGCATGTATCCTTGGCATTTGAACCTTGGAATATTGGATTTGCACAGACAGAGGTCCATCAGCATTTACAACTCAAAACGCAGCACCACATAGCCCTACAGTGACAGTATACTTTCCTATGCATTCTATAAATGAAAACATTGGATACTTCTGTAATAACGCACATATTACATGCATATAAGAACCATAAAAGGTTCTGTCTTGACATTTACATTTATGCATTTAGCAGACGCTTTTATCCAAAGCGACTTACAACTCATCAACTATCAGTTGTTCAGGGCCAGTCTCCCCTAGATCAACTTAGGGTTAAGTGCCTTGCTCAAGGGCACAACGGTAGCAGCCGGGATTCGAACCCACAACTTTTCAGGCTACTTACACGCTAGCCAGGTTCCTTAACCACTACGCTACCACCACCCCGTGGTCTTGAGAAACATCTGAATACTGATGGTGCCAAAACAAACATGTTGGCAAAGAAATTGATAAAAAAAAAAATATAGCATAGTCATATGAAGTTCTACTGAATAGCATTTACTGCTCATGACCCATACAATAATAGGGGTCCCTTTGAAATCAAGACAGATGATTCAATATCAATGACAACTCCTTAATGGAAGTTATACATACTGGTTAGACTGATGCATCAAATGAACTGAAATGTCCGCAACTTCAATTAATGAACTTTAAATTAATCATTTTACTGCCTCCATCTGTGATGTGACAAAACAAAGTGTTTGACACCGTGTTTCCGTGCTCATTTGTACACATAACATAATGCACTAAAACAGAAGTAAAGCATAACAATACATGCAGTCAGACAAAGGGACTGCTATATAGTTTGAAATAGGATGCAACCAGCTGCTGGTTGACTTTGTAGTGTGTCACCTTTCAAAGTGCATAGTTACATGAATGTGGAATCTGGGGCTGTACCAAAAACAATTTCCTCCTTCTGGGAGTAGAATTTTAAATCCTTAGTCCTTAGAGTTTAAAATCCCAAAGCACAATCTGGTTAGTGCAAGGACTTGCTGACAAAGGCTAAGGAAAATGAACATTTAGATGCTAAAGTACATTTATGCATACATTTCATTTTTTAGAAGTAATGCTCTTTTCAAATTGCTTCTGCACACGCACACACACACGCACACACACACACACACACACAAACAGTCTCCACTCTAGATTTATTCATTGAGATAGAAGGCCTCCATTCTACTGTTCTGGATGAAAAGCTTAAGCTTTCCTCTATGACCCCCACCGCTGTTTAACTGCCCGTATTTAATTCGCTTCACAAATGACTGCAAAGGCCACATGTGCTTGCGCTTACACTTTCCGACAGATCTGTGCATTTCAAAGCAAGCCCCTGTGCAACAAACAGCAAGGGTGGTGTTGGTGGTGGTGGTGCATAAAGCTATTACTTACCCGTATGAGAACCTGCCAGTGAGCTGAGCAGCCGGGCATTCTGATTGGCCCCATCAAATAGCTCAACTGAGTCATTCATGGACGTCTGAAAATAGGCAAATTGCCCAAACACCACTGAGAGAGGAGAAGAGGAGAAAATAGGGTTTGTTACAATCACAGACGCCAAAATATTAAAGGACTGTAGAGGAATTCCATACATACATTACTTCCTGAAGCCACTTCCTCTGGTTTGATAACTGTATTTGTGCAATACCATCATTATTTAATGTAATGAAATGTTTAAAGTACTGGAAAAATCATTTCCAGCAGCCCAGAGAGATATATTTAGGGAGGGAGAGAGAGAGAGTCAATGCAGTGATTTTAAATCTTAAATAGTGAATCATACATTTTCTCTTGTTCAACTTGTACTGTATTAAGTCTGTCACTATGTAGTTGTTGAGGGGGAGTTGTTTCAAAGAGAAATGCACAACTCAGTGGTCTATCCAGAGAATGTCCATGAATAGACCATGCGACAGCAGCCACTAAAAATTCATTCATTGTTTCTGTGTTTCATGTTTCAACATTTAATATGTTTTTCTCCAGGTTTGCCATTTGTAACCTCTTGTCTATGGATGTGACCTCAGTGTCAATTAAAGCCAGGTTCAGATTCCAGAGAAGACATAATTAACACACACAAAAAGGGACACACCATTATGTACCCTTTTGAATATGTCACCATCTCAACTGAGACATAGCTAAAAGGATGATACCAGATTAGGGGTCAAACGAAGCCCTGAACTGACTGTTATCACATCGATAATTGGATGTTTGTCCACACCTTGCATAGGACATGCAGCAAACATGGCCTGATTAGCCTTTGAAAGGACTCCCATCCCTCTTGGAGACACACAGCAATGTCGACCCAGCAACGTTTCAATAGTTTTTTTTGTTTAGAGAGGATTGATTGTAAAGGCTCAGTTATCAGCTTTCTTAGTTATTTTTGTTGGTGACTACAATTAAGGTTTCATCATCAGCACTGATTTTGATAGCATGTAACCATGTGAAGGACAGATGCACACGCCTGTTCTATCCATGGATTCAGCAAATGAAGTTTCTTCCAGCTTACCAAACTCTCCTGAAACAGTGATGTGGTAAGAACATGTCTGTCCAGTGGTGTAGTTGTGAGGATAATTTGGAGACAGCACTACACCATCAGATCCATTGTAACGACCCCCACAAGGAGCTGAAAGGAAAAAAAAACACATGTTACATTCAAACAACCCATAAAAAATGAGTTTCAGTGAAACTCGTAAGATTCACATAAGGAAGAATTGCCACTGCTAACATGTGGCAATGATGCACTGTAGGTAGGGAGCATCGATGAAAAGAAACTACAGAATGTAATTGTACATGGTGAAGGTTACAAAGCACTTCTCAGTAAATGAGATGTATCAACAAACATTGAGTATGTTCATTCTAGCAGGTCTAACAAACTGTCATATAGTTGGATTCAGAGGTATTCACCAAAGAGTCAACATAAAAATGAAGAAACACCCACTTGCACATGAAACAGTATATAAGCACCCATCATTGATTTTTTTTTTCTTATGATATGCCAACACCTAGAGGCCCATGTTAGCATGAGAGAAGCCACCAAAGCAGCGTTTAACAAGACTAGCAAAGGCAAAAGACTTTCACAGAACAGTGGTGCTAAACAGACAGGGAAAAGGAAAATACAGTTTTAACCAAGGCATTGTTATGTGCTGGTCAGGTCATATTCATAAATATTGTATTCACCTTACTTAGCCTTCTTCGCTGTAGATGCATCTGAAACACTGCCCCGCACTTTTACAGAACCTTTAATTATTATGGTTGGTTACTCACGAATACAGAAACACACCGAAGATGTATTATGTTTTTTCACCTGATTAAGGGATCTAGGGTTACAAGTGCTCTCTTGAAATGATGTAATACATGAACGTCCAAGTATTATAAGTAAAGTGGACGACAAATCATTTTTAAAAAACAGCCTGAACTGATGTCAATTTGTGCCTTTAACCCAAAGTACTGCTCCTTTTGGAGTCCACTTTGAACGGCATGCAACTTAGCTGCATCTCCAAACGGCTATTTTATGTGCTTTTTATCCATCACATAACTCATAAAAATAACCATCCTTGAAAGAAATTACATATTGATCCAAATATGTACACTGGTCTACAGCACAAGAAAAAACTGACAGGAGCGGTGCACCTAAACCGAGCCCCACAGAACTGCTACTTTATTACAAAGCTCAGATTTTTGATGCACTTCACAGAACAGTGAGGGAGAGAGAGAGAAACAGAGAAAGAGAGAGAGAGAGAGAGAGAGAGAAACCCAGGGTCCCTGGACATCAATGTAAAAGAGTGAAGTGGATGAGGACTGTCTGTGAAGGAGACAAAGCGACTAATTGTGTTCAGCATACAAATGCTGCTGCTGCTGATGCTGTGTGAGTGTGTGTGTGTGTGAGAAAGAGAGAGTAAGTGAGAGAGAGAGAGAGAGTGTGTGTGAGTGAGTGTGAGTGAGTGAGTGAATGAGTGAGTGAGTGAGTAAGTGAGTGAGAGATTGTGTGTGTGTGTGTGTGTGTGTGTGTGTGAGTGAGTGAGTGAGAAAGAGAGAGAGTGTGTGTGTGCCAGAGAGAGAGAGAGAGAGAGAGAGAGAGTGTATGTGTATGTGTGTGGTGTGTGTGTGTTGTGTGTGTGGTGGTGGGGGAGTGTGTGTATGTGTGTGTGTGCATGTGTGTGTGGTGGGGGGAGGGGGTTGAGTGAAGACACAGGGAGACACCGAGAGGAGCATCCCAGAGCTGAGACACCACTATCAGTATCCTCTGTGACTGAGCACTCAGGCACTGGTGAGGACCTGGTTTGACCTGCACACAGTTGCCATCCGCAGTGAGATTTAGGCCAATCTTTGGCTCCACGGCTTCACAGACTTCAGTACTGTGAAATATCTCAGCAATGTGCCAACGTCCCACTGACAAACAGACAATCAGATGCCCACTGACACACAGAGAGCTGGGCAACTTTTGGGATAGGTTTGTGGAATCCGATTTGTGCCTGACTTTCCTGATTACAAATGATCAGTGTTGTGGCTTCTGTGTTCCACATGCTCCAGAGACACACGTGCCCCTCAGAAACAAGAGAGCTGCTCTGCTGCATTGCTGACACATATCAACGACTTTCGCTTTTACGGGGCTCGGTCGCCATGACCCCAAATCCTCACTTAACCCTTCTTGTCATCTCTCCCATGCTGACAGTGCTCTGCGCTGTAACCTCAGAAAATTTCAATCCTCTACCTCCTCTAACTCCCCTTCCCCCATGCGCCACACACACACACACACACATACACACACACACACACACTCCCACCCCTCCCGCTCTGTCCTGTGATCTTTCTGCTCCTGCCTTGTTCGCCTTCATTCCCCTGGTCCTTGCTACAATGATCCTCATTTTACATTCCTGCCACATCCTCCACACGCTAAGCCTCCGAACACTTGCGGCCCCCGGTTGGTTTCTTCATCTACCCACAATACCTTGCGGAATGCCAAACCCTGGTGTCAGGGTGAAGCAGCTCCTTGCCGTTCTCTGCATATCAGACTCCTTTGAGTACCTTTGATCACATCACATCCCATCATCCCCCCTCACACACACACACACACATAATACCTCCATGAGAAGGCTGAGAGGAAGATAGGGGGAAAAACCCAAGACACTCTTTGTAGAGAGAGACCTTCCCTGCAACTCGAAATTTCACACTCTGGTACCAATGGAAATTCAGGTATTGGAAACAAATTCAGTAACTCTTAATAGCACAAAATATGCCGAGTTATTCTGTTCAGAGCCCGAGCCCCCAGACTGTCATGTTTGGTAGAGTAATACTGTCTTATCTTTAACAGTTAACAGGGTTTCTAAAATTGCATAAAGTTTGATGCATTTGTAATGACTTTTTGCTGAATTGTTTAGTGGGCACTATCCATGTCAAATAAATAAATAAACACAAACACACACACATACATACATACATACATACATACATACATACATACATACATACATACATAAACAAAAACACATACCCACACACACACACAAATACATATATACTGTGCACATGTGCACTGCACATATACACACACATATATATGGTACTATGCAAAAGTACAGCTGATGTTTCAGCAGTGTCTAACATGGCGGCTGTTGGCCGAGTCACTGTTCCACACTCAGATCACTGATAGACAAATATAGCCTAGCCTGCCATCA